>CM037092.1:46788372-47316775 GCA_020916435.1 Oxytropis ochrocephala | reverse complement strand
GAGAGCGCAGTTGCTAGAAAGAGTGGCGCCCGATGGTGTGTTGCCTGAGGCGCCAAAGTCTTGAAGTTTACAGCGCCTAGTCTTTATGTTGCACCGAGGCGCGAGAATGTGGGGAAAATGGCGCCTAGTCTTTTGCCAAGTGCCTAAGAGTGTCTTGTTTGGTCCCTAGTGACAGTTTGAGTCCTCTAGATGAGATTAGTCCTCGGGACTTAATGGTGTTGAGAGTGTATAATGAGATGGCTGAGAATGCCATGGGGGCATGGCGGGAGGAGGCAAGCCATGAGGGCTATAACATGAGATTAATACGAGGTAGAGTTAATGTCGCGTGTATTGAGTTTGTTGAGAATGTGTTTGTGTTGTTACATGGAGTCTCATGCATACATTCGGCTGCGATCGTAGAGCTTATAAAATGAATTAGTGAAGCACGAGGGGCGTGGGAGGGCAGTCATGAGACTCCATTATTGATGAGAATCTTAGGAGGCAAATATTGAAAACGCCGGAGGGCAAATGGTACCACATGCATGATTACATTGCATACATTCTCATATGGTGTGTTTGATTTTCTTGCGAATCCTGATTATTGGTGTGTTTGATTTTGCTGCGACCTGTGATTGTATATATTGCTTATTATCACTTTTATTATATAGTTCGAGACTCACCCTTTCTCGTTGTTGTTTACCACGGGTAGTCACGAGTGAGGGCTTTCTACCTTCACTACTCCCGAGTCGGTGCAACTCACGTCGTAGCACCTAGGGGTTGGGGTTTTAGATTGTTATTGCTTTGTTTTGCTCAACTGTTGAGCTTTCATGATGTTATCTGAGTGTATTGTTGAGATTTGAGGATTATTATTTTGAGTTTGTAGTTGATTCCATTGCATGATATGAGATTGTATCCCACGTTTGTATGGTGTTATGTATCTACATTTTTACAGGCCGATCGTTGAGTATTTTAAGAGAGGCGTAACACTCCATTTAATGAAGAAAAATGATTTTTATACTCTGATTTTTGATTTAAATTCACAGGGTAGAAATGGGGTGTTACAATTAGTGGTATCGAGCAAAAAGTTCTGGTCTGTCAGGCCAAGTGTGTCTGTTTGTCATGTTGTGTATGACGGTTAGGAGTCTTGAATTAGTTCTGAATGGTTGTTTTATCTTTGCAGTGTTAGGTTGATATGGCGAAAGAGTTGATCTCGCACTTGTCGAGGCGTTGCAAGCCATAGCACTGAGTTATGGGGGCCTGCGAGATCTGCCGAGACCCGCGATCATGACATTCGAGAGAACCCCTACCTTCAGGCGGGAGTACAACCGGATGGGGCATTGACTTGGTGAAGGAGATTGAGAGGATCTTGGGGTGATTAGAGCGCGATGAGCGAGAAAGTCGAGTCACAGCAGTGCTCATCGTTATCTGAAGAGGATGGTAGGTGGTGGGACCGGTGAGAGATTAGGTCTTTGCCGAGGAGAGAGATCACTTGGGTCGCGTATTCGAAGAATTCTTGAAGAAGTATTTCCCTGGAGGACGTTAGAAGAAGTAAGAAAGAGTTGGATTTCCTTGAACGAGAGGCGGGGAAGTATATGCTGTTCTGCGAGTATGCTTTGCCAAGTTCACGGAGTTGCCAAGTTCTATCCACACTATCTTTGAAAGTCAGGGCTGAATTCTCAAAATGCATTAAGTTTGAGAATGGATCGAGAGGCGATATCAGCAGTGTGGGGTATCGGGAAGATTAGAGTATTTGGGCGATCCGGTAGGCTCACTGCGCAGGATTTATGAGGAAGACAACAATGCAGCTCTAGGGTCATGAGAGACGGAGGGGGGAAATTTCATATCGAGGTAAGCCTTATGGGGCGTCTGACGACAGGGAAAGCAAAGGTATTCGGTGGTAACAAGTATAATGGTGGAAGCAAGTCTGCCTGAGGGTAGGAGGTATCATGAGGGCAAGAAGCCAAGTGGGAGGCGCCCATCCGATGTTGTGTGTTTCAAGTGTGACAAGCCAGTGGTCACAAGAGCTTTGATTGTAAGATGGAAGTGAAGAGATGTTTAAAGTGTGGGAAGAAGCGGTCACATGGCATCCGGAGTGTGATCGCAAGGATCTTTGTGTGTTTCAAGCGTGGTGAAGGCTTTGGTCACATTAGCTTCAAGTGCCCCAAGCCTAAGAAGGAAAGATCCACCGGGAGAGTGTTTGCATTGGCGGTTCGGAGGACCTAATGATATCAGTACATGTTTCATCTACGTACACCTTTAGTTGCTATTATTGACACGGTGCTACGCACTTCTTTTATTGCTTCTGTTTGTCTTTGAAAAGTTGAATTTAGTGTTGTCTACTATGGAGAGAGGATGGTTATCGACACTCCAAAAGGGTCCAGAACTACTTCTCTGATGTGTGCTAGGTGTCCTCTGTCGAGTCTTCGGCGAGATTTTTCTAGTTGATCCGATTTGTTTGCCTTTGGGTGGGTTGGATGTGATTACGGGCATGGATCGGTTAGTAGATAACCATGTTCACATCAAAGCTATTCTAGTAAGTCTGTTAGTTTTCTTCTTCTGCAAGAGGAAGAGTGCACGCTATTTGTCTGGCTTTGAGCAATTGCGCAGGTAATGAAAGAGGGTGGTCAGTTGTTTGCTTTGATGGCGTCTATATGTCAGAACCAGAAATGTCGTTGATAGGTTGATGGAGTTCTAGGTGGTGTGTGAGTTCCTCTGAAGTGTTTCCTGATGAGATTCCTAGTGTGCCCCCGAGAGAGGAAGTTGAGTTCGGATTGAGCTTTTACTGCTCAGGCACGTGTTCATGGCACCGTGCGGATGTCGACTTTCGAGTTATGCAATTGAAGAAGCGATTAGAGAGCTTCTTGAGAAGAAATTTGTGAGGCCTAGTGTGTCACCATGGGAGCTCCAGGTTTGTTAGTAAAGAAGAAGGATGGGAGTATGCGTGCGTGCGGCGTGGACTACTGACAAATTGAATAAAGTAACTATCAAGAATAAGTATCCTCTCCAGGATAGATGATCGCGATGGATCACCGTGGTGGGTGCTAAAGTGTTTAGCAAGATTGACTTGAGGTCCGGGTATCACCGTCAGTTAAGGTGAAGGATGAGGACATCCGTAGCTTGACGTTGAGCGAGGTATGGGCATTATGAGTACTCTGTAATGCCGTTTGGTGTCACAAATGCACCGAGGGTGTTTATGGAGTACATGAACAAGATCTTCCATAGCTATTTGGATCGGTTTGTGGTCGTTTTCATTGAAAGAGAGCATGCAGAGCACTTGAGGTTGGTGCTAGAGGTCTTGAAAGAGAGGAAGTTGTATGCCAAGTTGTCAAAGTGTGAGTTACGTTGCATGAGGTGAGCTTCTTGGGTCACATTATTTCTGGTGATGGTATAGTGTGGATCCAGCCAAGGTTGATGCGGTGTTGCGGTGGGAGAGCCCAAAGTCCGCGTATCGAGATCGGGAGTTTCTTGGGGTTGGTTGGTTGCTCTGAGGAGGTTTATTGAAGGGTTCTCTAAAGCTAGCCCTTCCATTGACTCGATTGACCAGTAAAGGGTAAGGCATTTGTGTGGGATGCAAAGTGTGAAGAGAGCTTCCAAGAGCTGAAAAAGGAGGTTGACCACGTTTCAGTTGTTAGTGTTGCGGTGCGCAGAGCAACCTTTTGTTGTGTCTTGTGGCGCCTCAAGATGGGTTTGGGGGTGTGTTGATGCGGGATGGGGGTGCTTATGCTTGTCTCGCGATTGAGGGCGCATGAGAAGAACTATCCTACTCATGATTTAGAGTCGGTGGCTGCGATTGTGTTTGTCTTTGAAGATCTGGAGGCACTATCTCAGTAACACCCATTTCTACCCTAATTTTAAATCAAAATCGAGTATACAAAAATCATTTACGGTCATCTTTTTGTTTAGTGTGTTTATAAAATAGTGAACTGATTGACTATGGGATTACTGGAGTAAGCGATACTACTTGCAACGAGCATTGACCTCCTTTGCAAGGCTCTCGATGATGCCTTGTAAATACACCAGAAAGAAATTACGACCTTAGTGGCGAACCACAATTTAGCCATAGTCATTCAAAGACACTAATAGTATAACATAAATCGGTCCTCGATAAAATGGAGCGTCACACATCTCTCTTAAAACATTCAATAGTTAACTTCATCTCATAAATATAATCAAAATACGTAACACCAAAGAATAAACTCGTGGGAACTATAGTTTCACATAATGCAAATGGAAAATACTCATGATCTCAGCAGAATAATTCAATGGTCTCAAAACATTACATAGAAGGCTCAACAAAGAGCAAAACAAGACAACTATAGTTCATAACCCCAACCCCCCCAGGTGCTCGTGTCGGAAGCGGACAGACTGGGGAGTAGTGAAGGTAGAAAGCCCTCACTCATGACTACCTGTGGTAAACAACAACGAGAAAGGGTGAGTCTCGAACTATATAATAAAAGTGATAATAAGCAATATATATAATGATAGTTCACAAAGATACTCAAACACACCAATCATCACTCGATAACATACATGCACTCATGAGAATGTATGCAATGGAAGTATGCATGTGGTACCATTTGCCCTCTCAGGCGTTCTCAATATTTGCCCTCCCGCATTCTCATCAATAATGGAGTCCTCATGACTCACGGCCTCACGACGCCCTCGAAGCTTCACAATTCATTTTATAAACTTCACTGATCAGCGACCAAATGTATTCATGAGACTCCATGTACAACACAAACCCAATTTCAACAACTTCAATACACCCATTAACTCTTTACCTCGGTGTTAATCTCATTTTATAGCCCTCACGGCTTGGCCTCCTCGTACCATGCCCCCATGGCATGCTCAATCACCTCATTATAAACTCTCAACACCATTAAGTCCCCAAGGACTAATCTCTCTAGAGTACTGACCTCACTCGGGGGACCTAAACCACCATTTAGGACCAAAACAATCATCTAGGGACCAAACTGTCACCTAGGGACCAAAACAACACCCTCTTAGGCACTTGCGACCACTAGCGCCATTTCCCCACGATTCGCGCGCACTGTGCAACACAAAGACTGGCGCGAGAACTCTGACATTTTAAGCGCCCCACAACAACACGTGCCCACTAGAGCGCCACTTTTCAGCAATCTGGCGCCCCTGGGCAACCTGGACCTAGACACAATCTCGCACACGAGCTGCCAGACTAGGCGCCTGGCGGCACCGGATTTGGCGCCCCTACTGCGGCCAAAGACACCCAACACTTTCAAACCAAAACCACAGAGCCAAAATGTTTAAAAATGTTTTTGGGCGAGTAAATACAAAAATTTGTACGATGAAATATGCCTAGAAAAGTAAGTTTCACCCAAACCACCCTATGTACACACACCAAAGCACCTCCACCGAGACATTTTAAAATAAGACTGTACTCAGAAACCACTCGAGCCAAAACATTTTAAATTGAATTTGGGCAGGTGAATGCAAAATTTGTACGAGAAAAATGTGCCCAGAAATACAAGTTTCACCCCAAGCCCCAAACACACACAAAACCACTCTCAAGGACATTTTCAAAATGACACTTTGCAACGAGAAAACTACTCGAGCCAAAACACTTAAAATGAATTTGGGCAGGTGAATACAAAAATTGGCATGGTAAAATATGTTCAGAAATGCAAGTTTCACTCCCGAGACCCAAAATACCCACATTCAGCGCCCAGACAAAGAACACACCCTCACGGCCTCCAAGCGGTGCCTTTGAGCGCAGACCAAAGACAACTTGCGCCCCTGACAAGAACACACTCACCCGATCCATCAAGCTACGGTGACAGCGGTATCATTTCTCTAGGAAATTGGCGCCTGCACAAGAACACAACACCAAAACTTCACCTCACGATTACGCAGTAGCGCAAATCCCTAGCACCTTGCGCCCCATGACCCAAAAAACCCCAAATTCACAACCCCTTTTCAATTCCAATCATCATATACTACTCAAATACACTGTATAACAATATTAACACGTTCAATTTCCACGGTATATCACTCAATCATGCATCAAAACTCATCAAGAACACAAAACACCCAATTTAAAACCCTAATTCGAATTCTATCATGCAATTTTCTCAAAATCACTAAAACAATCATCAATTCACCCAAAAATCAAACCTATGACCTACATAAAACGAATTATCTCCTCTATTATAGAGTGAGACTCCCTTTACCTCAAATTAACCGTAGAAACTCTCTTTCTCCGAGTCACGTGCACAACCTTGCACAAGCAACTATGGAGCTTTCCTCTTCTCCTTTCTCCCTTGCAGAAGCTCTCTCCCTTTCTCTGGGGTTTGGCGCCGTGCTCCTCTCCTTTCCCTCTTCTCCTTCGCAACCTTTCTTTCTTTTCTCACCAAATGAGAACAAATGCCTAATTTGGCTATATATACATTGGGCAGCGCCTTTGTAACACCCCAAATAATTTAATTAAGAAATTGATTAAATTGTTTAGGTGTTACACTAATTTTTAATTATATTAAATTATAATATGGTGTTTATAATTTAGTATTTTATTTTAATTGAAGGGAGTGGTGGAAGAAATGGGCGGGGTGTAAAAGGGCCCAGGTGCACTTGGCCCAATATACATATACCCAAAGTGGAATTTTCTTTCATTTGTGAAAGAAAGAAAGAAAGTTGCGAAGGAGAGGAGAGAAAAGAGAGAGCTCACGGCTACAAAAACCCTAGGAGAAGAGGAGGAGAAGAGCAATTTCGTGGCTTGAAGCTTGGATTGTTGCGGTGGTTTTGTTAAGTGACTCCGTTCCGGTTCTTCTCTCACGGTTATTTTGAGGTAAGGGGAGTCTCACTCTATAATAGAGGAGATAATGGGTATTATATGTGTCATAGGGAATGTTTTGATGTTATTTGATGATCACATGTTGATTGGTTTCTTGAATTTGATGAAATTGTTGGTAAAAATTGATTTAGGCGTGAGTTAGGGTTTTGTAATATATGAATTGGTGATTTTGATGTTAATTGATGATTTGAGTATGCAATTGGTTGTTTGATTATGCAATTAGGAGTGTTAGAAGGATTATTGGGTGAATTGGTTTGGAAGATTTTGGAAAAATTGGGGTTTTGGGGTTTGAGGCGCCAAGATGCTAGGATTCAGCGCCATAATATGCTGTTCATCGCTAAGTTTAGAGTTTGTGCAGGGAATACTCTGCCGGCGCCACATTCTTTGGGAAAATGGCGCCCGCGGTGCCTTCGTTCATGTCTTTGGAATATGTTTTGTGCGGGAGGTTGTTTCGCGAGGCGCCAATTCTTTGGGAAAATGGCGCCACGTACCGCTGTTGCGTGTGTTGGTGCGTGTGTGCTGATGTGGGCGCCAAATGCTGCCCGGGTGCCCAGAATGGCGCTGTGTCATAGCGATGTGCTGGTGAGTGAGTTGCTTGTCAGGCGCGCAGAATGTGGGTATTTTGGAGCCCGGGAGTGAAACTTGCATTTCTAAACACATTTTCTCGTGCAACTTTTGTATTCACCTGCCAACTTTCAATTTTAAACATTTTGGCTCGAGTGGTTTTCTCAGTTGCAGTGTATTTTTGAAAATGTCAGGTGGGGCTCGTTTTGTGTGCGTTTGGGGCCGGGGAGTGCAACTTATATTTCTAAACATATTTTCTCGTGCCAACTTTTGTATTCACCTGCTAACTTTCAATTTTAAGTGTTTTGGCTCAGGTGGTTTTCTGATTGCAAGTGTATTTTTGAAAATGTCCCTGTAGGGATGTCGTTTTGGGTGTGTTTTGGAGCCCGGGAGTGAAACTTACTTTTCTAGGCATATTTCATGTGCCAAATTTTTGTGTTTACCTGCCCAAATTCATTTTTAAACATTTTTGGCTCGGGTGGTTTTTGGTTTGAAGGTGTTGGGTGAGTGGTCACAGTGGGGCGCCAATGTCTTTTGTGTCTTAGTTTGTGTCTCAAACTGCGTATCGAGTTTGTGTCTAGGTGCAGTGTTGCCTGTGGGGGCGCCGTTGCTAGGAAAGTGGCGCCCGTGGGTCACGTGCTGTGAGGCGCCAAAATCTTTGAGTTTAAGGCGCTAGTCTTTGTGTTGCACCAGGGCGCCTGAATGTGGGAAAATGGCGCTGGTCTTTGCCAAGTGCCTAAGAGGGTCTTTATTTTGGTCCCTAGGTGACAGATTTGGTCCCTAGATGATTGTTTTGGTCCTAAGTGGTGGTTTAGGTCCACAGAGTAAGGTTGAGTGCCCTAGAGGAGAATAGTCAGGTGGGACATAATGGTGTGGAGGGTTTATAATGAGGTGATTGAGCATGCCATCGGGGCATGGGCCGGTGGGCCAAGTCAGGAGGGCAATAAAATGAGATGGACACTGAGGTAAGAGTAATGGGTGTATTGAATTGTTTGAAAATGATGTTTGTGATGTACATGGAGTCTCATGCATACATTAGGCTGCATGATCGTAGAGTTTATAATATGATGTGTGAGTTCGAGGCGGCGGGGGCCTTATAAATTGATTGTGAAGTTGAGGCGGCGGGAGGCCTTATAAAGTGATTGTGAAGCTCGAGGGCGCTGGTGGGCCAATGGTACCACATGCATGATGACATTGCATACATTCTCATTAGTGCATGAATATTATTGATTAATGATTGGTGTGTTTGAGTCTGTTTGTACACTATGCTTATATATTGCTTATTATCACCTTTATTATATAGTTCGAGACTCACCCCTTTTCGTTGTTATTTACCACAGTAGTCGGGAGTGAGGGCTTTCCACCTTCACTTTGCTCCCCGAGTCGATGCCCGCTCGTCACGTAGCACCTGTGGGGTGGGTTTAGATTGTTGTTACTGTTTGCTCCTTGTTGAGCCTTTATGTATTTGTTTTGATATTCTTTGGATTATCTTTGTTGAGATAATGATTGTTTTCCATTGCATTATGTGAAACTATATTTCTATGAGTTATCTTACAGTGTTACGTATTTGGTTTTGGTTTAAGAGAAAGAGTTGTACGCTCCATTTCATTGAGTATTACTTTATGTTATACTATTAGTGTCTTTGAATGACTATGGCTAAACCGCGGTTCGCCACTAAGGCTAGAATTTCTTTCATTGTGTATTTACGAGGGCATCATCGGAGCCTTGCAAAAGTGGCCAATGCATTGCAAGTAGTATCGATTACGAGTAATCCCGTAGTCGGCCAGGTCCACTATTTTATAACACACTAAACTAGAAAATGATCGAAAAAAGATTTTTGTACACTCGATTTTTGATTTAAATTACAGGGTAGAAATGGGGTGTTACATTAGTGGTATCGAGCAAAAGTTCGAGTCTGTCCGGCCAAGTGTGTCGATCATCATAGTGTGTATGACAACTAGGTGTCTTAAAGTAATTACACCGGTTGTTTATGCTTTGCAGTGTTAGGTTGATATGGCCGGAAGGATCGAGCTTGCTCTTCTTGAGGCCTTGCGAGCTATAAGCGCAGATCGTGGTACCCAGCGAGAATAATGAGACCCGCAGATCGCAGCGCGTTCGGAGAGAACCCCCTACCTTCAGGGGAGGTACAACCGGATGGTGCCTTGACTTGGTTGAAGGAGATTGAGAGGATCTTCGGGGTGATTGGCCTGCCACATGATGAAAGCGAGAAAGTCAGTGCGAGTACTCATACATTATCTGAAGAGGCGATGGCGGTGGCTAGAGACCGATGAGAGAGATTGGGTCTTTGCGGCGGAAGAGATCACTTGGTGTGTTCGAAGGGGAATTCTTGAAAAGTATTTCCCGGAGGGCGTGAGAAGGTAAGAAAGAGTGGAATTTCTTGAACCGAGGCGGGGAGTATGAGTATTCTGAATATCTTTGCCAAGTTCACGAGAGTTGGCCAGTTCTATCCCCACTATGTTGAGAAATTTGAGGCTGAATTCTCAAAATGCATTAAGTTTGAGAATGGATGAGAGCGGATATCAAGCGGTGTGGGGTATCGAGAAAATTAGAGTATTCTTTGATCTGGTAGATTCTTTGCAGGATATATGAAGAAGACGACAATGCCCGCTCTAGGGTCATGAGAGACCGGAGGGGAAATTTCATCATGGAGGTAAGCCTTATGAAGTCTGCGACAAAGGGAAGCAAAGGTATTCGGGTGGTAACTGGTACAATGGTGGGAACAGTCTGCCGAGGGTAGGAGGCACCATGAGGGCAAGAGGCCAAGTGGGAGACGCCCCCATCCGATATTGTGTGTTTCAAATGTGACAAGCAGGTCACAAGAGCTTTATTTGTAAGATGGAAGTGAAGAGATGTTTTAGGTGTGGAAAGAGTGGTCACATGGCATCTCCGAGTGTGATCGCAAGGAGCTCTGTATGTTTCAAGCGTGGTGAAGGCTGGGTCACATTAGCTTCAAGTGTCCCAAGCCTAAGAAGGAAAGATCTCTTTGGGAGGGTGTTTGCATTGGCGGGTTGAGAGGGACCTAATGATATCCGAGGTACATGTTTCATCTACTCGTACACCTTTAGTTGCTATTGTTGACACGGGTGCTACGCACTCTTTTATTGCATCTGTTTGTCTTTGAAAAGTTAAATTTAGTAATGTCTACTATGGAGAGAGGGATGGTTATACGACACTCCAGGCTAAAGTCCGTAACTACTTCTCTCGATGTGTGCTGGAGTGTCTCTGTCGGTCTTGTGAGATTTTTCGGTTGATCGATTTGTTTGCCTTTGGGTGGGTTAGATGTGATTACGGGCATGGGTGGTTAGTAGATAACCACGTGCACATCAACCGATCGATAAGTCTATTAGTTTTCTCCTTCTGAAGAGGAAGAGTACGCTCTGGCATCTGGCGAGCAATTGCGCGAGGTAATGAAAGAGGGTGGTCGGTTGTTTGCTTTGATTGCGTCCATGTCTGCTGAAACAGGCCGTGATTGATGGAGTTCACAATTGGTGTGTGAGTTCCCTGAAGTGTTTCCGGATGAGATTCCTAGTGTGCCCCAGAGAGAGAAGTTGAGTTCGGGATTGAACTTGTGCACAGTACTAGGCACAGTGTGTGGTACCGTCTGGGATGTCGCGCTTACGAGTTGGTTGAATTGAAGAAGCGGATTGGAGGAGCTTCTTGAGAAGAAGTTTGTGAGGCCTAGTGTATCACCATGGGGAGCTCGGTTTGTTGGTGAAGAAGAAGGATGGAAGTATGCGTGCGTGCGTAGACTACAGACGATTGAATAAAGTGACTATCAAGAATAAGTATCCTCTCCCGAGGATAGATGATCTAATGGATCACCGGTGGGTGCTAAAGTGTTTAGCAAGATTGACTTGAGTCCGGGTATCACCGTGTTAAGGTGAAGGATGAGGATATCCGTAGAGCGATTCGGACAAGGTATGGGCATTATGAGTACTCTGTAATGCCGTTTGGTGTCACCAATGCACGAGGGTGTTTATGGAGTACATGAACCGAATTTTCCATAGTTATACGGATCGGTTTGTGGTGGTCTTCATTGATGATATTTTGGTGTACTCCAAATCGGAGGAAGAGCATGCGAGCACTTGAGGTTGGTGCTAGAAGTCTTGAAAGAGAGAAAGTTGTATGCCAAGTTGTCGAAAGTGTGAGTTACGGTTGCATGAGGTGAGCTTCTTGGGTCATATCATTTACGGTGATGGTATGGTATAGTGGATCCGGCCAAGGTTGATCTGATGTTACTGAGTGGGAGAGCCCAAAGTCTGCTGCATCGAGATCGGGGAGTTTCTTGGGGTTGGTGGTTATTACAGGAGGTTCATTGAAGGGTTCTCTAAGCTAGCCCTTCCATTGACCCGATTGACTGTAAGGAAAGGCATTTGTGTGGGATGCAAAGTGTGAAGAGAGCTTCCAAGAGCTAAAGAGGAGGTTGACCACGTCTCCAGTGTTAGTGTTGCCTGTGCCAGAGCAACCATTTGTTGTGTACTGTGATGCTTCCAAGATGGGTTTGGGAGGTGTTTTGATGCAGGATGGGAAGGTAGTGGCTTATGCGTCCGAAACAGATTGAGGACCCATGAGAAGAACTATCCTACTCATGACTTAGAGTTGGCTGCGATTGTGTTTGTGTTGAAAATCTGGAGGCACTATCTCTATGGTACTAGATTCGAAGTGTTCAGTGATCACAAGAGTCTGAAGTACTTGTTTGACCAGAAGGAGCTGAACATGAGACAGAGGCGTTGGTTAGAGCTGTTGAAGGACTATGATTTCGGCTTGAACTATCACCCCGGCAAAGCTAATGTCGTGGCTGATGCTTTGAGTCGGAAGACTTTGCATATGTCGGCTATGATGGTGAGGGAGTTGGAATTGATTGAGCAATTCCGTGACTTGAGTTTAGTTTGTGAGGTGACACCCGAGAGTGTCAGATTGGGGATGCTGAGAATTGGGAACGACTTCTTGGTTAGTATCAGAGACGCCCAGAAGTTAGATGTGAAGTTGGTAGATTTGGTGGTTCTTTGGTGAGCAAGCTGGCGATGGGGATTACAGTTGGATTCCCGGGTGTGTTGAGGTTCGAGGACGCGAATCGTGTTCGGATGATCTTTGAGTTGAAGAAGATGATACTTGAGGGAGAGTCATAGGAGTAAGTTGAGCATTCATCCAGTGCCACTAAGATGTACCATGATCTGAAGAAACTATTTTGGTGGCTCAGGTATGAAGAGAGATGTTGCGCGGTTTGTATATGCATGTTTGACTTGCGGAAGTCAAAGATTGAGCACCGAGAAGCTCATGGGGTTGATGCAACCTTTGGAGATTCGGAATGGAAGTGGGACAGCATTTCCATGGACTTTGTGGTGGGTTGCCAAACAACGTGAGAGAGTGCGACACTATTTGGGTGATTGTAGATAGGTTGACCAAGTCTGCTCACTTTATTCCTATCAACATCACCTTTCTGTGCCAAAGTTGGCTAGGATTTACATTCGGAGTAATTGTGAAGCTTCACGGGGTTCGAAGAGTATTGTGTCGGATAGAGACCCGCGGTTTACATCGAGTTTTGGGGAAGCTTGCGGGAGGCTTTGGGGTCCAAAGCGAGGTTGAGTTGACTTACCATCCTCGGGTGATGGTCGACAGAGAGAACCATCCAGTCTTTGGAGGATCTTTTGAGAGCTTGTGTGTTGGAGGCGGGGAGGTGCGTGGGATACGCATCTTCCAGCGATTGAGTTCACCTATAATAAAAGCTATCATTCGAGCATCGGGATGGCTCCTTTTGAGGCCTTTGTATGGGCGGAGGTGCGGAACTCCTTTGTGTTGGCATGAGTCCCGGGGAGAGTGTTGTCCTTGGACCGAGTTGGTTAGGGAGACTCACGAGAAGGTGAAAATGATCGGAGAGAAGATGAAAGAGTCTCGAGTCGCGAGAAAAAGTTATCATGATAAGAGGAGGAAGGACTTGGAGTTTCAGTGCCAGTGAGCATGTGTTCTTGAGGTCACGCCTATGGCCGGTGTTGGGCGTGCTCTGAAGGCAAAGAAGTTAACTCCAAGGTTTATTGGACCGTACCAAATCAACCGAGGGTTGGAAAGGTTGCTTATAGGGTGGCCTTGCCACCCAATCTTTCGAACTTGCGATGTCTTCCACGTGTCACGCCTTGGAGTATATTCGCACTGATCTCATGTGATTCACATGGATGATGTAGAGTGCGTGAGAACCTCACTTTGTGGAGACTATGCCGGTGAGGATTGAGGATAGAGAAGTGAAGGTGTTGAGAGGAAAGACATTGCCTTGGTCAAGGTAGTGTGGTTGGGAGGCTGCTGGTGAGAGTATGACTTGGGTGTGGAAAGCAAGATGCGGGAGTCCTATCCGAGTTATTTGACTTCAGTGCAATTTCGAGGGCGAAATCTCCTAAGTGGGGAGAGTTGTAACACCCCAAATAATTTAATTAAGAAATTGATTAAATTGTTTAGGTGTTACACTAATTTTAATTATATTAAATTATAATATGGTGTTTATAATTTAGTATTTTATTTTAATTGAAGGGAGTGGTGGAAGAAATGGGCCGGGGGTGTAAAAAGGGCCCAAGGTGCACTTATTTAATATACATATACCCAAAGTGGAATTTTCTTTCATTTGTGAAAGAAAGAAAGAAAGTTGCGAAGGAGAGGAGAGAAAAGAGAGCTCACGGCGCAAAGCCCTAGGAGAAGAGGAGGAGAAGAGCAATTTCGTGGCTTGAAGCTTGGATTGTTGCGGTGGTTTTGTTCGTGACTCGTTCGGTTCTTCTCTGATTATTTTGAGGTAAGGGAGTCTCACTCTATAATAGAGGAGATAATGGGTATTATATGTGTCATAGGGGCTGTTTTGATGTTATTTGATGATCACGTGTTGATTGGTTTCTTGAATTTGATGAAATTGTTGGTAAAAATTGATTTAGAAGCGTGAGTTAGGGTTTTGTAATATATGAATTGGTGATTTTGATGTTAATTGATGATTTGAGTATGCAATTGGTTGTTTGATTATGCAATTAGGAGTGTTAGAAGGATTATTGGGTGAATTGGTTTGGAAGATTTTGGAAAAATTGGGGTTTTGGGGTTTGGGCGCCAAGATGCTAGGATTCAGCGCCTGCCTGTAATGCTGTTCAGCTAAGTTTAGAGTTTGTGCAGAATACTCTACGCCAGGCGCCACATTCTTTGGGAAAATGGCGCCACAATGCCTTTGTTCATGTCTTTGGAATATGTTTTGTGCGAGGTTGTTACGCGGGCGCCAAATTCTTTGGGAAAATGGCGCCACGTGCTAATTCGTGTGTTGGTGCGCGTGTGCGATGGCAGGGCGCCAAATGCTGCCCAGGTGCCCGAATGGCGCTGTGTCACTTTATGCTTGATGTCAGGTGAGTGAGTTCTTTATCAGGCGCGAGAATGTGGGTATTTTGGGCCCGGGAGTGAAACTTGCATTTCTAAACACATTTTCTCGTGCCAACTTTTGTATTCACCTGCCAACTTTCAATTTTAAACATTTTGGCTCGAGTGGTTTTCTGGTTGCGGTGTGTATTTTTGAAAATGTCCTGGGGCTCGTTTTGTGTGCGTTTGGGGCCGGGAGTGCAACTTATATTTCTAAACATATTTTCTCGTGCCAACTTTTGTATTCACCTGCCAACTTTCAATTTTAAGTGTTTTGGCTCGGGTGGTTTTCTGATTGCAAGTGTATTTTTGAAAATGTCCCTAGTAGAATTCGTTTTGGGTGTGTTTGGAGCCGGGGAGTGAAACTTACTTTTCTAGGCATATTTCACTGTGCCAAATTTTGTGTTTACCTGCCCAAATTCATTTTTAAACATTTTGGCTCGGGTGGTTTTTAGTTTGAAGGTGTTGGGTGGTGGTCACAGGGGCGCCAATCGTCTTTGCTGTGTCTTAGTTTGTGTCTCAAAGCGTATGCGAGTTTGTGTCTAGGTGCGTGTTGCCCGTGTAGCCAGTTGCTAGGAAGAGTGGCGCCAGTGTTTGTGTTGCCACGAGCGCCAAATCTTTGAGTTTCGGCGCTAGTCTTTGTGTTGCACGGGCGCGAATGTGGGGAAAATGGCGCTGGTCTTTGCCAAGTGCCTAAGAGAGTCTTTATTTTGGTCCCTAGGTGACAGATTTGGTCCCACTAGATGATTGTTTTGGTCCTAAGTGGTGGTTTAGGTCCTGAGTAAGGTTGAGTGCCCTAGAGGAGAATAGTCAGGTGGGACATAATGGTGTGGAGGGTTTATAATGAGGTGATTGAGCATGCCATGGGGGCATGGGCCGGTGGAGCCAAGTCGGAGGGCAATAAAATGAGATGGACACTGAGGTAAGAGTAATGGGTGTATTGAATTGTTTGAAAATGATGTTTGTGATGTACATGGAGTCTCATGCATACATTGGCTGCGGTCGTAGAGTTTATAATATGATGTGTGAAGCCTGAGGGCGGCCGGGGGGCCTTATAAATTGATTGTGAAGCCTGAGGGCGGCCGGGGGGCCTTATAAAGTGATTGTGAAGCCTGAGGGCGGCCGGTGGGCCAATGGTACCACATGCATGATGACATTGCATACATTCTCATTAGTGCATGAATATTATTGATTAATGATTGGTGTGTTTGAGTGCTGTACACTATGCTTATATATTGCTTATTATCACCTTTTATTATATAGTTCGAGACTCACCCTTCTTTTGTTATTTACCACGGTGAGTCGGGGAGTGAGGGCTTTCCACCTTCACTACTCCCGAGAAAGGTCGATGCCTCGATCACGTAGCACCTAGGGGTCGGGGTTTATTTTATTGTTGCTGTTTTGCTCCTTGTTGAGCCTTTATGTATTTGTTTTGATATTGCCGGATTATCTTTGTTGAGATAATGATTGTTTTCCATTGCATTATGTGAAACTATATTTCTATGAGTTATCTTAAATTATTCGTATTTGGTTTTTGTTTAAGAGAAAGAGTTGTGACGCTCCATTTCATTGAGTATTACTTTATGTTATACTATTAGTGTCTTTGAATGACTATGGCTAAACTGTGGTTCGCCACTAAGGCTAGAATTTCTTTATTTGGTGTATTTACGAGGCATCACGAGAGCCTTGCAAAAAGTGGCCAATGCACATTGCAAGTAGTATCGATTACAGAGTAATCCCATAGTCAGCCAGTCCACTATTTTATAACACACTAAACTAGAAAATGATCGAAAAAGATTTTTGTACACTCTGATTTTTGATTTAAATTCTGGGTAGAAATGGGGTGTTACACACTTGGGCCTTTTACACCCCTCTCCATTTCTTCCACCATCCCCTTCAATTAAAAAATAAAAGACTATATTAACGATTTAATATACTTAAAATAATGCAACACTTTAAATAATTTAATCAAATAATTAATTAAATCATTTAGGTGTTACAACTCTCCCCACTTAGGAAATTTCGTCCTAAAATTCATACTGCGTCAAATAACTCTGGATAGGACTCCGCATCTTGCTTTCCAGCTCCCAAGTCATACTCTCACCACGGCTCCCGGCCACACTACCTTGACCAAGGCAATGTCCTTCCTCTCAACACCTTCACTTCTCTATCATCATCGATCCTCTCGGCATAGTCTCCACGGTGAGGTTCTCACGCATCTCCACATCATCCATGTGAATCACATGAGGCGGTTGGAATATACTTAGAAGGCGACACGTGAAAACATCGTGCAAGTTCGAAAGATTAGGCGGCAAGGCCACCCTATAAGCAACCTTTCCAACCTCTCGATGATGCAGTGCGGTCCAATAAACCTTGAGTCAACTTCTTTGCCTTGAGCACGCCCAACACCACTCATAGGCGTGACCCTCAAGAACACATGCTCACCCGACTGAAACTCCAAGTCCTTCCTCCTCTTATCATGATAACTTTTTGCGGCTCTGGGACTCTTTCATTTTCTCCACGATCATCTTCACTTTCTCCGTAGTCTCCCTAACCAACTCGGTCCAGAACAACACTCACCTGGACTCATGTACCAACACAAAGGAGTTCTCGCACCTCCGTCCCATACGGTGCCTCAAAGGAGCCATCTCAATGCTCGAGTGATAGCTTGTTATTATAAGTGAACTCAATCGAGTGGAAGATGTGTATCCCACGCACCTCCTCGCTCTAGCACACAAGCTCTCAAAAGATCCTCCAAAGGCTGGATGGTCCTGCTGTCGACCATCGGTTTGAGGATGATAAGTGAACTCAACCTCGGCTTGGACCCCAAAGCCTCTGCGCAGCTCCCCCAAAACTACGATGTAAACGCGGTCTCTATCGGACACAATACTCTTGGAACCCCATGAAGCTTCACAATCACCGAATGTAAATTCTAGCCAACTTTGCGCAGGGAAAGGTGATGTTGATAGGAATAAAATGAGCGGACTTAGTCAATAGATCCACAATCACCCAAATAGTGTCGGACCACTCTCGCGATGTTGGCAACCCGATCACAAAGTCCATGGAAATGCTATCCCACTTCCATTCCGGAATCTCTAAAGGTTGCATCGACCCCGCGAAGCTTCGGTGCTCAATCTTTGACTTCGCAAGTCAAACATGCATATACAAAGCTGCGCAACATCTCTCTTCATACCGAACCACCAAAATAGTTTCTTCGGATCATGATACATCTTGGTAGCACCTAGATGAATGCTCAACTTGCTCCTATGGCTCTCCTCCAGATTATCATCTTCTTTAACTCAACGTCATCCGAACACAGGTGCGTCACTGAACCTCTCAACACACCACAGGGAATCAACTGTAATCCCCATCAACGGCTTGCTCACGGCAAACCGAAAATCTACCAACTTCACATCTAACTTGGCGTCTGACGATCGCGACCAAAGTCATTCCCAATCCTCGGCATCCCCAATCGACACTGCGGGTGTCACCTCACAAACTGGACTCAAGTCGCGGAATTGCTCAATCAATTCCAATTCTCACCATCATAGGCGACATATGCAACGTTTTCCGACTCAAAGCATCGGCCGAAATCATGAGTCCTTGATGGCTCTGAACCAACGCCTGCATCTCATATTCAGACTCATTACGGTCAAACAAGTACTTGGACTCTTGTGATCCTTTGAACACTTCGAATCTAGTACCATAGAGATAGTGCCTCCAAATCTTCAACACAAACACAATCGCGACCAACTCTAAGTCATGAGTAGGATAGTTCTTCTCATGGGTCCTCAATGTCGGGACGCATAAGCAACCACCTTCCCATCTGCATCAATACACCTCCCAAAACCCATCTTGGAAGCATCACGATGACACAACAAATGGTTGCTCCAGCACAGTGCAACACTAACACTTGAGGCGTGGTCAACCTCCTCTTTAGCTCTTGGAAGCTCTCTTCACACTTTGCATCCCACACAAATGCCTTTCCCTTACAGTCAATCGAGTCAATGGAAGGGCTAGCTTAGAAGAACCCTTCATGAACCTCTGTAATAACGGCCAACCCCAAGAAACTCACGATCTCGATCCACGGACTTTGGGCTCTCCCAACGCAACAACTTGCATCAACCTTGGTTTGGATCCACGGCTATACCATCACGAAAATAATATGACCCAAGAAGCTCACCTCGTGCAACGGAACTCACACTTTGACAACTTGGCATACAACTTCCTCTTTTCAAGACCTCTAGCACCAACCTCAAGTGCTCGCATGCTCTTCCTCGATTTTGAGTACACGAAATATCATCAATGAAAACGACCACAAACCGATCCGGATAGCTATGGAAAATTCGGTTCATGTACTCCATAAACACCCACAGTGCATTTGTGACACCAAGCGGCATTACAAGTACTCATAATGCCCATACCTGCGTTACGAATCTTTGTTTTACGGATATCCTCATCCTTCACCTTAACTGCGGTGATACCGGACCTCAAGTCAATCTTGCTAAACACTTTAGCACCCACCAAATGATCCATCGGATCATCATCCTCGGGAGAGGATACTTATTCTTGATAGTTACTTTATTCAAGCATGCGTAGTCCACACGCAGACGCATACTCCCATCCTTCTTCTTTACTAACAGCTGGAGCTCCCCATGGTGACACACTAGGCCTCACAAATTTCTTCTCAAGAAGCTCTTCTAACTTGCTTCTTCAATTCGAATAACTCGAGAAGTGACATCCGTGCAGTGCCATAGACACAGCTGTACGAGTACGAGCACAAGCTCAATCCGAACTCAACTTTCCTGCAGGGCACACTAGGAATCTCATCCTGAAACACTTCAGAACTCACACACCACCAGTAACCCATCAACCACGACTGCTGTTCTCGGCGACATAGAGCGCCATCAAGCAAACAAGCGACTCCTCTTTTCATTACCTGCGCAATTGCTCGTGACGGCGAGCGAACTCTTCCTCTTGGGGAAGAAGAAAACTAATAGACTTATCGAAGCGGTTGATGTGCACATGGTTATCTACTAACCGATCCATGCCTGAATCACATCTAACCCACCCAAAGGCAAACAAATCGAATCGAACGGAAAATCTCTGCACAAAGTGACGAGAGACACCTAGCACACATCGTAGAAGTTTCTGGACCGCTTAGTCGGAGTGTCGATAACCATCCTCTCTCCATAGTAGACAATACTAAATTTAACTTTTCAGCCTGACAGGATGCAATAAAAGAGTGCGTAGCACCCGTGTCAACAATAGCAACTAAAGGTGTGCCGGAGATGAAACATGTACCTCGGATATCATTAGGTCCCTACAACTGCCAATGCAAACACCCTCCCGATAGATCTTTCCTTCTTAGGCTTGGGGCACTTGAAGCTAATGTGACCCGACTTCACCACGCTTGAAACATACAAACTTCCTTACGATCACACTCGGATGCCATGTGACCACTCTTCCCACACTTAAAACATCTCTTCACTTCCATCTTACGGTCAAGCTCTTGTGACTGGCTTGTCACACTTGAAACACACAACATCGGATGGGCGTCTCCCCACTTGGCTTCTTGCCCTCATGGTACCTCCTACCCTCGGCGAGACACTGTTTCCACCATTATACTTGTTACCACCCGAATACATTTGCTTTCCTTTGTCGTGGACGTCTCATAAGGCTTACCCTCGCATGAAATTTCCCCTCCGGTCTCTCATGACCCTAGGCGGGCATTCTTTGTCTTCCTCATAAATCCTGCGGCGATCTACGGATCGACAAATACTCTAATCTTACGATACCCCACACTGCTTGATATCGACCTCGGCCCGTTCTCAAACTTAATGCATTTTGAGAATTCAGCCCCAGCCTCAGCATAGTGGGGATAGAACTTGGCCAACTCCGTGAACTTGGCAGCATATTCAGTAACAGACATACTTCCCTGCCTCAGTTCAAGGAATTCCAGCTCTTTCTTACCTCTCACGTCCTCCGGAAAATACTTTCTCAAGAATTCCCTTGAACACGCACGGCCAAGTGATCTCCTCACGTGCGGCACGAATCTCTCAATCGGGTCTCTAGCCACGGTCCATCGACCTCTTCGAGATAAAGTATGAGTACTGCAGTACGACTTTACGCTCATCGGTGCAGCTAATCACTCGAAGATCCTCTCAATCTCCTTGACCCAAGTCAAGGCACCATCCGGTTGTACCTCCCGCGAAGGTAGGGGTTTCTCTGCAGGCGTTGCGGCATCGCGGGTCTCAGTATTCTGTTGGGTACCCACAGTCTGCGCTATAGCCTGCAAGGCCTCAAGAAGAGCAGCATCGATCCTTCTGGCCATATCAACCTAACACTGCAGCATAAACAACCAGTTCAGAACTATTTTAAGACACTTAGTTGTCATACACACTATGATGATGACACACTTGGCCTGACGGAATCGAACTTTTGCTCGATACCACTAATGTAACACCCCATTTCTACCGTGGTAATTTAAATCAAAAATCGAGTATACAAAAATCATTTCGGTCATCTTTTGTTTAGTGTGTTATAAAATAGTGAACCGATTGACTATGGGATTACTCAGTGGCGATACTACTTGCAACAGTGCATTGACCTCCTTTGCAAGGCTCTCAATGATGCCCTTGTAAATACACGTGAAAAAAGAAATTCGACCTTAGTGGCGAACCACAATTTAGCCATAGTCATTGACACACTAATAGTATAACATAAATCGAGTCCTCAATAAAATGGAGCGTCACACATCTCTCTTAAAACATTCAATAGTTAACTCATCTCATAAATATAATCAAAATACGTAACACCAAAGCAAATAAACTCGTGGAACTATAGTTTCACATAATCGTGAAATGGAAAATACTCATGATCTCAGCGAGATAATTCGGCGAGTCTCAAAACATTACATAGAAGGCTCAACAAAGAGCAAAACAAGACAACTATAGTTCATAACCCCAACCCCTAGGTGCTACGTGTCGGAGCGGACCAGGCTCGGGAGTAGTGAAGGTAAAAGCCCTCACTCATGACTACACCGTGGTAAACAACAACGAGAAAGGGTGAGTCTCGAACTATATAATAAAAGTGATAATAAGCAATATATATAATCATAGTTCACAGCATACTCAAACACACCAATCATCACTCAATAACATACATGCACTCATGAGAATGTATGCAATGGAAGTATGCATGTGGTACCATTTGCCCTCCGGCGTTCTCAATATTTGCCCTCCGGCATTCTCATCAATAATGGAGTCCTCATGACTCTGGCCCTCCGGCCGCCCTCAGGCTTCACAATTCATTTTATAACACACTAAACAAAAAGATGACCAGAAATGATTTTTGTATACTCTGATTTTTGATTTAAATTACCGGGTAGAAATGGGGTGTTACACTATCTCTATGGTACTAGATTCGAGGTGTTCAGTGACCACAAGAGTCTGAAGTACTTGTTTGACCAGAAGGAGCTGAATATGAGACAGAGGCGTTGGTTAGAGCTGCTGAAGGATTATGATTTCGGCTTGAACTATCACCCCGGCAAAGCTAATGTCGTGGCTGATGCTTTAAGTCGAAAAACTTTACATATGTCAGCTATGATGGTAAGGGAATTGGAGTTGATTGAGCAATTCCGTGACTTGAGTCTGGTTTGTGAAGTGACACCCCAGAGTGTCAGATTGGGTATGTTGAGGATTGGGAATGACTTCTTGGTTAGTATCGAGAGCGCCCGAAGTTAGATGTGAAGTTTGGTAGACTTCTTTGGTTCTTTGGTGAGCAAGTTTGTTGATGGGGATTACAGGTTGGATTCCCGGTGTGTTGAGATTGACGCAATTTGTGTCGGATGATTCTGAGTTGAAAAGATGATACTTGAGGAGAGCCATAGGAGTAAGTTGAGCATTCATCCAGTGTGCTACTAAGATGTATCATGATCTCAAGAAAGCATTTTGGTGGCACGGTATGAAGAGAGATGTTGCGCGATTTTGTATATGCGTGTTTGACTTGCCGTCAAAGATTGAGCATCGAAGCTGCGCGGGCTGATGCAACCTTTAGAGATTCCGAATGGAAGTGGGACAAACATTTCCATGGACTTTGTGACTAGGTTGCCAAATCTTTGCGAGAGGTCGACACTTATTTGGGTGATTGTGGATAGGTTGACCAAGTCTCGCCCATTTCATTCCTATCAACATCACCTATCCTGTGCCAAAGTTGGCTAGAATATACATTCGGTGATTGTGAAACTCCATGGGGTTCGAAGAGTATTGTGTCGGACGGAGACCAGAGGTTTACATCGGAGTTTTGGGAAAGCTTGCGGGAGGCTTTGGGGTCCAAGCGAGGTTGAGTTCGACTTATCACCCTCGGGATGGTGAGACAGAGAGAACCATCCGATCTTTGGAGGATCTGTTGAGAGCTTGTGTGCTAGAAGCGAGGGAGGTGCGTGGGATACACATCTCCCACCGATTGAGTTCACTTATAATAGCAAATTTATCATTCGAGCATAGGGATGGCTCCTTTTGAGGCAATCATGGGGCGGAGGTGCGAGACTCCTTTGTGTTGGCATGAGTCAGGGAGAGTGTTGTTCTTGGACCCGAGTTGGTTAGGAGACTACGGAGAAGGTGAAAATGATCGGGGAGAAAATGAAAGAGTCCCAGAGCCGTGAGAAAAGTTATCATGATAAGAGGAGGAAGGACTTGGAGTTTGGTTGGTGAGCATGTGTTCTTGAGGGTCACGCCTATGGCTGGTGTTGGGCGTGCTCTGAAGGCAAAGAAGTTAACTCCAAGGTTTATTGGGCGTACGGATCAGGAGGGGTTGGAAAGGTTGCTTATAGGGTGGCTTTGCCGCCTAATCTTCGAACTTGCGATGTCTTCCACGTGTCACGACTTGGAGTATATTCGGACCGTCTCATGTGATTCACATGGATGATGTAGAGTGTACGTGAGAACCTCACCGTGGAGACTATGCCATTGAGGATTGATGATAGAGAGTGAAGGTGTTGAGAGGAAGGACATTGCCTTAGTCAAGGTAGTGTGGTTGAAATTTCTTTGGTGAGAGTATGACTTGGGAGCCGGGAGAGCAAGATGCGAGAGTCTTATCGAGTTATTTGACTCGGTATGAATTTCGAGGACGAAATCTTCCAAGTGGGGAGAGTTGTAACACCTCAAATAATTTAATTAAGAAATTGATTAAATTGTTTAAGTGTTGCACTATTTTTAATTATATTAAATTATAATATAGTGTTTTAAAGTATAGTATTTTAATTGACTCAGGGAGTGGTATTGGAAATACCAGGACTGCGAGCATTGGCCCAGGAGCCCAAGCCCAATGACTTAGGCTCCTTGGAGTGATGCATTTCGCATCATTGTGCAAGAGAGAGGAAAAGAAAGAAAGTTGCGAAAGGAGAGAAGAGAAAGGAGAGGGAGATCGGCGCAAAACCCTAAGGAGAAGAGGGAGAGAGCTTCGCAAGGGAGAAAGGAGAAGAGGAAAGCTCCATAGTTGATGTGGTTCTTGTACGTGACTCGGAGAAAGAGAGTTCCTACGGTTAAATTAAGGTAAGGGGAGTCTCACTCTATAATAGAGGAGATAATGCGTTTTATATAGATCATAGGTTTGATTTTGTGTTAATTGATGATTGTTTTGGTGAATTGAGTCATTGAATTGAAAATAATTACATGTGGAATCGATTTAGGGCTTGAAATTGGGGTTTTATGCTCTTGGTTGGGTTTTGATGCATGATTGAGTGCTATGACGTGCAATTGGATGTGTTGATATTGTTATACAATGTATTTGAGTAGTATATGATGATTAGAATTGAAAGGGTTTGTGAATTGGGGTTTTTGGGTCATGGGCGCCAAGGTGCTAGGGATTTGGCGCCACAGTATGTAATCGTTCCTGTGCCAGAAAATATTTGAGTGCAGTGGTTCTGCCAGAGCGCCACATTCTTTGGAAAAATGGCGCCACAGGCACTGTTCATGTCTTTGGAGTTGCACACAGTGAGCGAGTGTTCTTTGCTGGCGCCAAGTTCTTTGAGAAATGGCGCCCGATGCATCGCTGTTTGAGTCTTTGTGAGTGTGTGTTTGCATGCAGGCGCCAGAATGTGGGTATTTTGGGGCCCGGGGAGTGAAACTTGTATTTCTGGGCACATTTTCTCGTGCCAAATTTTGTATTCACCTGCCCAAATTCAATTTTAAGAGTTTTGGCTCAGTGGTTTTCTCAGTTTGCAGTGTCATTTGAAAATGTCCGGTGGGGTGATTTTGTGTGTGTAAATGGGGTGGGTGAGGGAAACTCACATTTCTGAACATATTTTCTTGTGCCAAATTTTGTATTCACCTGCCCAAATTCAATTTTAAGTGTTTTGGCTCGAGTGGTTTCCTGAGTACAGGTGTTATTTTAAAAATGTCTCGGTGGGGGTGACTTTGTGTGTGTAAAGGGGGTGGGTTGGGTGAAACTTACTTTCTGGGCATATTTCACCGTGCCATATTTTGTATTTACCTGCCCAAAAACATTTTTAAACATTTTGGCTCGGGTGGTTTTTGGTTTGAGAGTGTTGGGTGTCTTTGGGTCGATTGTGGGCGCCAAATTGTCTTTGCCAGGCGCCTAGTCCGTGCTCTGTGTATGCGAGATTGTGTCTGAAGGCGTATGCGAGTTTGTGTCTAGGTGCTGTGTTGCCTGCAGAGCGCGCGATTGCTAGAAAAGTGGCGCCAGTGGGTGTGTTGCCCACGGGCGCCAAAGTCTTGAAGTTCTGGCGCTAGTCTTTGTGTTGCACCAGGCGCGCGAATGTGGGGAAAATGGCGCCTAGTCTTGCCAAGTGCCTAAAATCGTGTTTTATTTTGGTCCCTAGGTGACATTTGGTCCCTAGATGATTGTTTTGAGAGTGTATAATGAGATGATCGAGAATGCCATGGGGGCATGGCGGGAGGCCAAGCCATGAGGGCTATAACATGAGATTATCATGCGAGGTAAGAGTTAATCGTGTATTGAGTTTGTTGAGAATGTGTTTGTGTTGTTACATGGAGTCTCATGCATACATTCGGCTTTGCGGTCGTAGAGCTTATAAAATGAATTGTGAAGCTGAGGGGCGTAGGAGGGCCAGAGTCATGAGGACTCCATTATTGATGAGAATGCCGGAGGGCAAATATTGAGAACGCCGGAGGGCAAATGGTACCACATGCATGATTACATTGCATACATTCTCATGAGTGCATGAATGTTATTGAGTGATTATTGGTGTGTTTGATTTTCTTTGAATCGTGATTGTATATATTGCTTATTATCACTTTTATTATATAGTTCGAGACTCACCCTTTCTGTTGTTGTTTACCACAGGTAGTCACGAGTGAGGGCTTTCTACCTTCACTACTCCTGTAACACCCCAAATAACTTAATTAAGAAATTAATTAAATTGTTTAAGTGTTGCAATAATTTTAATTATATTAAATTATAATATGGTGTTTATAATTTAGTATTTCATTTTAATTGAAGGGAGTGGTGGAAGAAATGGGCCAGGGTGTAAAAGGGCCCAAGGTGCGCTTGGCCCAATATACATATACCCAAAAGTGGAATTTTATTTCATTTGTGAAAGAAAGAAAGAAAGTTTCAAGGAGAGGAGAGAAAAGAGAACCCACGGCGCAAAACCCTAGGAGAAGAGGAGGAGAAGAGCAATTTCGTGGCTTGGAGCTTGGATTGTTGCGGTGGTTTTGTTCGTGACTCCGTTCCGGTTCTTCTCTACGGTTATTTTGAGGTAAGGGGAGTCTCACTCTATAATAGAGGAGATAATGGGTATTATATGTGTCATAGGGGGCTGTTTTGATGTTATTTGATGATCACATGTTGATTGATTCCTTGAATTGATGAAATTGTTGGTGAAAAATTGATTTAGGTGTGAGTTAGGGTTTTACATTGTGTGATTTTGTGATTTTGATGTGTTTGATGATTTGAGCATGCAATTGGTTGTTTGATTTTGAAATTAGGAGTGTTAGAACCATCATTGGGTGAATTGGTTTGGAAGATTTTGAGAAAATTGGGATTTTGGGGTTTGGGGCGCCAAAATGCTAGGATTCTGGCGCCCTGTGTACTGTTCACAGGTGAAATTTGGAGTTTGTGCAGGAATGCTACTGCCAGGGCGCCACATTGCTGGGAAAATGGCGCCACAATGCCTTTGTTCATGTCTTTGGAAAATGTTTTGTGCGGGGTTGTTACGCGGGCGCCAAGTTCTTTGGGAAAATGGCGCCACGTGCCTTTGCTTTGTGTGTTGGGTGCGTGTGTGCCAGTGACAGGGGCGCCAAATGCTGCCCCAGGGTGCCCAGAATGGCGCTGTGTCATCAGAGCGATGTGCAGGTGAGTGAGTTCTTTGCTGGCGCGCGAATGTGGGTATTTTGGGCCCGGGAGTGAAACTTGCATTCTGGGCACATTTCCTCGTGCCAACTTTTGTATTCACCGCCAACTTTCAATTTTAAACATTTTGGCTCGAGTGGTTTTCGATTGCAAGTGTATTTTTGAAAATGTCCCTGTAGGGCTCGGTTTAGGTGTGTTTTGGAGCCCGGTGAGTGCAACTTGTATTTCTAAACATATTTTCTCGTGCCAACTTTTGCATTCACCTGCCAACTTTCAATTTTAAGTGTTTTGGCTCGAGTGGTTTTCTGAGTTCAAGTGTATTTTTGAAAATGTCCCGGTAGAATTCGTTTTATGTGTGTTTTGGAGCCCGGGAGTGAAACTTACTTTTCTAGGCATATTTCACTGTGCCAAATTTTGTGTTTACTGCCCAAATTCATTTTTAAACATTTTGGCTCGGGTGGTTTTGATTTGAAAGTGTTGGGTGAGCTGGGTCAACGAGGGGAGCGCCAAGCTGTCTTTGCTGTGTCTTAGTTTGTGTGCAGCGTATGCGAGTTTGTGTCTGAGGTCCATGTTGCCCGGGCGCCAGAGTTGCTAGGAAAGTGGCGCCCGGTGGTCAGTGTTGCCACGAGGGCGCGAGAATCTTGAGTTTCTGGCGCCTAGTCTTTGTGTTGCACCGGGCGCGAGAATGTGGGAAAAATGGCGCTGGTCTTTGCAAGTGCCTAAGAGGAGTCTTTGTTTTGGTCCTAAATGGTGGTTTAGGTCCTGAGTAAGGCCGAGTACCCTAGAGGAGGATAGTCCGGTGGGACATAATGGTGTTGAGGGTTTATAATGAGGTGGTTGAGCATGCCGTGGGGGCATGGGCGGTGGAGCCAAGCCGGGGGCTATAAAATGAGATTGACAACGAGGTAAGAGTAATTGGGTGTATTGAATTGTTTGAAAATGATGTTTGTGATGTTCATGGAGTCTCATGCATACATTGGCTGCTTGATCGTAGTGTTTATAATATGATTTGTGAAGCTTTGAGGCGTGGGGGGCCTTATAAAGTGATTATGAAACTGCGCGGCGTGGGGCCTTGTATGATGATTGTGAAGCTTTGAGGCGGCGGTGGGCCAATGGTACCACATGCATGATGACATTGCATACATTCTCATTGGTGCATGAATATTATTGATTAGTGATTGGTGTGTTTGAGTGCTGTACACTATGCTTGTATATTGCTTATTATCACCTTTATTATATAGTTCGAGACTTACCCCTTTCTGTTGTTATTTACCACGGTGAGTCGGGAGTGAGGGCTTTCCACCTTCACTACCCCGAGTCGATCTGCTCGATCGTAGCACCTAGGGTCGGGGTTTAGATCGTTGTTACTGTTTTGCTCCTTGTTGAGCCTTTATGTATTTGTTTTGATATTCTTTGGATTATCTTGTTGAGATAATGATTGTTTTCCATTGCATTATGTGAAACTAGATTTCTATGAATTATCTTACTCCGTGTTACGTATTTGGTTTTGGTTTAAGAGAAAGAGTTGTGACGCTCCATTTCATTGAGTATTACTTTATGTTATACTATTAGTGAAATTTGAATGACTATGGCTAAAGCGTAGTTCGCCACTAAGGCTAGAATTTCTTTATTTGGTGTATTTACGAGGGCATCAGAGAGCCTTGCAAAAGTGGCCAATGCACAAGCAAGTAGTATCGATTACACCGAGTAATCCCATAGTCACCAGTCCACTATTTTATAACACACTAAACTAGAAAATGATCGAGAAAAGATTTTTGTACACTCGATTTTTGATTTAAATTACAGGGTAGAAATGGGGTGTTACATTAGTGGTATCGGAGCGATTCGATGCTGTCCGGCCAAGTGTGTCGATCGATCATAGTGTGTATGACAACTAGGTGTCTTAAAGTAATTACGAACCCGGTTGTTTATCTTTGCAGTGTTAGGTTGATATGGCCGAAGGATCGATCTTTGCTTTTCTTGAGGCCTTGCAAGCCATAAGCGCTGTGATGTGGGTACCAGCAGAATGCGGAGGCCGCAGATTTGGCTACCTTTCGGAGAGAGAACCTCCCACCTTCAAGGGAGGTACAATCCGGATGGTGCAGCTTGGTTGAAGGAGATCGAGAGGATCTTAGGGTAATTGGGTGTAATGATGAACAAAAAGTAAGGTATGGTACTCATACCCTATCTGAAGAGGCGATGGTAGGTGGTTGGAGACCGTGAGAGACTAGGGGCTGCCCGCGAGGAGGTTACAGGGTGTATTCGGGAGAGGAGTTCTAAGAAAGTATTTTCCAGGAGGGCGTCGGAGGGACGAGAAAGAGATAGAGTTTTTGGAGTGAAGCGAGGGTAGTATGTCGATCCACAGAGTATCTTTGCTAGATTTCTTGATCTTGCTAAGTTCTACCCACATTACTCGGAGAGAGGTGGGGCTGAATTCTCAAAGTGCATCAAATTTGAGAATGGTTTGAGAGCCGATATCAAGCGGTGTAGGGTATCGAGAAGATCAGTGTTCACGATCCGGTTGATCGTTGTAGGATCTATGAGGTGATAGCAATGCCCGCTCTAGGGTCAGAGAGACCGGAGGGGAAATTTCATCACGGAGGTAAGCCTTATGAGAAGTGTCTGGCGACAGAGGGAAGCAAAGGTATTCGGGTGGTAACAGTACAATGGTGGGAGCAGTCTGGCGAGGGTAGGAGACACCATGAGGGCAAGAAGCCAAGTGGGGAGACGCCCCATCCGATATTGTGTGTTTCAAATGTGACAAGCCGTGTCACAAGAGTTTTGGTATAAGATGGAAGTGAAGAGATGTTTTAGGTGTGGAAAGAGTGGTCACATGGCATCGAGAGTGTGATCGCAAGGAACTGTATGCTTCAACCTGTGGTGAAGGCGGTCACATTAGCTTCAAGTGTCCCAAGCCTAAGAAGGAAAGATCTCTTTGGGAGGTGTTTGCAGACCGGCGGAGTTCGAGAGGACCTAATGATATCAGAGGTACATGTTTCATCTCTCCGTACACCTTTAGTTGCTATTGTTGACACGGGTGCTACGCACTCTTTTATTGCATCTGTTTGTCTTTGAAAAGTTAAATTTAGTAATGTCTACTATGGAGAGAGAATGGTTATCGACACTCCCGGCTAAAGGTCCGTAACTACTTCTACGATGTGTGCTAGGTGTCTCTGTCGGTCTTGGCGAGAGATTTTCTCAGTGGATCTGATTTGTTTGCCTTTGGGTGGGTTAGATGTGATTACGGGCATGGGTCGGTTAGTAGATAACCACGTGCACATCAACCGATACGATAAGTCTATTAGTTTTCTCCTTCACGAAGAGGAAGAGTACGCTTTGGCCGTCTGTGAGCAATTGCGCGAGAGTAATGAAAGAGGGTGGTCGGTTGTTTGCTTTGATGGCGTCTATGTCTGCTGAGAACAGAGGCATGTGATTGATGGGTTACTGGTGGTGTGTGAGTTCCCAAAGTGTTTCCGGATGAGATTCCTAGTGTGCCCCAGAGAGGAAGTTGAGTTCGGGATTGAGCTTGTGCACAGTACTAGGCACGTATGCATGTACCGTCTGGGATGTCGACTCACGAGTTGGTGAATTGAAGAAGCGATTAGAGGAGCTTCTTGAGAAGAAGTTTGTGAGGCCTAGTGTATCGCCGTAGGGAGCTCGGTTTTGTTGGTAAAGAAGAAGGATGGGAGTATGCGTGCGTGCGTGGACTACGAGACAATTGAATAAAGTGACTATCAAGAATAAGTATCCTCTCCCGAGGATAGATGATCTAATGGATCGGTGGTGGGTGCTAAAGTGTTTAGCAAGATTGACTTGAGGTCCCGGTATCACCCAGATTAAGGTGAAGGATGAGGATATCGAGTAAGACAACGATTCGGACAAGGTATGGGCATTATGAGTACTCAGTAATGCCGTTTGGTGTCACAAATGCACCGAGGGTGTTTATGGAGTACATGAACCGAGATCTTCCATAGTTATCTGGATCGGTTTGTGGTGGTCTTCATTGATGATATTTTGGTGTACTCCAAATCGGAGGAAGAGCATGCGAGCACTTGAGGTTGGTGCTAGAGGTCTTGAGAGAGAGGAAGTTGTATGCCAAGTTGTCAAAGTGTGAGTTACAGTTGCATGAGGTGAGCTTCTTGGGTCATATTATTTACGTGATGGTATAGGCGTGGACCCGACCAAGGTTGATGCGATGTTGCGTTGGGAGAGCCCAAAGTCTGCGGCCAAATCGGGGGAGTTTCTTGGGGTTGGTGGTTATTACGGGAGGTTCATTGAAGGGTTCTCTAAGCTAGCCCTTCCATTGACCCGATTGACTGTAAGGGAAAGGCATTTGTGTGGGATGCAAAGTGTGAAGAGAGCTTCCAAGAGCTAAAGAGGAGGTTGACCACGTCTCGGTGTTGGTGTTGCTGTGCGAGCAACCGTTTGTGGTGTCTTGTGATGCTTCCAAGATGGGTTTGGGAGGTGTGTTGATGCGAGGATGGGAAGGTGGTTGCTTATGCGTCCGTGCAGGTTGAGGACCCATGAGAAGAACTATCCTACTCATGACTTAGAATTTGGGCCGCAATTGTGTTTGTGTTGAAAATGCGGAGGCATTATCTCTATGGTACTAGATTCGAAGTGTTCGGTGATCACAAGAGTCCGAAGTACTTGTTTGACGAGAAGGAGTGAATATGAGACAGGCGTTGGTTAGAAGCGTTGAAAGACTATGATTTCGGCTTGAACTATCATCCCTAAGCAAAGCTAATGTCGTGGTGATGCTTTGAGTCGGAAGACCTTGCATATGTCGAGCTATGATGGTGAGGGAGTTGGAATTGATTGAAGCGATTCAGTGACTTGAGTTTAGTCGTGAGGTGACACCCAGTGTCGATTGGGGATCTTGAGAATTGGGAGCGACTTCTTGGTTAGTATCGAGGCGCCCAAGTTAGATGTGAAGTTGGTAGATTTGTTGGTTCTTTGGTGAGCAAGGCTGGCGATGGGGATTACTGAGTTGGATTCCCGGGGTGTGTTGAGGTTCGGGGGCGAGAATCGTGTTCCGGATGATCTTTGAGTTGAAGAAGATGATACTTGAGGAGAGTCATAGGAGTAAGTTGAGCATTCATCCAGTGCCACTAAGATGTACCATGATCTGAAGAAAGCTGTTTTGGTGGCACGGTATGAAGAGGATGTTGCGCGATTTGTATATGCATGTTTGACTTGCAGAAGTCAAAGATTGAGCACCGAAGCTGCGGGGTTGATCTGACCTTTAGAGATTCGAGAATGGAAGTGGGACAACATTTCCATGGACTTTGTGGTTGGGTTGCCAAGATCTTGTGAGAGGAGTCGACACTATTTGGGTGATTGTGGATAGGTTGACCAAGTCCGCCCATTTCATCCCTATCAACATCACCTTTCTGTGCCAAAGTTGGCTAGAATTTACATTCGGGTAATTGTGAAGCTTCATGGGGTCCCAAAGAGTATTGTGTCGGATAGAGATCCGCGGTTTACATCAGAGTTTTGGGGTAGCTTGCGGGAGGCTTTGGGGTCTAAGTGAGGTTGAGTTCGACTTATCATCCTCGGGCCCGATGGTCGACGGGAGAGAACCATCCGAGTCTTTGGAAGATCTTTTGAGAGCTTGTGTACTAGAGCAGGGGAGGTGCGTGGGATACACATCTTCCATTGATTGAGTTCACGCATACAATAATAGCTATCATTCGAGTATCGGGATGGCTCCGCCGAGGCAATTTGTATGGGCGGAGGTGCGTAGAACTCCTTTGTGTTGGCATGAGTCAGGGAGAGTGTTGTCCTTGGACCGAGTTGGTTAGGGAGACTCTTGAGAAGGTGAAAATGATCGAGAGAGAAGATGAAAGAGTCTCGAGTCGGCGAGAAAAGTTATCATGATAAGAGGAGGAAGGACTTGGAGTTTCAGTTTGGTGAGCATGTGTTCTTGAGGTCACGCCTATGGTAGTGTTGGGCGTGCTCAAGGCAAAGAAGTTAACTCAAGGTTTTATTGGACCGTACCAAATCACCGAGAGGTTGGAAAGGTTGCTTATAGGGTGGCCTTGCCACCTAATCTTCGAACTTGCGATGTCTTCCACGTGTCACGGCTTGAAGTATATCCCGACCTGTCTCATGTGATTCACATGGATGATGTGGAGAGTGCGTGAGAACCTCACTGTGGAGACTATGCCAGTGAGGATTGAGGATAGAGAAGTGAAGGTGTTGAGAGGGAAAGACATTGCCTTGGTCAAGGTAGTGTGGTTGGGAGCTGCTGGTGAGAGTATGACTTGGGAGCTGGAAAGCAAGATGCGGAGTCCTATCGAGTTATTTGACTAAGGTATGAATTTCGAGGACGAAATCTCCTAAGTGGGGGAGAGTTGTAACACCCCAAATAACTTAATTAAGAAATTAATTAAATTGTTTAAGTGTTGCAATAATTTTAATTATATTAAATTATAATATGGTGTTTATAATTTAGTATTTCATTTTAATTGAAGGAGTGGTGGAAGAAATGGGCCGGGGTGTAAAAGGGCCCAAGGTGCGCTGGCCCAATATACATATACCCAAAAGTGGAATTTTATTTCATTTGTGAAAGAAAGAAAGAAAGTTTCGAAGGAGAGGAGAGAAAGAGAGAGAACCCACCGTGCAAAACCCTAGGAGAAGAGGAGGAGAAGAGCAATTTCGTGGCTTGGAGCTTGGATTGTTGCGGTGGTTTTGTTCGTGACTCAGTTAGGTTCTTCTCTCTACGGTTATTTTGAGGTAAGGGAGTCTCACTCTATAATAGAGGAGATAATGGGTATTATATGTGTCATAGAAATTTATTTTGATGTTATTTGATGATCACGTGTTGATTGATTCCTTGAATTGATGAAATTGTTGGTGAAAAATTGATTTAGGTGTGAGTTAGGGTTTTACATTGTGTGATTTTGTGATTTTGATGTGTTTGATGATTTGAGCATGCAATTGGTTGTTTGATTTTGAAATTAGGAGTGTTAGAACCATCATTGGGTGAATTGGTTTGGAAGATTTTGAGAAAATTGGGATTTTGGGGTTTGGGCGCCAAAATGCTAGGATCTCGCGCGCTACGTATCGCTTTATTCACAGTGAAATTTGGAGTTTGTGCGGGAATGCTCTTGCGGGCGCCACATTCTTTGGGAAAATGGCGCCACATGCCTTTGTTCATGTCTTTGGAAAATGTTTTGTCTTGAGGTTGTTACGCCGGCGCCAAGTTCTTTGGGAAAATGGCGCCACATGCCTTCGTTTGTGTGTTAGAGTGCGTGTGTGCGCGATGTGGGCGCCAAATGCTGCCCAGGGGTGCCCAGAATGGCGCTGTGTCCCTTTATGCTTGATGTCTGGGTGAGTGAGTTCTTTGCTGGGCGCGGAATGTGGGTATTTTGGGCCCGGGAGTGAAACTTGCATTTACTGGGCACATTTCCTCGTGCCAACTTTTGTATTCACCGCCAACTTTCAATTTTAAACATTTTGGCTCGAGTGGTTTTACGATTGCAAGTGTATTTTTGAAAATGTCGGTAGGGCCTTTCGGTTTAGGTGTGTTTTGGAGCCCTGGTGAGTGCAACTTGTATTTCTAAACATATTTTCTCGTGCAAACTTTTGCATTCACCGCCAACTTTCAATTTTAAGTGTTTTGGCTCGAGTGGTTTTCTGAGTTCAAGTGTATTTTTGAAAATGTCCCGGTAGGGCTCGTTTTATGTGTGTTTTGGAGCAGGAGTGAAACTTACTTTTCTAGGCATATTTCATTGTGCCAAATTTTGTGTTTACACTTGCCCAAATTCATTTTTAAACATTTTGGCTCGGGTGGTTTTGATTTGAAAGTGTTGGGTGAGTGGTCAACAGGAGCGCCAAGCCTGTCTTTGCTGTGTCTTAGTTTGTGTGCAGCGTATGCGAGTTTGTGTCTAGGTGCATGTTGCCCGGGCGCCCAGTTGCTAGGAAAGTGGCGCCCGGTGGGTCATGTTGCCACGAGGCGCGAAATCTTTGAGTTCTACGCGCTAGTCTTTGTGTTGCACCGGGCGCGAATGTGGGAAAAATGGCGCTGGTCTTTGCCAAGTGCCTAAGAGGGTCTTTATTTTGGTCCCTAGGTGACGATTTGGTCCACTAGATGATTGTTTTGGTCCTAAATGGTGGTTTAGGTCCCACGAGTAAGGCCGAGTACCCTAGAGGAGGATAGTCAGGTGGGACATAATGGTGTTGAGGGTTTATAATGAGGTGGTTGAGCATGCCATGGGGGCATGGGCGGTGGAGCCAAGCCGGGGGCTATAAAATGAGATTGACACTGAGGTAAGAGTAATTGGGTGTATTGAATTGTTTGAAAATGATGTTTGTGATGTTCATGGAGTCTCATGCATACATTGGCTGCGATCGTAGTGTTTATAATATGATTTGTGGCTTTCGAGGGCGTAGGGCCTTATAAAGTGATTATGAAACTGCTCGGGCGGCGGGGCCTTGTATGATGATTGTGAAGCCTGAGGGCGGCCGGTGGGCCAATGGTACCACATGCATGATGACATTGCATACATTCTCATTGGTGCATGAATATTATTGATTAGTGATTGGTGTGTTTGAGTGCTGTACACTATGCTTGTATATTGCTTATTATCACCTTTATTATATAGGTCGAGACTTACCCCTTTCTCGTTGTTATTTACCACGGTAGTCGGGAGTGAGGGCTTTCCACCTTCACTACCCCGAGTCGATGCTGCTCGATCACGTAGCACCTAGGGGGTCGGGTTTAGACTGTTGTTACTGTTTTGCTCCTTGTTGAGCCTTTATGTATTTGTTTTGATATTCTTTGGATTATCTTTGTTGAGATAATGATTGTTTTCCTCTGCATTATGTGAAACTAGATTTCTATGAATTATCTTCTGGTGTTACGTATTTGGTTTTTGGTTTAAGAGAAAGAGTTGTGACGCTCCATTTCATTGAGTATTACTTTATGTTATACTATTAGTGAGCTGAATGACTATGGCTAAACTGTGGTTCGCCACTAAGGCTAGAATTTCTTTCGCTGGTGTATTTACGAGGGCATCACTGAGAGCCTTGCAAAAGTGGCCAATGCCTGTTGCAAGTAGTATCAGTTACCTGAGTAATCCCATAGTCAGCCAGTCCACTATTTTATAACACACTAAACTAGAAAATGATCAGAAAAGATTTTTGTACACTCTGATTTTTGATTTAAATTACCGGGTAGAAATGGGGTGTTACAACTCCCCGAGTCGGTCTGCTCTGATACGTAGCACCTAGGGGTTGGGGTTTTAGATTGTTATTGCTTTGTTTTGCTCACTGTTGAGCTTTCATAATGTTATACCTTGTATTGTTGAGATTTGAGGATTATTATTTTGAGCTGTAGTTGATTCCGCTGCATGATATGAGATTGTATCCCACGTTTGTATGGTGTTATGTATCTACGCATTTTTCTTAACTGACTGTTGAGTATTTTAAGAGAGGAGCGTAACACTCCATTAAATGAGAAAAATGATTTTTATACTCTGATTTTTGATTTAAATTACCGGGTAGAAATGGGGTGTTACATGTTGCTCTATCAGAAGGTTGGGATTCCATAACAGAAGGTTCAAACTTTGGGTTTTGTTCTTTTTCATTTGGTGGGATAGTTTCAGAAGCTTGATTTTCTTGTTTCTCAAAGTTGTGAGATATGTGCATTCCTAATTCAGTGCTAAGGTCTTTATCAGAAGCTTCTACTTCCATTTGTGCAGGGATTTGGTCACTTTCAGTGGGAATAACATTTAGGTTTAAAGAGGTTTCAAAAACTTCTTTCCAGTCTTGAGAAGGTTCTCTTTCAATCAAATTTTCAAGTGTAGGATTTGGTGGAGCTAAATCTATGGGCTCAGTTCTGATAACTGTCTTAGATCCTTGTGACCCCCCCTGAGGAGTTGTCAAGGGTGTATTTTCAGCAAGATTTGGCTCATGGATTGGTTCATTGTGAACAGGGTTTGGTTCAGGAAAAATTTCCAGTTTCTTGCTAAATGGCTTTAGTCCCATCTGTTTTGCACTTTTGGACCAGAAGGTTGTTTTCTCTTGAATGGATTCTTCTTTAGTAACAGGGATTTTCTTAAACCTAAATAGCTTGATTAAGAACATGCCATATGGTAAGGATGAAATTTTCCTAATGGTTTTACACATATCAATCATGTAATGAAAAATGATATATGGAAGGTTTATCTTAGTCCTAGTAATCATATGGTAAACTAAGAGTAAGTCAACAGGTTTTACCTGTTCAAAGCTTCTTGCTCTAGGAATTAAGGAGTGAACAACCATGTTGTGCATGATGCGAGCTTCATCCTTCAATGCTGATGATTTAAGTTTCTCCTTAGAATTTTTCATCAGTATCTTCAACACTTCTTCCTGTGTGATTTCTGTTTGGAAATACCTGAGTGGTAAAGAAAAACTTCACTCATAGGGATTTTCAGGGAATTTGCAATCGTAGTTGTAGTTACTACAATGGTAGTTCCTTTAACTTGAGTAGTGAAGGAGGATTTTGTTTCACTCACGTTCATACGTCCATAAAATTCTTTTATCAAGTTGGGATAGATGATTTCCCCTTGAGACAGAATATTTTGCCACCCTTGTGTTTCAATGTGGTCTTGAACATTCCATCTAGAAGCTTTTAATTCTTCTAACAAATATATTCTTCCAATGAGAACATTTCTCTTTCCCCATTTTTCTTTATCAAAAACTTTAGCGGTGTAAGATTTCTTCAAGTTGCTCTTCAACTTCAGAAGGTTGATCAAGTTCATCAACCTTTTCCTTTCCTTTATTTCCTCCAAAAGTAATCTTGATTTTGGGCTTTTTGGAAGAGGATTGTGGTTGAAGAGAGGCTTTTCTTTTAAGTTCAAGCTTTGATTCTGCCATCATTTCAGACAGGGTAGAATCATCATCATCAATGGTGATTGGTTGACTTTTCCTTTTGCCAGAACCTTGTATATCCTAGAGAGAACTTGTTTTGATCCTAGTAGATCTTCGAGAGGGAGTGGGTGATGATTTTGAAGACATTTGTTCTGATGGAGAAGCAATCTGAGTAGGAGGAGGTTTGAAGCATCTAAGAGTGCGGTGGAAGATCATGGGTCGTAGGAGTACTTGATTTCTTCACTAGTGCAAAAATGACTTTAAACAGCACCATTTAGTATCGGTTGTTTAAACAGCCGATACTAAATGTAGACGCGGTGGCAATTTTGAAATTAAATGGAAGTTTTCAATTTTAACGCTTACATTTAGCATCGGTTGTTTAAACAACCGATACTAAATGTGTATCTCAAACACATTTAGTATCGGTCTTTTAAACAACCGATACTAAATGTGTATCTCAAACACATTTAGTATCGGTCTTTTAAACAACCGATACTAAAGGGTCTGTTAAGTTTTTCTAAATGCGTTCTCTCCTTCTCTCTGAAGTCTCTCACCCTCTCATTCACGAACACGCTCCCTCGATCTCTAAACTCTCGTCTTCCTCACTCTCTCTCACCGCCATTCTCTCTGAATCAAAGATTTCCGTATTTCTCCCTCTCCCCACGCTTTCCAGTTTCACTCTAAAACCCACTCTCACTCTCTGAACTCGCGTTCTCTTGTTTCTCTGAAAACTCTCTCACTCTCTGAACGTTAACTGCTTCTTCTCAACTCTCAACGGTTTTATCTCAACTCGCCGTCGCCTTCTCGACTCTCAACTCGTCGTCGTCCCCGCCGTCACTGCTTCTTCTACGGTTTTCTCTCGACTCGCCATTCTCAACTCTCAACTCGTCTTCGTCCCCGCCGTCAGAAGAAGCTTTTGAGTTTTCCTCGATGTCGCTGCTTCTTCTCTCACACGACGAACACCTAATCTTTCCTCGCCGTCACTGCTCTCAACTCTCGCCGTCGTCTTGCTCACATTCACCTTCCTCGCCGCCGATTTCAGTGCAAAGAACTTCGAAACCCTAAGGTTTCAGAACGACCTTCTTTTAAGCAGAGCCTCCGCCGTTCCAGAACGGCCTCCTTTTCAGTTACAACCTCCGTGAAGTCTACTTCTTCGCACAGGAATTAGCCTACTTTCAGGTGAGTCTTGATTCTCTTGTGACCGCTTCATGTTAGGGTTTTTTTAGTGTCGTTTCTTTATGGTTATTATGAATGTGAGTTTGATTATGATCTGATTTAGGTTGAGTTTAGGTTGATTGTGATATTTGCTGAACAAGGTGATTGTTATGGAATTTGAATGGATTCAGGTTATTACATAGAGTTCCAGAAAATGTTATGGATTTCTTCTGCGTTAACCGCTGACTGTTTTTTGAAAACCGATTTGATGTCTTTCAATTGAATTTGAGCTTATACTATTATATTAAGGTCTGTGTTTTGACATTAGCAAATGAATTCATGTTCTATATCTATTGGCATATCAACCAGAGTTAAAGTTCATCTAATGGGTGAGACAGCTTGTAATGAATAGTGTGCCACACGTGTATGTCTGTGGTGACCATTTTGAATGTTGTTGCTCCATTCTTGTTAACTTCTTTGTTCCTGCCCTTTGAATCCAGTTTGGCATTGGAAATGTACTTAATTACTGGTGGAAAGCCAACTAGTACGTGTAGAAAACTTATTCTGTTTATGATTTATTCTTTTTTAAGTGCATTCTTCATGTAAGCCTTATTCTGTTTATGCTTTTTGAGATGTTTTGGTTCTGCTTGTGGCTTTTCATTGACGTTTTTATCATGATCTGTTGTAGGGAGGATTTTAGAAAAAACTTTCAAGGAAGCAAATCATGATTCCAAGGATGTTAAAAAGGTAAAGAAAACCTCTGTTAAATTAAAATCGATTTTGGCATTATTGTAAATGTCGATTGCTTGTATTTTTAATCACTTTCCTAAAACTTTATTTGGCAAAGAGGGTGGTGAGAAGTGGAAGTCTTTGGTGATGAAGTAAGTTTGTTGATTTTGTTTTGAAATTTTGAATCATTGGTAGAATTGGATGAGCTTTTGTGGTTGTTAGTTGTGGTTAAGGTTTTTAGATTGTGGAGAGATTCTGATTTGGTTGTTTATATGTGTATGACTATCACATTTGGGGTTTTCTTGATGGGTACCAAGGCGAAATTTATTCTACATGGTAGAATAGTATTCTTGTAACATGGTAACAAGATATCATGCAAATTGGAATATCCTTGGAATCTTTTAGTTCTTCAAGAGGATGATAGAAATAACTTTTTGGATGAAGTTCTCATGACTGAAGGGGTTTTATTTTTGGCCTTTACTTGGAGATCTTTATGTTAAATACCAAAAATTGCTATATGTGTTTATGTTTTCTTAATATAGAGTGATTTGATTGGATGCTTTTATGTTTCAGTTGGCTTTGGGTCGATATACTTACACTAACATTTAACCACATTTGGACTCTTTAAATTTAATTTTGAGATTTGGTTTATCCTAATTTGAACTTTTATGATTGATGGATGGTTCAAAAAGTTAAGTTATTTCATCAGAAGGTGTATTTGTTGTTACAAGGAAGTTGTAGCTGGTTATTTGCAATCACCTCATGGATTTTATTGATGCTGAAGTATTTCATTTCCGCGAGTGTGGCTGCTTTGAACATTCCAGGACGAGAAATGGAACTTTTGTTCCCTTAATTATGAAACCTATCTCAACATACACTTATTTTAACCAGAGGTATATTGTATGTGGCACAAGAAATATATTTTTTGAGATGAACCAATATGGCCAACGATAAATATTACAAGGCACACCAAAGTGGGCTACAGAATTTAACTCATCAGAAGATCATTTTCTTAGCTTAGTAAGCAAATTTCTTAGCTATCGATATCTGGTTTTTATTGAGTATTCTATGCCTACTGAATGACAGCTTGCTAGTGAAATTTGCATGTTTGTGTGGCAGACAAGAATACTTGTTATATCCAGGTAGAATGTATCCTGCATGTTATTTTGATTTTTGATGTTTTATTAGATGGCGATAATATATATTGTTTGCGTGTTCGGATGAATACCAAAAATGTTTTGGGAATCATGGAGAAGTGCACACATTACTTTATATTGCAAAATAGCATATTGTTTCCTGCATCCTATGTCTTCCAAATTTACCTCTCTTTAGTTAGACATTTTGTCATTTAGCTTGGCAGTGATATGCTTTAGATCATCTTACCAAATCTAAAGAAGCAGCACTACTTGAAGCTGAAAAGACTGCTCAAGTTGCCTTGGCTAAGGCTTCCATGGTGGATGATCTCGAACAAAAATCAAGAGCTAATGAAACAGTTGAGATTTTCAGTGCTTCGCAAATCTAATATGATTTTTTGTTCCCTTTCCTGTACACTAAAACCTTAAATATGTAACTTTCTAACATCCGGTTTCATAATCACTTATCACGGAAGAAAATAAAATTTTGGACAAAATGCATAGACTTAAGGTGGCGGTAATCGCGACACCTTTGATGGTGGCACAAGGTCACTGGAAAGGAGTAAAATGCTTCTGAATGGAGCATCTCAAAGTTACTCGTTCAACCAATTTCTTGAAATATTTTTAAGTTTGACGTTTTGTTTTATAAACTTATAGAAATTTTAAGTTTCATAAATTGTATTGTAAGATATTAATTTCAATGGAATTTGAAGAATTTTTATGATTTTATTATGTGTTGTTGTTTGGAAATATTTTTGGTCAATTGATAAAAGTGACCAAAAATAGACTTTTAACATCGGTTATTAAGGATGACCGTTGCTAAAAGTCACCAAGATAGACTTTTAGTATCGGTTATTAAGGATGACCGTTGCTAAAAGTCACCAAGATAGACTTTTAGTATTGGTTATTAAGGATGACCGTTGCTAAAAGTCACCAAGATAGACTTTTAGTATCGGTTATTCGGGATGACCAGTTGCGAAAAGTCACCAAGATAGACTTTTAGTATCGGTTATTCAGGATGACCGTTGCTAAAAGTCACCAAGATAGACTTTTAGTATCGGTTATTTAAATAACTGCTGTAACACCCCATTTCTACCCGGTAATTTAAATCAAAAATCAGAGTGTACAAAAATCTTTTCTGATCATTTTCTAGTTTAGTGTGTTATAAAATAGTGGATCTGGTGACTATGGGATTACTCGTAATCGATACTACTTGCAACAGGCATTGGCCACTTTTGCAAGGCTCTCCGATGATGCCCTCGTAAATACACCAAATAAAAGAAATTCTAGCCTTAGTGGCGAACCACGGTTTTAAGCCATAGTCATTCAACACTAATAGTATAACATAAAGTAATACTCAATGAAATGGAGCGTCACAACTCTTTCTCTTAAACCAAAAACCAAATACGTAACACGAGAAGATAACTCATAGAAATATAGTTTCACGTCGTCGCAATGGAAAAAACAATCAATGTCTCAACAAAGATAATCCAATATCAAAACAAATACATAAAGGCTCAACTAGGAGCAAAGCAGGCAACAACAGTCTAAACCCCGACCCTAGGTGCTACGTGATCGAGCGGCCAGACTCGGGGAGTAGTGAAGGTGGGAAGCCCTCACTCTGACTACACATGGTAAATGACAACGAGAAAGGGTGAGTCTCGAACTATATAATAAAGGTGATAATAAGCAATATATATAAGCATAGTGTACAGCACTCAAACACACCAATCATTAATCAATAATATTCATGCACTAATGAGAATGTATGCAATGTCATCATGCATGTGGTACCATTGGCCCACCGGCCGCCCTCAGGCTTCACAATCATCATACAAGGCCCCGCCGCCCGCAGGCTTCGTAATCACTTTATAAGGCCCCGGCCGCCCGCAGGCTTCACAAATCATATTATAAACACTACGACCGCAGCCAATGTATGCATGAGACTCCATGTACATCACAACATCATTTCAAACAATTCAATACACCCAATTCCTCTTACCTCGGTGTCAATCTCATTTTATAGCCCTCCTGGCTTGGCCCACCGGCCCATGCCCCCATGGCATGCTCAATCACCTCATTATAAACCCTTAACACCATTATGTCCCACCGGACTATCCTCCTCTAGGGTACTCAGCCTTACTCAGGAACCTAAACCACCATTTAGGACCTTTTCTTCACTTAGGGACCATTTTGACACACCAAAATAATTCTAAGAACTTAGGAATTCAACAGCACAAGGTTTTGGAAAAAATCCCCACTGGAGGCGCACACACTGGCGCGCAGAAGAGAGGCGCGCAAGAAGGCGCGCGGATAGGTCGCTCTAACTCTCAAAGTTTCTGTCCTCCTGTGAGAGGTGTGCGCCACGAGGTTACGCCTTGAGGGGCGCAGCGCAAGAAGATGGCGCGCAGTCTTGATCAAGCCTTGGCTTTCTTGCGCGTAAGTTTGCGCGCACGCGCAAGATGGCGCGCAAAGACACCATTTCCAGACACAGGCAGCACAGTTGGCGCCCCCCTGTTGACCCAGCTCACCCAACATTTTCAAACCAAAAACCACCCGAGCCAAAATGTTTAAAAATGAATTTGGCGAGTAAACACAAAATTTGGCACAGGGAAATATGCCTAGAAAAGTAAGTTTCACTCCCTGGGCTCCAAAACACACCTAAAACGAGCCTACAGGGACATTTTCAAAAATACACTTCCAATCGAGAAAACCATTCGAGCCAAAACACTTAAAATTGAAAGTTGGCGGTGAATACAAAAGTTGGCACGAGAAAATATGTTTAGAAATACAAGTTTCACTCACCTGGGCCCCAACACACACAAAAACAAGCCCCACCGACATTTTCAAAATAACACCCGCAACTGAAAACCACTCGAGCCAAAACACTTAAAATTGAAAGTTGGCGGTGAATACAAAATTTGGCACGAGAAAATGTGCCCAGAATGCAAGTTTCACTCCCGGGCTCCAAAATACCCACATTCTGCGCCCGAGCAACAACTCACTCACCCGATCCATCAAGCTACGGTGACACGAGCGCCATTTCTCTAGGAAATTGGCGCCACGCACTTCAACATTCCCCGAAACCTCCTGCTCACTGATGCACTGGGCGCACCATTCCTAGCCATGTGGCGCCCCAACATCAAAATCCCCAAATTCTACAAATTCTCTCAACCCAATCCACATTATAATCATTCCAACACCTCCAATTTCACCAATTAACAAACAATTGCACACCCAAATCATCAATTGCATCCAAATCACGAAATCACACATTGTAAAACCCTAACTCACGCTCTAAATCAATTTTACCAACAAATTCATCAAATTCAAGGAAACAAATCATCATACAATCACCAATTAACATAAAACAGCCCTATAACATACATATAACCCATTATCTCCTCTATTATAGAGTGAGACTCCCTTACCTCGAATTAACCGTAGAAATTGATTTTCCTTGAGTCACGTGCAAAAACCACAGCAACAAATGAGCTCTCCTCTTCCCTTTGCTTGGTGCGATCCACTCCTCCCTCTTCTCACTCTCCTTGCGCCGTTTTCTCTCTTTCTTTTCTTTCTCTCTATTCGTTTCTTTTTTTTTTCTTTGGAGAATGGAAAGCGAATTACACCAACCCTAGGAGCCTAAGTCATTGGGCTTGGGCTCTTGGGTCGATACTTACCACCCTAATTATTGATACTTCTCCTTTTCTTTTTAATTACAACACCATCCTATTGTTTTATTATAACTACTCCATGAAACACCTAAGTAATTTAATTTAATAACTACTTAATTATTTTGGGGCGTTACAACTCTCCCCCACTTAGAACATTTTCGCCCTCGAAAATCTAGTCAAACCCCCGAAACACTACCAAATCTCTTCTTCATCTCTAACCGTCCTCCTCCAAAATCTATCGCACACTTGGCGTGGACTAAACCCCTCCCACTCACAAACTACAACCACCTAGACAACTAGTACTATCCACATTGCTGATCATTATTTCCTCGATTACCGGCGGTAAGTGATTGGGCGGCCGTCCCTCCTACTTATTCAGCCAGGTAACTCCAGAAATAATAACCAGACTCGTCACCTCCAAAACCCACCGACTTACTACGACAATTAATCATGGACATGGTTATGCTCTAAACGATTCATACCCGAGATTACATCTAACCTATTCAACGGCAAAGAAGTAAGATTCACCACAAGGTCCTGTCGAAGATCGACAAGGGACACTGAGAACGCAACACACACAACCACATATCCCAACCACAATCATAGTGCAGTCAAAACATCAAATGCGCACCATTCTCACTTGTCACAGGCTAGGTAGCTCATCACAATGATACCAAAGCATAGTCATACATCACATATTATAAAGAAGGTAGTGACAAGGACACACACATGGTTTACACACATCTAGTTATTCGAATCCAAATAATTCTTTATACTCTTAAATTCGTCAATAGTAATTATTTCTTATTCAAATAGTAAAGCATCAAAATATTAACATAAGGTTAATTACTAACTCTAATCCCATTGCATTCCCTTTTAATGTGGCATACAATATTTCTGCACCCAAAATGTCACCCTACTTGTTGGCTCTTTTACTCATTCCTCAAGGCAACGGCATTATTTTGTATTCATAATTCAAGTTTGAGACACGACAAACACACCAAAACAATTCAATTTAAACGATCTCTACAAAAATAATACTATTTAATCACACATGAAGACCATATACCATGTCACATAGGGTACTCAATTAACGTCATTAACTTGGGAGTTCCATAAAAGCAAATGTGTAAGAACAATATCTACAATGATACCAACATGCATTCTATCCTTATCATGCATTCCATATTTAGCTCATTAACCCACACAACACAATTGGCACAATGCGAAATAATCTAATAGGAATTCGTTTATTAAAAATAAGTTTGATACCAATATTGTATCCAATCGTAAAATTTGTTTATTAGGGGTTCACAAACAATCTCATAACTCAGTTCATTTTCAACTTACAAAACCACGTAACACAATTAAGGAAGTAACAACCAAAATCGAGACAATAAAATCGATTGTAGACAATTAGAGTTCACAATTAGTTTAAGCATGCATTTATTCTAGTCACCTCTACAGTCATATTTCCTAAATTTCAATGAAACATAATCCCACCAATCAAACACTAAACATTTACATTTATTTAAACATGTGAAAAGAGGAGTAACTAGACTCGAATAGATTACAAAGGCAAAAAGAACGGACTCAAACACTTAACACCAAGCAGGTCATACTCGAGAAGGAAATCAAAGTGTTCAAGTGTGCAACATCAAGAGTGTGGAACAATTCTTTACTATCATCTAATTGAAAACTAGAAGGATACACTTTGTCATAGGACCTATACACTTCACAACTTCAATAGAATTAGAAATACCACCCAAAAATGAGAGCCAACGGAAAAATTCTTTCATAAAACCAATTTTCAAATGTAACGAACTCACCGTCAATCCAACATGGTCAAATGATGATACCTATAGGTCTTTGGTTCCATAGAATAACAAGCTAATAAGGAGCCTATCCATTTTATGACGCATAGCTCAAAGCAGCTCAAAAATCTTTTTCTTTGGGTTAATAAAGAAGTAAGTGAGACGCATTCTACCTAGATTCGTAGAGGGGAAGATAAAATACTTAACACTACAACTTTGGTCAATTACCCATTGTCAAATAAAATTAAAACACGAGTACAAACATCGTTTTAATTTTAAGAACTCAGACACTTCAAGTTATTGAAAAGCGAAGACGCTAGATTGTAGAAAAACAACACATTCTTATTTTGAAGCCGAATGACCACTTTACGCACAATTAGAATTTGGCGCCTATACACCGTGGGGATGCATAGGTTGCATGCTTTCAAAACATTAATTTCCTTTCAAAACGTCTCAACCCATTGCGTTATCACTTAGCCTTAGAACCTCACATTTATTTTGGAAGACATCACGTTTAGTTTAGAGAAACATCTCGTTTTCAGGCTTAGAAAACATCACCTTTAAAGAGTGGAAAACATCACAATTTAATCGTAGAAAGCATCTCGCCTTAAGTTATATGACATCCCTTTTGTTTTTGAAAACATCGCATTTTAACTCGCATACAACTTCAAAACAACACCCTTACAACATAAAAATGACAAATCTTTTTCTCTAAAAAAACAAGACAAAGACTCTCAACAATATAATACAAAGACACTAGTCACTTAAAAAAAAAAAAAAACAAAAAAATAGAACAGCGACTTGAAACATCACAAATAGCACACCATTTATTTTAAATAGAATTGTAACCTTGATTTCTTTGAAAGCATCAAATCCATTTATCAACTCTATGAACCATTATCAATTCGATTCGATTCAATTTAATCATCACTTTATATTTTAGAAAATACACTCTTTTCTTTTAGAAAATACTACATTTCAAATGGGAAACATCACATTAAAATTGAATAGAACGGTATTTTAATTATAAGTAAACAATGATAAAAACAATGGCCATAACCCGCTACTAACAAGATGGCGCAAAAAAGAAGATGATGTGCAGTGGAAAACAAAGACCTCTTTCAAAGATAAAAATAGCGCTTCATTTTTGTAAAGCGGTATATAATTATTTTTTTTTTTTTTAAAAATTGCGCAGACTCATACCCCAATTAAAACGTGACGACACCACTCCTAACTTATAAAAACAAAGACTTCATCTCCACAAAACCGCACTACACTTATTTCATAAAACAACAACTCATTCTATAAAAATAAACCGTAATACAAACAACTCATTTGGTTGGCAAACAATGACATTTTAAATTGACAAAACAGGCATTTTTTATTCTTTTCAAAACAAAGAATAAAGATACAATTTTTAGTCACTACACATAGCATCCTCTCAATTTATTTTCGATTTCGTTTATCATCTAAACACACCATTCAATCACCACATACAACTCAACATTCAATTTCAAGGTTCATACGACAAGAAGATTTTGAACAAAACAATGAGAGACATGGTTCACGCATCGGAAACAAAGATAAAGACACATTACCAAAGCAGGTATCTCCCCATCGGTTCTCTTACCATAAGCGATCTTGATCACTTTTTACTGCGGGAACATCACTACCACACAACCATTGGTTAGAACTAGACGGCGACACTTTCATTGCCGATCGACGACACGACGACTTCGACAACTTGGTGGAAGGACCGACCATTGCTCGATACCACTAATGTAACACCCCATTTCTACCCTGTAATTTAAATCAAAAATCGAGTGTACAAAAATCTTTTACGATCATTTTCTAGTTTAGTGTGTTATAAAATAGTGGACTGGTGACTATGGGATTACTCGTAATCGATACTACTTGCAACAGGCATTGGCCACTTTTGCAAGGCTCTCGATGCCTCGTAAATACACCAAATAAAGAAATTCTAGCCTTAGTGGCGAACCACGCTTTAGCCATAGTCATTCAAACACTAATAGTATAACATAAAGTAATACTCAATGAAATGGAGCGTCACAACTCTTTCTCTTAAACCAAAAACCAAATACGTAACACGAGAAAGATAACTCATAGAAATATAGTTTCACGTCTTCGCAATGAAAACAATCAATGTCTCAACAAAGATAATCCAAAGAATATCAAAACAAATACATAAAGGCTCAACTAGGAGCAAAGCAGGGCAACAACAAATCTAAACCCCGACCCTAGGTGCTACGTGATCGAGCGCACCGACTCGGGAGTAGTGAAGGTGGGAAGCCCTCACTCCCGACTACACGTGGTAAATGACAACGAAGGGTGAGTCTCGAACTATATAATAAAGGTGATAATAAGCAATATATATAAGCATAGTGTATCAAACACTCAAACACACCAATCATTAATCAATAATATTCATGCACTAATGAGAATGTATGCAATGTCATCATGCATGTGGTACCATTGGCCCACCGCGCCTCGAACTTCACAATCATCATACAAGGCCCCGTGCCGCGCGAGCTTCGTAATCACTTTATAAGGCCCCGACGCTCGCGCAGTTTCACAAATCATATTATAAACACTACGATCGCAGCCAATGTATGCATGAGACTCCATGTACATCACAACATCATTTCAAACAATTCAATACACCCATTCCTCTTACCTCGGTGTCAATCTCATTTTATAGCCCTCCCGGCTTGGCCCACCGCCCATGCCCCCATGGCATGCTCAATCACCTCATTATAAACCCTTAACACCATTATGTCCCACCTGACTATCCTCCTCTAGGGTACTCACCTTACTCAGAACCTAAACCACCATTTAGGACCTTTTCTTCACTTAGGGACCATTTTGACACACCAAAATAATTCTAAGAACTTAGGAATTCAACGGCACAAGGTTTTGGAAAAAATCCCCACCGGAGGCGCACACACTTCGCGCGCGAGAGAGCGCGCAAGAAGAGCGCGCGGATAGGTCGCTTCTAACTCTCAAAGTTTACGTCCTCCTGTGAGAGGTGTGCGCCACGAGGTTACGCCAGCAGGGCGCTTGCGCAAGATGGCGCGCGCATCTTGATCAAGCCTTGGCTTTCTTGCGCGTAAGTTTGCGCGACGCAGCGCAAGATGGCGCGCAAAGACACCATTTCGAACCACAGCGGCCAGACAAATAGCGCCCCACAGTGACCCAGCTCACCCAACACTTTCAAACCAAAAACCACCCGAGCCAAAATGTTTAAAAATGAATTTGGGCGAGTAAACACAAAAAATTGGCACAGGAAATATGCCTAGAAAAGTAAGTTTCACTCCCGGGGCTCCAAAACACACCTAAAACGAGGCCTACCGGGACATTTTCAAAAATACACTTCCAATCAGAAAACCATTCGAGCCAAAACACTTAAAATTGAAAGTTGGCGGTGAATACAAAAGTTGTACGAGAAAATATGTTTAGAAATACAAGTTTCACTCACCGGCCCCAAAACACACACAAAAACAAGCCCCACCGGACATTTTCAAAATAACACTGCAACTGCAAAAACCACTCGAGCCAAAACACTTAAAATTGAAAGTTGGCGGTGAATACAAAATTTGGCACGAGAAAATGTGCCCAGAATGCAAGTTTCACTCCCGGCTCCAAAATACCCACATTCTCGCGCCCAGCAAAGAACTCACTCACCTGGATCCATCACATACGGTGACACAGCGCCATTTCTCTAGGAAATTGGCGCCCACGCACTTCAACATTCCCGAAACCTCCTCTCTGATGCACAGGGCGCACCATTCCTAGCCATGTGGCGCCCCAACATCAAAATCCCCAAATTCTACAAATTCTCTCAACCCAATCCACATTATAATCATTCCAACACCTCCAATTTCACCAATTAACAAACAATTGCACACCCAAATCATCAATTGCATCCAAATCACGAAATCACACATTGTAAAACCCTAACTCACGCTCTAAATCAATTTTACCAACAAATTCATCAAATTCAAGGAAACAAATCATCATACAATCACCAATTAACATAAAACAGCCCCTATAACATACATATAACCCATTATCTCCTCTATTATAGAGTGAGACTCCCCTTACCTCGAATTAACCGTAGAAATTGATTTTCCTTGAGTCACGTGCAAAAACCACAGCAACAAATGAGCTCTCCTCTTCCCTTTGCTTGGTGCGATCCACTCCTCCCTCTTCTCACTCTCCTTGCGCCGTTTTCTCTCTTTCTTTTCTTTCTCTCTATTCGTTTCTTTTTTTTTTTTTGGAGAATGGTGCGAATTACACCAACCCTAGGAGCCTAAGTCATTGGGCTTGGGCTCTTGGGTCGATACTTACCACCCCGGAATTATTGATACTTCTCCCTTTTCTTTTTAATTAAAACACCATCCTATTGTTTTATTATAACTACTCCATGAAACACCTAAGTAATTTAATTTAATAACTACTTAATTATTTTGGGGCGTTACAACTGCTACTAATAGTATGTTTTTAAGACATAAAAAACACCAAAAAAAACGTCATTTAGCATCGGTTTTTTGAAAATCCGATGCTAAAAGTCACATTTAGCATCGATTATTTAACCGATACTAAATGTCAGACATTTAGTATCGGTCGAATTAGTATCGACAGATAACCAATGCTAAAAGTGCAAAATAACTGATACTAAAAGTCTTTTCTGCACTAGTGCTTCACGCAGGGAATTTTTGTTCTCACCATTTTTAGAGAGAAGAAAGTTTCGCAAAGAAGGGAGGAAGAGAAGAAGAGAACCGTTTTGAGAGAAGATGAATGCCATCGGTTTTGAGTGTGCGTGGAAGAGAGAGAGAGAGAGACTAGCTGTTGTGATGTGATGTTGTGCAGTTATGACATGACATAACTGTCATAGTAGAACGATTTTAGTTACTTTAGTAACCGAACCTATATTGGATTTATGTGATCCTTCTCAAATTCAACCTTCTGAATTTGATTTTCTCCAAGTGAACCTTCTTAAGTTATGAGAAGGTTGGGGTTTTTGACATATTTTTCTCCTAAGGACATTTTAAAATGTGCAAAGCCTTTTAATAAAATTGAAACTTTCTTCTAACAAAGGCTTGGTAAATATATCACTAATTGATGCTTGGTGTCAATAAAAATAAGTTTCACATCCTTCTTCTGAACATGATCTCTAATAAAATGATGTTTTATATCAATATGTTTAGACCTAGAATGTTGGATGGGATTTTTGATAAATTGATAGCACTAGTATTGTCACAATAAATAGGAATGCATGTGTACCTTATAGAGTAGTCCTCCAATTGATTCTTGATCCATAAAATTTGTGAACAACGGCCCGTAGTGAGATACATATTCTCGCTTGGTGAGTTGACAATGCAATTGAATTTTGTTTTCTACAAGACCAAGAGATTAAGGATTCTCCCAAAATTTGACATGATCCACTAGTACTTTTTCTATCAATTCTCATCACCAAAGATAGTCGACATCATAGTAGCCGATTAGGTCAAAATGATTATTCTTTTATACCATAGACCAATACTTGTTGTTCCAACTAAGTATCTCGAAGATTCTTTTGACAACGAAGAAGATGAGATTCTTTTGGAGAAACTTGGAATCTAGCACATAAGCCAACCGAAAAACACAATGTCGAGTCTACTAGCGATTAAATATAGCAAAGTGAACCTATCATACCCTGTATTCTTTTTTGAGAGATTGGTTTTCCTTCTTCATCCTTCTCAATTTGCATGGAAGGATGCATAGGTGTTGCCATGGCTTTTGCTTCATTCATCTTATATTTCTTGAGAAGGTCCTTGATGTATTTTTCTTGACTAATAAAGATACCTTTATCAAGTTGCTTTATTTGAAGTCCTAGAAAGAATCTTAATTCTCCCATCATACTCATTTCAAACAGACTTTTCATAAGATTCCCAAAATCTTTGCACAGTTTTTCATTTGTTGATCCAAAAATGTTATCATCAACATAAATTTGAACAATCAACAAATCTTTATCAAGAGATTTCTTAAACAAGGTAGTATCAATATTTCCTCTTGTGAATTTATTTTTGATCAAGAAGCTACTTAACCTTTCATACCAAGCCTTAGGAGCTTGCTTAAGCCCATATAGAGCTTTGGTGAGTTTAAAAACATGGTTTGGTTTCTTTTGATCAACAAAACCAGAAGGTTGATTGACATAAACCTCTTCATTTAAAAGCCATTTAGAAAAGCACTTTAAACATCCATTTGAAATAATTTGAAATTTTTGTGTGCAGCAAATGCAAGTAATATTCTAAACGCTTCTAACCTTGCTACAGGAGCAAAAGTCTCATCATAGTCAATACCTTCCTGTTGATTATACCCTTGAGCAACAAGTCTTGCCTTGTTTCTCACCACCTTACCATTTTCATCTAGCTTGTTTCTGAACACCCATTTGGTTCCAATAACAGACTGGTTTTTTGGAGGTACCACTAAGTTCCATACCTCATTCCTTTCAAATTGAGAGAGTTCTTCAGTCATTGCTTCTATCCATGATTGATCTTGTATGGCCTCATTGATTGACTTTGGTTTTATTTCAGAGATGAAAGCCATTCCAACAGAGATTGTCTCTAAATGAAGTTACGTTTCTAACAGATCTCAAGTGCTACCAATAATTTGATCTTGTGGATGATGTACTACCATTCTCCAACTTCTTGGTAATTGAGAAGGTTGATCAGAAGCTTGAGTGGCTTCATTTGATTGTTGAGAAGATTGAACAGAAGCTTCTATTTCTTCCTTCTCCAACCTGTTTTCTTGTTCTGTACCTTCTTCTTTGTTTTGGTTGGTCTCATCAACATCAATTACTTCATTTGAACTGTTAGTTTCATTGAAAACAATATGCATGCTTTCTTCTACAGTTTGAGTCCTAAGGTTATATACTCTATTTTTCCAAATTTTATAGGGGGTTTTCTCAACAATTTTTCTAATGGAAACTCTATTTAAAATATAGCAGGCTAAGTTTATAGCTTCTGCCCAAATATATTTTTCAATTTTTGAATCTTCTAAAAGTGTTCTTGCCATTTCTTGCAAAGTCCTATTTTTCCTTTCTACAACTCCATTATGTTGTGGAGTTCTAGGACATGAAATTTTTTGAGTAATTCCATTTTCATCAAAAAAGTTTTGAAAAGAGAAGTTTTCAAATTCTCCCCCATGATCACTTCTTACAGAAATAACATTTGTTCCTTTTTCATTTTGAACTTTCTTTAGAAACACTTTGAAGGCTTCAAAAGCTTCATCTTTATTTTTCAAAAATAACACCCATGTAAATCTAGAGAAATCATCTACAATTACAAAACCATACCTTTTTCCATTAAGGCTAGCAGTTTTAGTAGGACCAAACAAGTCTATGTGAAGCAGTTCTAGTGACCTTTGGGATGTGATTTTTTTTTGAGGTTTGAAACTAGTTTTGACATGTTTACCATGAACACATGCTTCACACACTCTATCTTTTTAAAGTTGATTTTTGGTAACCTCTGACTAGTTCCTTTTTGGAAAGTTTTGAAATGGTTTGCATGCTTATGTGGCCAACTCTTCTATGCCAAATCCATTTGTCATTTTCATAGGACATAAGGCAAGTTTCTTGAGATAGTTCATCAAGACATAGGCTATAAAGATTTTTATTTCTAGATGCAGTAAACAAGACCTTTCCAGAAGAGATTTCTTTAATAAAACATTTATCAGATTTAAAAGAAACTTTATGACCACTATGACATAGTTGACTGATACTTAACAAGTTATGCTTTAAACCTTCTACATATTGAACATTCTTAATTTTAGGGGATTTAGAATTACCTATAGTACCTATACCTTTGATGCAAGCTTTATCATCATTGCCAAAGATGACATAGCCTCCACCTATTCTCTCCATTGAGAGAAATTTATCTCTTTCCCCTGTCATGTGCCTTGAACATCCACTATCTAAGAACCACAGCTTTTTCTTGGATGCTAAGAGGCATTCCTGTTTCAGATGTTAGTAGTGATTTGGGTACCCAATAATTTTTGGGTCCTTCATGGTTAGTTTTCTTCCAACAAAAGCTTCTTTTCAGTTTATAGCATACAAAAATATCATGACCAGAATGTTTGCAATATGTGCACTTTGTTTTAGGCTTTCTAGTTCTAAAGTTCTTCTCAGTTTGTTTTTCTATATGTAGCTCAAAAGTTTTCTGTATAGACATAGCTAGTTCTTTAGTTAAAACAAAACTTTTTCTTTGAGAAGGTTGGTTTGTTTTTCAAGGTCAGAGTGTATAAGATTTGGTTGTTCTGAAACCTTATCTTTCAAAAGTTTGTGTTGTTCAGAAAGTTTAAAGTGAGAATGTTGAAGAGTTTCAACTGTTTTTATCAAATATTCATTTTGTTTTTGAAGCTCTTCATTCTCCCTGTTTGCATTCAAGAGTTGATTTTTGAACATCACACATTTTTGAGCCAAAGTGTTTGAATCATATAATAGGTTTTCAAAAGCATGTTCAGTATCTTTGCATGAAGCACAAGTTTGTGATTTATAAGTGTTTACTTCTTCTAGATCAGTATTTCCCACGAAGCATGAGTTGATTGATTCCATACTTGATGCAGGACATGTTTGAGAAAGATCCTCAGAATCAGCCATGAGACAAAAATTTGCAGTCTCTTCATCATGGTCTGAGTTGGTTTCTTCTGAGTCATCCCATGTGGCAAGTAGTGTAATGCCCCAAAAATAATTTAATTAATTATTTAATTAAGTTATTTTAAGTACTTAGTGGGTTAATCATATTAAATTAATTATATGATAATTTGTTGTGTTAGGGAGTGGTGGAAGTAATTGAAGGGGGATGTAAAAAGGGCCCAAGCCACTTGAGCCCAATATATATATGGCTAGGTTTAGTAGTCTTATGGCATTTAGAAGGAAAAAGAGAAGGAGAAGAGAAAAGAAAGAAAGAAATCGTGCCAGTGGGAGAGAGGGAGAGAAGAAGAGGATTTCGCGAGTTTAAGGAGAAGGAAGGAGCTCGGCTTGTTGCTGCGTTTTCTTGTGTGGTGATTGAAAGGTTCTCTTCTTCATCAATTTCTAAGGTAAGGGGAGTCTCATTGTATAAAGGGTTATGTTGGGTTGTATATGGGAGAGTAGTTTCTATAATGCCTAGGTAGTGTTGTTGTTATGTTTGACGATATGTTTGACGATCTATGAATATATATATATATATATATATATATATATATATATATATATATATATATATATTGTCTTTTATGATGTTGGTGATTGATCATAGTGTTTACAATTGAGGTGAAGTGGTGATTTGTGAGTATTGCACTTAGTGTTTGATGGGTTGATCATGGGAAAGACCAAGAGGAAGAAAGAAAGGAGCGTGTGTCGAAGTGCAGGCGCCATTGTGTGTTTGCCCAGTGGCTCATGTCGAATTTCAGGGTGTGTCGACTGCGGGTGTGTCGAATTCGAGGCGTGTCGACTGAGCGCCATTGTGTCTTTGCCAGTCGCTGCGTGTCGAATTGCAGGGTGTGTCGAATTTGGGGGTGTGTCGAATTCTGGGGTGTGTTGAATTCTTAGGCGTGTCAAATTATGGGGTGTGTCGAATTCTGGGGTGTGTCGACTTCTGGGGCGTCGAATTCTAGGGCGCCATATCATGCTGCCCGATGTTGGATGTCTTCTAATGTCAAATAAGAATGCTTAACAGTAAAAGCGACGCTGTGTCAAGTATGACTAAATAGTTGATGTTGTAGTTGTTTAAGTCGAATATCAATGATCCATAATAATGATAGTGACAATCGTGTCGAATATGACGAACTAAAAATGGTGATGTTGATGATTTTGATGGGTCGAGTAAGACCACCTAATTGATGATGATGTTGCGACGAATAATGATGCCAATGATGTTGTCGTGTCATGATGTATGACATTTGTTATTACGACAATGTAGGCTTCGGCCTTGGAGCTATGCTCAAAGCGACGTTTGTGCCCGAGAGGCTATTTTTACAACGATGGTACCTCATGCATATGCTCGGCGACGTGGGTTGCATTTTCATGCATGTACATAAACAATGATGAGATTATTTGTCGTTGTGCTCTATGTTGTGGCTTGTTCCTGGGTGTATCAGCAAATACAAGAACTGCCAACAGCAATTGGGCCTGCGGCCCAGCCCACCATGACCGGCCCAAGCACGCTGATTGGAGCGCAATTCTCGCCGGCCGAAAACTTCGCAAAACGGTCGGACCTCGTAGTATATATACGCCATTCACACATGGCATCAGGTACGTTCTCTTACCTTGTGTTATCTGCCCGAGCGACCTCTCACTAGATCGTCGGAGTGTCTTTGCAGGTACCACCCGAGGTGCTCAGCGTGAAGCCAGGACCGGTCCTTTCACTCGTTCGACGACCGGCCCATTCAACGAAACAACAACTACTTCAACACTTCATTGGTCAAGGTACGATCAATTGGCGACCACAGTGGGAGGCCCGAGCGCTATCCTACTCCACTCATGGCTCCACGCGACCGGCCCCAGACGCGGGCCTCATCTCGGCTCAACCCCTCCGGGCAGCATCCTCAGCAGCAAACCCCGGAGGGCGTAGCAGTGACGATTCATGAATCTCAAGGGAATCCGCGACAAGAACCCTCGGTGCAGGGTCGCGGACCGATCTTGGAGCAGGTACGACCGTACGCTCCACCCCAGCTACCGCCCGAGTTGGTTGAGGCAGGCATTGAAGAGCCGTTGCCCGAGCATGTCACTCAGGCCGTTCTGCAGATCCTCCAAAGCAAGAATCAGGTGATCGCAGACAGAGACGCGCTCATCTCTCAGTATGAAAGAGGGTCGATTCCGGGCCGCCCGCGTGCGGAAGACGGAGAACCCTCTGCCCAACGCCGACCGGCGCGCAGACATCGCTCCCCTCCTCGAAGGAGCATTTCCCGCCGGAAGAGCACTACACATCGTTCTCCGGCGAGACGAAGCAGGGCGCATAGGTCGCACCCCAGTAGGAACGTGCGCAGACGCCGTTCGCTATCTTACGACGATTATGAGGATTCCAGCTACCGCCCTGACACCGGCCGCTCGCCCACTAGATACTCATCCAATGAGTCGTCCGGTTCACGTCGGTCGAGAAGTAGGTCTTGGGATTCTCGTGAAGAGCTCGAAGAATACAGGGATGGAAGAATTAGGGACGTTTCGCGTCGGCCGAGAAGAGGTCAGAGCGAACGACCCAGAAGACCTCCTCAACTCCCACCATCTGGCCCATCCGGAGGAATCTATGGAATGCCGGGCAACGAGGCTTGCCTCGCTATGCAACCCTTTGGGTCGAACGGCATTCAGAACGAGCACGGCCCATTCACTAGAGAAATCAGGCGTTACAGAATTCCGAGAGATTTGAGGAAGCCGCCTAACCTAATAATTACGGCCACTTTATTCAGAGAAAGTTTGGGACCGACCATGAAATGTAGGTCGTTTCCTCGATCGTTGGACGGCGAGCATTGGAGTGGTGGGAATCCTTCCGCCCAACACCATATCATCATGGGAAGACTTGATCAAAATCTTCTTGTCTCACTACACCGCAAATCGCGCCAATATCGATTTGAAGAGCACTTGATTCCATTGTTCAAGGGATAATGAAACCACGAGGCGAGACATCGACCGGTTTAACACCGAGGCCGAGTGCGCTCGCGTGACTTGTCGACAAGGACAAGTTAAAATATCTGAAGCGTGGTATTCGACCGACCACCGGTTCGTAGAAGAATTCACTCTTAACCATTATCGATCTCGCTTATTTCCTAACAAGGCAAACGTCCACATGGCGTATGAAGAGACTTTAGTCGCAAGGAAGGCCGCGTGTGCGCGGCCAGAAGGAAGAGCGAGTAAGCCGTCTAAAGGGCATGAAGGTCGCCGAGACAACCGGCCGGACTTCAGGGACAAGAAATTTGACCATCGTACTCGCCTGAACACTTCCATTGCACAGATCTACAGTGAGTGCCAGAACAATGAATTCGTAGGAGTAAAGCGGCCTGATCCACTCATGCTCAAGAAGGGGGCACGGCCGACCAAAAGGTATTGCCTCTACCACAAGAGCAAGGGTCATGATACCAACGACTGTATGGCCCTCAAAGACGATATTGAAGAGCTCATTCAGAAAGGCAAGTTGGGTAAGTATGTGAGGTCGGAGGAAGGCGACCGACCTCAAGAGAAAACGAAAGAACCTGATCAAGACAGAGGAAAGGGTCCTCTAGCCATAGAGAGCACCCAAGACAAAGACCGATCCAAGATCGTGACACTCGGCGATCTAAAGGCCGTAATGTTGCGATGGTAATTCATGGTGGGAACCCGTGGATCGCAGGAATCCAACAAAGCCACCAAGAGAAAATGGGACGAACTTCTAATGGTCGATCGACTTCAAAGAAGAAAGACCGGTCTCGAATAGACCTCTCATCTCTTTTGGGGACAACGACCTACACGATGGCAAGCCGAACGCTTATGTCCCGTTGGTGATAAGAGCGCTATGGCCAACACGAGGTGCAAAGAATTACGGTGCGACCAAGGCGGCTTTCGGCCGATATCATGTTTGTTGAACTGATTGACAAGCTAAAAGTTGATCGAAGCGAGATAGTCCCTCAGGCCGAGCCCACTCCTCTAACGGGCTTCAACGGAGCGACCACCTACTCGTTGGGAACGATCGAGCTTTTAGTCACGTTTGGTGATGACACTGGGGAAAGTACCATGTACGGGGCCGGTCCGGACGACGCTCCTTGTACTTCCCATCAAATCCTCGCTATCAATGCATCATTGGTAGGCCGACTTTGGGCAAGCTAGAGGCCGTTGCATCGACAGTACATCTGAAGATGAAATTCTACAGCAAAGACAACCAGGTAGTGACCCTGACGGCCGACTTAGAATCAGCAAGGCGAAGCCACGCCCTATATTAGGAAATTTGTGATGAGGTAGATCGTGGCCCAAATGCTCAAAGCACCAGCGAAGGCCACCAAGTAAATCTCGCTGATCCGGGCGCTCGTTATGATCCGCATAAATGACCCAGAAGACGACGACGATGTTTTAGCTCGAGAGCTTAAAAATCGGCAAAAGACCGAACCTCATGGAGAGTCGATAGATGTGCAGTTGGGAGACGACCCAACAAAGACAGTTAAACTCGGTAGCGACCTACCAGAGCAAGTAAAGCAAGACCTTGTGCAATGTTTGAAAGACTACGCTAACCTGTTCGCATGGCAGGCATCAGACATGCCCGGCATTCCTATCGAAGTAGCCTGCCATCAACTTTCAGTCGATGAAGGGGTTAAGCCACTCGCTCAAAGAAGACGAACTCAGAACGAGGAAAAATCTCAAGCCGCCGCAAAGGCCGCTGAGAGGACCTCATAAAGGCCAATTTCATAGAAGAGATCAAGTACACGACCGGCTATCCAATGTCGTGTTGGTTAAAAAGAATGGCAAATGGAGAATGTGTGTAGACTACACCGACCTAAATAAGGCATGCCCGGCGGATGCCTTCCACGTACCCAACATTGACAAATTGGTCGATGGCGCCTCGGGCTATAAGTTATTGTCTTTTTGACGCTTACTCGTGATACAATCGATCACGATGTATCCACCCGATCGACACAAGAGCGGCCTTCATGACAGATCGGGGAAATTTTCAGTACAAGGTGATGCCTTTCGGCCTAAAAAACGCTGGAGCGACCTACCATCGAATGATGAACAAAATTTTCAAGAGGCAGATCGGACGGATCTCTGAAGTGTACTTGGGCGACATGATCATCAAGAGTGGGACCGATCCGGATCATGTGAACGACCGAGGGAAATCTTTGAAGAAGCTAGGAAGAATTCACTCGCATCAATCCGAAAAAGTGTACCTTTGGGGTGAGGGCGGCAGATTTTGGGCTTCCACCTAACCGAAAGAGGGATAGAAGCAAACCACGAGAAATGTAGGGCGATCGCCGACATGAGGCCGCCAAAGACCAAAAAAAAGAAATCCAACACCGAACGGGATGGTAGCGACTCTGTCTGGGGTTCATACCAAAAGCGGCTGCAAGTCGCTTCCTCGCTCGGACTCCTTAAGAAAGACGTAGACTTTGAGTGGACCGACCAGCGCCGCCAAGCACCGGACGAGTTGAAGGGAGCTTTGACTAGTCCACCAATTATGACCAAGCCGCTTGTCGCGAGGCGATCTCATGCTTGGCTATAACGGAAGAAGTTCTCGAGTCTTTGTGCTAGTCGAGAACGATCTAAAGCGAGAATCATATACTTTATTAGTAAAGCGCCGCAGCGGCCCCGAGCCGAGGTACCGAAAAATAGAGAAGTTTGCTCTTGCACTCCTAGTTCTTTGCTCGAAGATTGAGACCCTACTTTGTGGCCCACCGAGTTGTGGTAAGGACCGATCGACCAATCGTGCAAGTCCTCCATCGGCCGATCCGGCGGGACGAATGATAAAGTGGGCGATGAGAGCTCGATGAATTTGGGATCAAATTTGAATCAAGATCGGCCGCAAGGCGCAAGTGTTGGCCGACTTTATAGCAGAAATGACTCCGACTCGAGAAGATCAAACCACAACGACCTGGATCTTACATGTAGATGGGTCGTCCAACAGCAAAGGAAGTGGAGCAGGCCTAATACTAGAAAATTACGAAGGCCCGGTGTGGAGGTATCTTTGACTTTCGCTTTCCATACATCGAACAATCAGGCCGAGTATGAGGCGTGCATAGCTGGCCTGCAGCTCGCCAGGGACTTCAATGTCGACCGGTTGAACTTCGATCAGACTCCTTACTTGTTGTCTCGCAGATCAAAGAATTATATGATGCTAAGGACGACGTCTTTGAAGAATTACCTAGCGAGTAAGAGAGCTTCTCAAGCGATTCGACCGGCGTGTTGACTCATGTGCCTCGGACCGAAAATGTTCGAGCGGACATTCTATCAAAACTTGCAAGTACAAAGACCCGGGAATCACGAAGCTTGATTCAGAGACTCTAAATCGGCCGAGTGTGTCGACCAAGCCGAGCCGATCGTTGGCGTTACGTGTATCAATCCGGTTCGCATTGGATCGCCCAGAACACCCCCTTCTATCTAGTCTATTATTTTAATAAATCCAAAAATCGAGTCTCACGAAAAACTTTTAGTGCGACCACGTGAGGTGCCACATTCAAACAACCACATTAAACTCCAAAATAATAATTATAATAACTCCAAAAGGTGATACATAGCACCATAAATCGATCGAGGATAGATATCGTAGCAAATGGAAATAACAACCAAAATACGTATACAGCTTATCCAAATAAAAGTTAAATCATAACATAAACGACAAGGTCTAGCTATCCTCCCCTGGTGCTACGTGATCGTAGCCGACTCGACAAATACTAGCGAAGGTACTCACGTCACCTTCATCACATCACACCGCAGCGTTGCCACATAAGAGCAACATTCCAAGCGAGAAGGGTGAGTCTCATTTCATAGAAAATAGTGAATGAAACAAGCAACACAATAAGACAAGCATTAGCACACCAGGCAGTACAATCCAATCACTTTCACCATTTAATTATACACACCCAGACAACCACCATAAAATGTATGCAAGTGCATGATATGCAACCCAACGCCAAGGGTATATGCATGTGGATCCATCACCAAAAAGGCCCAAAGGGCAGTCACCATTCACCAAAAGGCCCGAAGGCATTCACCATTCACCAAAAGGCCCGAAGGCATTCACCAAAATATTTTATGAGGCCGAGGCCTATTCACCAAAAATGCATATGATTATGCGACACCATGACTATGCACCATAACACCAAAACACCAAATTATGCATTAGAATGCTCACCATTAGTTTATTTACCCACCAATCATCAAGAGAGGTCATAGACCCTCAATCACCCAAAATATACTCACCATCAGCATGCATCACCACACCAAACAATCACCAAGAATCATACATAGAATAATCACCTTTAATTTTATTTACTCACACACCTCGGCACACCCTCACACACCTCGGCTCCCACTCACACAACTCGGCACCCACTCAAACACCTCGGCACGCACACTCACATACCTCGGCTCCCACTCACACACCTCGGCACACACAAAACACACCTCGGTACACTCTCACACACCTCGGCACCTCACCCCATTCACCTCGACACCTCGCCTCGCCTCACTCACCTCGGTCACCAACCTCCTTCACCTCGGCACATCACCCCATTCACCTCGGCACCTCACCTCACCTCACTCACCTAGGTCACCTCACCTCATTAACCTCGGCACCTCACCTCATTCACCTCTCGCTCCTTACCTCACTTCACTCACCTAGGTCACCTCACCTCATTCACCTCGGCACGCTGGCGGCAAACACACGGCGCCATCTCACTCACCGGCGGCGCAAGGCGCGCCACTCACACACCGAACACGCACACAGGGCGCGCCACAACCGGCAGCGCCAACGCATACACTCACGCACAGGCACAGTGCCTTGCGCCCGGCCGTGCCACTCTCCCACACCCCACGCAACCACTTGGCGCACACACACTGTGCAAATACGCGCAACGCACGCACGCACCACCCATACGGTAGAGGACAACAACATACACAACAACAATTCCTCTTTCATACAATTCAATAACAACATCATGCAAACAATCACAATAACGAAAAACACAACTTCATGCAAAGATCACTCAAAATAACCTCATCACTCCAATTATCACATAAGGACTCAATTCAATTATATATATTCGTTACATTCATCACCAAATCAATCAAATTAACATATAAGAATTCAAACACACATTTCCTAACACTCAATCCTATGGTTCCAAGGTTTATAAACTATTGGCTATGGAAAGAGAATCCCTTACCCGCATCGAAGTGTATTTCAAAAGCGAAGAGTCAAGATGAATTCCAAGTCCCCGAGCGTGATTTAGATTCAATCGAGCAATGCTAATGAAGGAAGAGCAGCAATGACAACGGTTTGATAATGCAACTCAAAGAACTCAAGAATCCAGATCTCGAACGTAGTAATGTAGTTTACGAAAGAGCTTGTCTTGAATGTGCGCCACAATGACAAAGCGGGATGCGTCACGAGTGACCAAAAGGAGTATTAGTGCCGAAAGTGAATCCAAAGAGATTAGCCAATAGGGGCTATGATTTCAAGGATAGTAATCCAAAGGAATTAGCAACTAAAAGGTCATGACGGATGAAGCCTTCAAATAGATGTCTAAAGGGGTTTACTATCCAACCAATAATATGAATCTTATAACAAAAAAACAATCATGTATCCCTAGGATTCATGATCATTGACCTACGTAATAAAAGACATGATTCCAATGAATTTAAGTGGGCTTAACTTGTGAATTCCATATTTCACCGAAGCACGTGAACGTTGCCTCTCCATTAGCCACACGTCCGGAGGAGTAAACTTGAAAGGTGGAAAAGAATATTTTATGAGAGCAAGGATGAGAGTGTAAACTGAGTGAGGGAGACATGGCGGCTGCTAGGAGAGGAAGTGGTGGGAAAACTAGGTTATTAGAAAAAAGGTTATCTAGGGTGGATGATAGCAAATCCCCAAGGAACAGCTTTTTTTGTTCTAAGAAGAAGCCCAAAGCTAATATATATTACTTTGGAGAGACCTTTTTACTGTAAAAACACACAATCCTATATCTTATACTTATTTAATTATAATTGTCCCCAAATAGTTTATAATTGAAATACTAATAGTAATTTTTATAAAAATAAAATAAATATGTAATAACAATCATACATACGCCCCTTAAAAATACATTGAAATGTGATTTCAACTAATTTTCATACTCAAACACACAATAAATTAGAATAATTTAATCTTATCAAAATAATTCATAAAATAAGTACATACTAAAAGAACCACAACACACGAAAATCGGGGTGTTACAATTCAACCCCCCAAAAAAGAATTTCGTCCTCGAAATTCATATAAGCCTCGAGGACAAAATAAAAGATTGGGTACTTTAAGATTTTCAAAACATGGAAGAGGAATCAAAACCTTGTCAAAGTTAAGAGAGAAAATGTGAATGACACTCAAGGGAAGGAAATGAAGATATCAACAAAGAGCATAAAATTGCACAATGAGAATTTTATGGGAAGGAATAGTGGACATTTAATGTACAAAATATTTCCAATATATTCCGAAATGTAAACTAAGTGTCGGCCTAACACATCCTTACAAACAAGACCTACCTGAGTATTTTTTATTTTTTTAAGTAAATATCCACGAGTATCACAACCCAAGAAAAATAGTCACGATACATTTTGAAGCAAATAATTGTTTAGAATAAGAATGGACTATGAACTTTGCTTACTCAATGGTCTAATACAATTTTGAGTAAAAGAAAAGTCGATAAAGAAGCACTTAGATTGCAAAGAATTGAAAAACAACGCGAATATTGTAACTCAAAAGAAGGAAAGCTGAGACAACGACAACAATTAGACAAAAGAATATTAAATTAAACTCAAGTAGTGATTCATAGGAAAATGCTCAAAAGAGGATTAAGGAAGGAGTTAGACTTGGATTGTTGGGGCCCGGGGAGTGAAACTCGTATTTCTGGGCACATTTTCTCGTGCCAAATTTTGTATTCACCTGCCAACTTTCATTTTTAAGTGTTTTGGCTCGAGTAGTTTCTGTTGCGGGTGTTATTTTGAAAATGTCCTGGTGGGGCTTGTTTTGTGTGTGTTTTGGGGCCCGGAGTGAAACTTGTATTTCTGAACATATTTCCTCGTACAAATTTTGTATTCACCTGCCAACTTTCATTTTTAAGTGTTTTGGCTCGAGTAGTTTTCTCAAGTTTGCAGTGTCATTTTGAAAATGTCCCGGTGGGGTGATTTTGTGTGTGTTTTGGGGCCCTGGGAGTGAAACTTGTATTTCGAACATATTTCCTCGTGCAAAATTTTGTATTCACCGCCAACTTTCATTTTTAAGTGTTTTGGCTCGAGTAGTTTTCTGGTTGCAGTGTCATTTTGAAAATGTCCCGGTGGGGTGATTTTGTATGTGTTTTGGGGCCCTGGGAGTGAAACTTGTATTTCGAACATATTTCCCGTACAAATTTTATATTTACCTGCCCAAATTCATTTTTAAACATTTTGGCTCGGGTGGTTTTTGGTTTGAAAGTGTTGGGTGAGCTGGGTCGCAGGGGGCGCTAAATCAGCTGCTTCCCGTGGCGCCTAGTCTGCTCGTGTCCGAGATTGTGTCCGAATCTGTGTATGCGAGTTTGTGTCTAGGTCTGTGTGTTGCCCGTGGGCGCCAGATTGCTAGAAAAGTGGCGCCCGCTGGTCGTGTGTTGCCACGGGCGCCAAAATGCTTGAGTTTCGCGCCTAGTCTTCTTGTGCTGCACCGAGGGCGCTGAATGTGGGGAAAATGGCGTCTAGTGCTTTGCCAAGTGCCTAAGAGGGTGTCTGCTTTTGGTCCCTAGGTGACAGTTTGGTCCCTAGATGATTGTTTTGGTCCTAAATGGTGGTTTAGGCCCCTGAGTGAGGTTGAGTACTCTAGAGGAAATTAGTCCTTGGGACTTAATGGTGTTGAGAGTTTATACTGAGGTGATTGAGCATGCCATGGGGGCATGGGCCGGAGGGCCAAGCCAGGAGGGCTATAAAATGAGATTAACACTGAGGTAAGAGTTAATGGGTGTATTGAGCTGTTTGAGATTGTGTTTGTGTTGTACATGGAGTCTCATGCATACATTTGGCTGCGGTCGTAGAGTTTATAAAATGAATGTGAAGCCTGAGGGCGGCCGGAGGGCCTTATAAAATGATTGTGAAGCCTGAGGGCGGCCGGAGGGCCAGAGTCATGAGGACTCCATTATTGATGAGAATGCCGGAGGGCAAATGGTACCACATGCATACTTACATTGCATACATGCTCATTAGTGCATTGAATGTTATTGAGTGTTGATTGGTGTGTTTGAGTATGCTGTGAACTATGATAGATATATTGCTTATTATCACTTTTATTATATAGTTCGAGACTCACCCTTTCTGTTGTTGTTTACCACAGGTAGTCATGAGTGAGGGCTTTCTACCTTCACTACTCCCCGAGTCGGTCTGCTCTGATACGTAGCACCTAGGGGTTGGGGTTTAGACTGTTGTTGCTTGTTTTGCTCCTTGTTGAGCCTTATATGTATTTGTTTTGAGATTGCTGAGCATTACTTTGAGATGTAGTTTATTTCCGCTGCGTGACCTGAGATTCTACCCCACGTGTTGTATGGTGTTATGTATCTATGCATGTTTCTGAACTGACTGTTGAGTTTTTGAGAGAGGAGCGTAACACTCCATTAGAAAAAAAATGATTTATGTTATACTATTAGTGTGCTGAATGACTATGGCTAAATTGTGGTTCGCCACTAAGGTCGTAATTTCTTTCACGTGTATTTACAAGGGGCATCACCGAGAGCCTTACAAAGGAGGTCAATACACTGCTGCAAGTAGTATCGATTACACCGAGTAATCCCATAGTCAATCGTTCACTATTTTATAACACACTAAACTAAAAGATGACCGAAATGATTTTTGTATACTCGATTTTTGATTTAAATTACCGGTAGAAATGGGGTGTTACATTAGTGGTATCGAGCAAAAGTTCGGTCTGTCTCACCATGTGTGTCGATCATCATAGTGTGTATGACAACTAAGTGTCTTAAAATAGTTCGAATCGGTTGTTTATCTTTGCAGTTGTTAGGTTGATATGGCCGTAAGGATCGATCATCGCTTTTCTTGAGGCCTTGCGAGCTATAGCGCAGATCGTGGGTACCCAACGAGAATCGACACCCGCATGCAGCAACGTTCGAGAGAGAACCCCTACCTTCAAGGGGAGGTACAACCCGATGGTGCCTTGACTTGGTGAAGGAGATTGAGAGGATCTCCAGTGGTGATTGGGCGCACCGATGAGCGAGAAAGTCGTCACGCAGTACTCATACTCTATCCGAAGAGGCCGATGACCGTGGCTAGAGACCGCGAGAGATTGGGTCTTTGCGGGAGGAGATCACTTGGCCGTGTGTTCGGAAGAATTCTTGAGAAAGTATTTCCCGGAGGACGTGAGATGTAAGAAAGAGCTGGAATTCCTTGAACTGAGGCAGGGAAGTATGTCTATTATCGAGTATCTTTGCCAAGTTCACGGAGTTGGCAAAGTTCTATCCACATCTTTGAAATTTGGGGCTAAATTCTCAAAGTGCATCAAGTTTGAGAATGGACTGAGAGCTGATATCAAGCAGGCTGTGGGGTATTAGAAAATTAGAGTATTTGCTGATCTGGTAGATTCTTTGCAGATTTATGAGGAAGACAAAGAATGCCCGCTCTAGGGTCATGAGAGACCGGAGGGGGAAATTTCATAACGAGGGTAAGCCTTATGAGGCGTCTGTGACAAGGGAAAGCAAAGGTATTCGGGTGGTAACAAGTATAATGGTGGAAACAGTCTGCTTGAGGGTAGGAGGTACCATGAGGGCAAGAAGCCAAGTGGGGAGACGCCCCATCCGATATTGTGTGTTTCAAGTGTGACAAGCCAGTCACAAGAGCTTTGACGTAGATGGAAGTGAAGAGATGTTTTAGGTGTGGAAAGAGTGGTCACATGGCATCCGAGTGTGATCGCAAGGAAGTCGTATGTTTCAACTGTGGGTGAAGCCGGGTCACATTAGCTTCAAGTGCCCCAAGCCTAAGAAGGAAAGATCTACTGGGAGGGTGTTTGCTTTAGCGTGTTTGAGAGGACCTAATGATATCCGAGGTACATGTTTCATCTCTCGGTACACCTTTAGTTGCTATTGTTGACACGGTGCTACGCACTCTTTTATTGCATCTGCTTGTCTTTGAAAAGTTAAATTTAGTATTGTCTACTATGGAGAGAGGGATGGTTATCGACACTCCACGCAAGTCCCTGGTAACTACTTCCCTAATGTGTGCTAGGTGTCCTCTCTGTCGGTCTTGGCAGGATTTTCTCGTTGATCTCGATTTGTTTGCCTTTGGGTGGGTTAGATGTGATTCTCGGGCATGGATCGTTAGTAGATAACCATGTGCACATCAACCGCTTACGATAAGTCTATTAGTTTTCTTCTTCCCGAAGAGGAAGAGTCGCTCTATTGTCTGTGAGAGCAATTGCGCGAGGTAATGAAAGAGGTGGTCGAGTTGTTTGCTTTGATGGCGTCTATGTCTGCGAGAACCGAGCCGTGGTTGATGGGTTACTGGTGGTGTGTGAGTTCCTGAAGTGTTTCCGATGAGATTCCTAGTGTGCCCCCGGAGAGAGGAAGTTGAGTTCGGGATTGAGCTTGTGCACGTACTAGGCACGTGTCTATGGCACCGCATGGGATGTCCGCTTCGAGTTATGCGAATTGAAGAAGCGATTAGAGGAGCTTCTTGAGAAGAAATTTGTGAGGCCTAGTGTGTCACCATTGGGAGCTCCAGTTTTATTGGTAAAGAAGAAGGATGGGAGTATGCGTGCGTGCGTGGACTACGCATGTTGAACAAAGTGACTATCAAGAATAAGTATCCTCTCCCGAGGATAGATGATCCGATGGATCACCGGTGGGTGCTAAAGTGTTTAGCAAGATTGACTTGAGGTCCGGGTATCACCGTTAAGGTGAAGGATGAGGATATCCGAAAATGGTTGCTCGTAGCGAGGTATGGGCACTATGAGTACTCTGTAATGCCGTTTGGTGTCACAAATGCACCGGGGTGTTTATGGAGTACATGAACCGAATCTTCCATAGCTATCCGGATCGGTTTGTGGTCGCTTTTCATTGATGATATTCGGTGTACTCAAAATCGAGGAAGAACATGCCGAGCACCGAGGTTGGTGCTAGAGGTCTTGAAAGAGAGGAAGTTGTATGCCAAGTTGTCAAAGTGTGAGTTACGCTGCATGAGGTGAGCTTCTTGGGTCATATTATTTCTAGTGATGGTATAGCTGTGGATCCGGCCAAGGTTGATGCAGTGTTGCAGTGGGAGAGCCCAAAGTCTGTGACTGAGATCAGGAGTTTCTTGGGGTTGGCTGGTTATTACAGGAGGTTCATTGAAGGGTTCTCTAAGCTAGCCCTTCCATTGACTCGATTGACCTGTAAGGGAAAGGCATTTGTGTGGGATGCAAAGTGTGAAGAGAGCTTCCAAGAGCTAAAGAGGAGGTTGACCACGTCTCCAATGTTAGTGTTGCCTGTGCTAGAGCAACCATTTGTTGTGTACTGTGATGCTTCCAAGATGGGTTTGGGAGGTGTATTGATGCAGATGGGAAGGTGGTTGCTTATGCGCCCGACAGCTTGAGGACCCATGAGAAGAACTATCCTACTCATGACTTAGAGTTGGGCGCGATTGTGTTTGTGTTGAAAATCTGGAGGCACTATCTCTATGGTACTAGATTCGAAGTTTTCGGTGATCACAAGAGTCCAAGTACTTGTTTGACCGAAGGAGTGAATATGAGACAGAGGCGTTGGTTAGAGCCGTTGAAGGACTATGATTTCGGCTTGAACTATCACCCCAAAGCAAAGCTAATGTCGTGGGCGATGCTTTGAGTCGAAAACTTTGCATATGTCGGCTATGATGGTGAGAGAATTGGAATTGATTGAGCAATTCCGTGACTTGAGTCCTGGTTTGTGAGGTGACACCCAGTGTCAGTTGGGGATCTTGAGGATTGGGAACGACTTCTTGGTTAGTATCGAGACGCCCGAAGTTAGATGTGAAGTTGGTAGATTTCTTTGGTTCTTTGGTGAACAAGTTCGTTGATGGGGATTACAGGTTGGATTCCCGGGTGTGTTGAGGTTCGTGGGACGCAATTTGTGTTCTGATGATCTTTGAGTTAAAGAAGATGATACTTGAGGAGAGCCACGGGAGTAAGTTGAGCATTCACCCGTGTGCTACTAAGATGTACCATGATCTCAAGAAACTATTTTGGTGGCACGGTATGAAGAGAGATGTTGCGCAGCTTTGTATATGCATGTTTGACTTGCCGTAAGTCAAAGATTGAGCACCGTAGCTGCGGGGTTGATGCAACCTTTGGAGATTCCGAATGGAAGTGGGACAAACATTTCCATGGATTTTGTGACCGGATTGCCAAATCTTGTGAAAGTGGTCCGACACTTATTTGGGTGATAGTGGATAGGTTGACCAAGTCCGCTCACTTTATTCCTATCAACATCACCTTTCCCGTGCAAAAGTTGGCTAGAATTTACATTCGTGTGATTGTGAAGCTTCATGGAGTTCCAAAGAGTATTGTGTCCGATAGAGACCCGCGGTTTACATCGAGTTTTGGGGAGCTTGCAGGAGGCTTTGGGGTCCAAGCCGAGGTTGAGTTCACTTTATCATCCTCGATGATGGTCGGCAGAGAGAACCATCCAGTCTTTGGAGGATCTTTTGAGAGCTTGTGTGCTAGAGCGGGAGAGGCTGCGTGGGATACACATCTTCCACCGATTGAGTTCACTTATAATACAAACTATCATTCGAGCATTGGGATGGCTCCTTTTGAGGCCTTCAGTATGCGGAGGTGCGTAACTCCTTTGTGTTGGCATGAGTCCTGGTGAGAGTGTTGTTCTTGGACCGAGTTGGTTAGGAGACTACTTGAGAAAGTGAAAATGATCGGGAGAAGATGAAAGAGTCTCGTAGTCGGCAGAAAAAGTTACCATGATCGGAGGAGGAAGGACTTGGAGTGTCAGTGGGTGAGCATGTGTTCTTGAGGGTCACGCCTATGACCGGTGTTGGCGTGCTCAAGGCAAAGAAGTTAACTCCAAGGTTTATTGGACCGTACCAAATCACCGAGAGGTTGGAAAGGTTGCTTATAGGGTGGCCTTGCCGCCTAATCTTCGAACTTGCACGATGTTTTTCACGTGTCACGCCTTCCTAAGTATATTCCGCACTGTCTCATGTGATTCACATGGATGATGTGGAGAATGCGTGAGAACCTCACCGTGTGGAGACTATGCCGTGAGGATTGATGATAGAGAAGTGAAGGTGTTGAGAGGGAAAGACATTGCCTTGGTCAAGGTAGTGTGGTTGGGAGCTGCTGGTGAGAGTATGACTTGGGAGCTGGAGAGCAAGATGCGGGAGTCTTATCCCGAGTTATTTGACTCAGGTATGAATTTCGAGGACGAAATTTCCTAAGTGGGGGAGAGTTGTAACACCCTAAGTGATTTAATTAATTATTTGATTAAATTATTTAAAGTGTTACACTGTTTTAAATTATAATGGAATATAAAATAGTATTTAAAATTCAGTAATTTATTTTAATTGAAGGGGATGGTGGAAGAAACGGAGAAGGGGTGTAAAAAGGGCCCAAGTGCGTTGGCCCAATGAATATATAGCCAAATTAGGCATTTGCTCTCATTTGTGTGAGAAAGAAAAAGAAAACGAAAGAGAGGAGAAGAGAAAAAAGAAGCTCACGGCGCAAAACCCTAGGAGAAGAGGAGGAGAAGAGCAATTTCGTGACTTGAAGGCTTGGATTGTTGCAGTGGTTTTGTTCGTGACTCCGTTCCGGTTCTTCTCTACGGTTAATTTGAGGTAAGGGGAGTCTCACTCTATAATAGAGGAGATAATGGGTTATATGTGTATCATAGGGATTGCTTTTATGTTATTTGATTATTGAATGAAGGATTGTATCATTGAATTTGATGAATTGTATGATGAAATCGAGTTAGGGCTTAGGTTAGGGTTTATAACATGAAATTTTGTGATTTGTGGTGTGTTTGATGATTTAGCTTGCAATTGATTGTTTGATTATGAAATTAGGAGTGTTAGAATGATTATTGAGTGAATTGATTTGGAAGAATATGAGAAAATTGGGATTTTGGGGTTTGGGGCGCCAATGTGCTAGGATTCTCGCGCCGTGTATCTTATGCGAGTGTTGGTGTTTTGTTCTTTGTGCAGGCGCCAAGTTCCTAGAGAAAATGTTGCTGTGTCACCAGTAGCGTTGGCTCGGTAAGTGTGTTTCTTTGTCCGGCGCGAGAATGTGGGTATTTTGGGGCCGGGAGTGAAACTCGTATTCTGGGCACATTTTCTCGTGCAAATTTTGTATTCACCGCCAACTTTCATTTTAAGTGTTTTGGCTCGAGTAGTTTTCGTCAGTTTGCACTGTGTTATTTTGAAAATGTCTGGTGGGGCTTGTTTTGTGTCTGCTTTGGGGCCGGGAGTGAAACTTGTATTTAGAACATATTTCCTCGTGCAAATTTTGTATTCACCGCCAACTTTCATTTTTAAGTGTTTTGGCTCGAGTAGTTTTCAGTTTGCAGTGTCATTTTGAAAATGTCCGGTGGGGGTGATTTTGTGTGTGTTTTGGGGCCCTGGAGTGAAACTTGTATTTCAAACATATTTCCCGTGCAAATTTTATATTTACTGCCTAAATTCATTTTTAAACATTTTGGCTCGGGTGGTTTTTGGTTTGAAAGTGTTGGGTGAGCTGGGTCGCAGGGGCGCTAAATCGTCTTGCCAGGCGCCTAGTCTGGCCGCACATGTTCGAGATTGTGTCCAGAATCGTATGCGAGTTTGTGTCTAGGTCTGTGTTGCCCGTGGGGCGCGATTGCTAGAAAAGTGGCGCCAGCTGGGTGTTTGCCACGGGCGCCAAATCTTGAAGTTTACGCGCTAGTGTCTTTGTGTTGCACCGGGGCGCTGAATGTGGGGAAAATGGCGCCTAGTGCCGCCAAGTGCCTAAGAGGGTGCTGTTTTGGTCCCTAGGTGACAGTTTGGTCCCTAGATGATTGTTTTGGTCCTAAATGGTGGTTTAGGCCCCTGAGTGAGGTTGAGTACTCTAGAGGAAATTAGTCCTTGGGACTTAATGGTGTTGAGTTTATACCGAGGTGATTGAGCATGCCATGGGGGCATGGGCCGGAGGGCCAAGCCGGAGGGCTATAAAATGAGATTAACACCGAGGTAAGAGTTAATGGGTGTATTGAAATGCTTTGAGATTGTGTTTGTGTTGTACATGGAGTCTCATGCATACATTTGGCTGTGATGCGTAGAGTTTATAAAATGAATGTGAAGTTCGAGGCGCGCCGAAGGGCCTTATAAAATGATTGTGAAGCTCGAGGGCGGCGGAGGCCGAGTCATGAGGACTCCATTATTGATGAGAATGCCGGAGGGCAAATGGTACCACATGCATACTTACATTGCATACATGCTCATTAGTGCATTGAATGTTATTGAGTGTTGATTGGTGTGTTTGAGTATGCTGTGAACTATGATAGATATATTGCTTATTATCACTTTTATTATATAGTTCGAGACTCACCCTTCTCATTGTTGTTTACCACAGGTATGAGTGAGGGCTTTCTACCTTCACTACTCCCCGAGTCGGTCTGCTCTGATACGTAGCACCTAGGGGTTGGGGTTTAGACTGTTGTTGCTTGTTTTGCTCCTTGTTGAGCCTTATATGTATTTGTTTTGAGATTGCTGAGCATTACTTTGAGATGTAGTTTATTTCCGCTGCGTGACCTGAGATTCTACCCCACGTGTTGTATGGTGTTATGTATCTATGCATGTTTCAACCGATCGTTGAGTTTTTGAGAGAGGAGCGTAACACTCCATTAGAAAAAAAATGATTTATGTTATACTATTAGTGTGCTGAATGACTATGGCTAAATTGTGGTTCGCCACTAACGTCAGAATTTCTTTCGCTGGTGTATTTACAAGGGCATCACTGAGAGCCTTGCAAAGGAGGTCAATACATTGCAAGTAGTATCGCTTACCGAGTAATCCCATAGTCAATCGATTCACTATTTTATAACACACTAAACTAAAAGATGACCAGAAATGATTTTTGTATACTCTGATTTTTGATTTAAATTACCGGGTAGAAATGGGGTGTTACAAAACTCAGGGGGAGTTAAGTGTTAATTGTCTTAGAAAATTTTAAACAAATCAGAAAACTTAATCCATCTCATAAAAGTTTTCAAACATCAAAAAATGGGGAGATTGTTGAGGAAAAATCTCAGAATAGTTTTGATGGTTAACAAACTTCAAATGTGAAGCTTAAGTTCTCTGATTTCATATGTTACTGATCGTACCTTGACCAATGAAGTGTTGAAGTTGTTGTTGATGATGGGCGGTCGTTGAATGTAGGAAAGGACCGGTCCTGGCTTCACGCTGAGCACCTCGGGTGGTACCTGCAAAGACACTCCGACGATCAAGTGAGTGGTCGCTCGGGCATATAACACAAGGTAAGTGAAGGTACCTGATGCCATGTGTGAATGGCGTATATATACTGTAGCGTCCGACCGCTTTGCGAATTTTTAGGCCGGTTGCGAGAAATGAGCTCCAAGCAACGTGCTTGGGCCGGTTGTGTGGATATGGGCCGACGGCCCAATTGCTATTGGCGCTTCGTATTTGCCGATGTACCGGAGCGCTTGCCCCCAAGCCTGGGTCGCTTAAGAGCGGGCTGAGGCTTGAATCGCTACCCCAGGGGTTACGCAGTCTTGGACAAATCTTCATAGTGAGACGGGCGCGCGCTGCTCTCGATTAGGGCGGTCCACGACCTCCTGGAAAACGTTGGCCGTGCTGACACGACGGTTGGCTTTTGCTGACATTAATGACATGACGTTTGGTGTTTTCGAGGTTGTTTAATGACAACTTTTAAGGAGAAGTTGAAACGTTGCGACGTTTCGTCTCCCGGTCCTCCTAGCGCCTTGGGCCTGCGCTATAAATACCCCTTCAGTTGGGACTATTCCTTACGTTATTCCAAATTGCTCTGCCAGTGACCGACTTTTCTGCCGCCGACTTCAATTGAAGCGAATCCTTTCGTTCGAGCTCTATAGTCCCCTCGACCGATCTCACGTATTTAAAGGTATGAGTCGGTGTTTTCTTTTCCTTTTAGTTTCTGTAATTTTCCTTTTGATTCGCATCATTCCACGCCTTATGATAGGGGGTGTCAGGTCCGGGGACGACCAAGTCGCCCCCTCTCACGAGTGCGCTGCTCGACCAGCCTGACCCAATCCCTTTTTCACAGGTGTTACATGCCACGGGTGAAAAAGATCGCTCGCATTCCCGGGGGACCTTCACAATCTATGGCTGAAAATATGTCGAGGCCGTCCGAGGCCATTTCTCAGGAGGAAAGATCCGGGTCGCCTTCGGTCGACAAAAATTCTAGCTCGACGAGCAACAGCTCTTCGAGCAGCTCGGGCTCGAGCTCCAGCTCTTCTAGCAAGGGATCGGTTAGCTTGGGGAGCTCCGATTCTAAGTCCGCCGACTCTGACGTTCGATCATGCAATCCTCCACCACCAGAAATTGCCATACCCAGCGCCACCGGGGAAGAGGAGGTGGATATAGAAGGTGAAGCGCAGAGCGCCGTCCAGGCCGTGGACGAAGAGATGATCGACGCCGAAGGTGGCCGAGCTGAAGCAGCAAATGAGGAGGTTGTAGTTCATCCTGTAGCTAGCTCCTCCGGTCGGGGAGTAAGTAATGATGTGGAATCGCAGGAAGGGGAGGACGTCCTACCAGATCTGGCTCGAGAGCGTTCCGACATGTCTTGGGTTTCAGAAACTCTTCGCTCTAACAGGAGCGTAATCACTGTCGGCCACTGCACACTGCCTGTTCTACAGCTCTCCTTTAACCACCTGCCGGGCTGGAGAGTCAGGGGTATGAAGGATGGAGAAGATGTTGCGACCTCCTCTGACAACCTGAAGTTCACGATGCATCGGATCGTGTTCGAGCGGATGGGAATCGTTCCACCATTTACCGAATTTCAGCATGACGTCCTTCGTTATATTGGGGTCGCCCCTTCTCAGCTTCATCCGAACGCATGGGCGTTTTTGAAAACCTTTGAAGTGCTTCTCACAAAGCTTGGTCGGCCGGTGTCGATCCAATTATTTTTCACAATCTTCGAGCTGAGCTGGTTGAGAGAGAAAGCCAACAAGGAGAAGAGGGAGCAGGTCTCCTTTAAGACTCAGAAGACCCAGCATCGGTACTTTAAAGCGTACCAAGAGTCGTTGGGAGTGGCCTGGAAGAGCCATTATTTTTGGATCGTCCCGACCAAAGAAGCAGGCAAAGCTATATCTGCGGTTCAACCTGACGGGCTGCTCGGCGAGCCTTATTTCCCTATCATGTGGAATGAGGCTCACTTCTTCATAAGGCCGACTTGGAAACTCTTCAGATGATAAAGACGCTGGCAAACATGATGCCCCCAGATCCGAAAGGCGACCTACCTTGTCGTCCTTTCACCCTGCTCGCGGGCCGGGCTCTAGAGGCCGAGATTGGTTTGCCTTTGAACTTATATTTTTATTTTTGGTTGTTGGCTGTTCTTTCTAACTCTTGTATCGTTCTATTTTGCAGGAAGAATGGCTGGAAAATCCTGGTCCGTGATCGAGTCAGTTTTGAACCCTCCTTAGAATAGCGCCTCCAGGCCGCCGCCACCAAACGTGGTCGACCTTGAAGGGTCGTCCAGAGTGCCTCAAACTCCCAAAAGCCAAGGGAAGAAACCAGCTCCCAAGACCCGGTCGCCTCCTCGCAATGATGATCGCTCTCCCAAGCGGGCCAAATTCGATGATCGAAACTTGGATCTTGCTAAGGATGACATTCCTATTCTCTCGCTCGAGGGTTTAGGGCTGGCCGACTTCGAGCGGTTCAAGAAGAAACCCATGGCAGTCTGTGCTTCTCTTTGCATGGGGATGGACAAATTATTCAAGAGCTGTCGGATGAAGCTCAAGGTATTTTATTTTTCTAATCCGTCGTGCTTTTGCTTACATTCGACCGACTAACCGACTTTGGCTATCTTTGTTTGCAGAGGCTCGAGCTGAGAAGGACAAGGCCTTGGCGGAGGCAAAGCAGAAGCTGGAGAAATCTGCTAAGTCCAAGAAAGAGGCTCTGCAGCGGGCTGAGGAGGATCGGGCAAAACTCTCCAAGAGGAACAAGGAGCTTGTTCGTCAAGTGACAAATCTGAAGACCGACCTTGAAACCCTGGAGAAGGAGAAGGCCGAGTGGGAGACCCAGAGGGCCGAGCTGGAGGCGCAAGTGCGGGTGATAGCCGGGCATGCTAAGAATGCAGCGATCGAGCAATTTTATAATGCTCTTGGTCAAAGCGGCGCCCGAACTCGCACCTCTCCATCAATTTCGATGAGAACTTGATAAAGCCCGACCACTACGTGGAGAACAACAAGATCATGCTGCCCGAGGAACTTGATGAGCAGGGTAATATTGTTCGCCCTAGCTCGGTCCTATTTTGAAGCCCGCCTGCGAGCGGTGTAATTTTTGTAATACTTTGACTTGCCTTCGGGCACAACAATCTTCCCCGCTTGCGCTTTTAACAATTAGGCGCTCGGCCGACCAAGGCGTCCTTGGTTTGTAATGACGCTTTCTTTTACTTACCTCGTTTGTTTGGGTTTAACCATCTTACCTCGTTTTTATATTTTTCTAAGTTTCCGAACTTTTAGGCCGCTCAACAACCGTTATGTGCTTTTTCGAAAACACTCGTTATAGACCACTCGGCGGTGCTCGTTAATGAGGCATTGCTTGCCCGATAAATTAAAGTATCCACTCGTGGTACCCGGTCTGCTCGGCGACCTTCGATTGGGCCATTTCGATGGCACTCGATTGGGCCATTTCGATGGCACTCGTTTTAGGTCGTTTTAACGACCTGCTATGGTGGGTTATTACTTAACCCTTGGGCCATTTCGATGGCACTCGATGTGGGTCGTTTCGACGACACTCGGTTGGGCCATTTCGATGGCGCTCGAGGTAGGTCGTTTCGACGACCTACGATTGTTCGTGGGTTACTTCGTAACCCTTGGGCCACTTCGATGGCACTCGGTGTAGATCGTTTCGACGACCTACATTCGTTCGACGTCTCTTCGACCGCTCTTTTGCTCGCGGGCATATGGAGCGACCGGGCATACATTCTTTGTGAGAAAGTAAAGTACAAAGTAACTTTCAAAGGTCAGGCCTCAGTAAAAAAACCCAGTGGGAAAAAGAGCGCCTGCCTGTCTTTCATTTATTGATCGGTCGTTCATTACATTCAAACATAATATTTCCTAAGTTTATCTGCATTCCATGTCGTGGGGATAGTCGCCCCTTCCATGGTTTCCAGCTCATATGCCCCCTTGCCCGTTCTTCACTTAATTCGATATGGACCTTCCCGCTAGGTGCTAGTTTCCGCGAGCGGGCATTCTTATTTCCAACATCTGCTCGTCTCAGAACGAGCTGGCCGATCGAGAAGTCCCTTTTCTGAACTCGGGCGTTGTATCTGCTGCGACCTTCTGCTTGATCAATTGCTCTCTAAGTGATGCTTGGGTACGCAGTTCTTCAATTAGGTCTAACTCTTCGCGTATTGCTTGGTCGTTGTCGGCTACTGTGGGGGGATTAGAAGTTCTCCAATTTAGCTCGCCCATCTCTATGGGTATAACAGCATCCGTCCCATACACAAGTCTAAAGGGCGATTCCCCGGTCGATGAATGGGGGGTCGTCCTATATGCCCAAAGGACGGACTGCAGCTCTTCGATCCAGTTCCCCTTTGCTTCATCAAGTCTTCGTTTCAAACCACGCAGGATCACTCTGTTGGCCGCTTCAGCTTGGCCGTTTGTCTGCGGATGTTCGATCGAGGTAAAACGCTGCTTTACCCCTAAGTCGGCCAACATTTCTCTGAACCTCTTGTCTGCAAACTGGGTGCCATTGTCTGTAATCAATTGCTGTGGAACTCCAAAACGGGCTAACACACACCGACCGAAGAACTTGCTTACTTTTGCCGATGTGATGGTTGCAAGAGGCTCGGCCTCGATCCACTTTGCGAAATAATCAACTGCCACGATTAGAAACTTGAACTGGCCTGGAGCAGGTGGAAAAGGGCCTAGCAGATCCATGCCCCACCAAGCGAACGGCCAAGGTGAGACAAGGCTTTGCAATTCTGAAGAAGGAGCAACATGGACGTTAGCATGTACTTGACATTTTTCGCATTTCTGAACCAGCTTCTTAGCATCTTCATCCATGGTCGGCCAGTAATAACCGGCCCTGAGAGCTTTCTTTGAAATGGAACGAGCGCCCTGATGGCTTCCACAAACGCCCTCATGGATATCTCTCAACACATGGTCTGCTTTCGACCGACGTAAGACACACCTTAGCGGTGGAGAAGAGAATCCTCTTCGATATAATTTTCCTTCTATCACTAATATTTGGTCACCCTTAATTTGACCAATTTCGCCTGCTTTTGGTCGCTTGGCTCTTCTCCTTCAACAATGTAACGAAGAATGGGGGCGATCCAGTCTTTCTCTTGATCAACACATAGAACGGCCAGAGATTGGCTTGGCTTGGTCGATACGCTCGGCCGATTTAGGGTTTCCTGGATTTGACTTCTGTGATTTCCAGGGCTCTTGGTACTTGCTAGCTTTGAGAGAATATCCGCTCGAACATTCTCAGTTCTAGGCACATGCTTTACTTCAGCTCGGTCAAACTGTTGGAGAAGCTCCCTTACTCTGGCCAGATAGCTTTTGAGCACATCGTCTTTGGCATCATACAATTCTTTGATTTGGGAAACAACCAACAGGGAATCTGAATGTAGTTCCACACGATCGACGTTGAAGTCACGGGCGAGCTACAGGCCGGCTATGCAGGCCTCATACTCTGCCTGGTTGTTTGAGGTGTGGAACGCAAAAGTCAATGATACCTCCACAGCGAGACCTTCTGAATTTTCCAATATGAGACCCGCTCCACTACCTTTACTATTGGACGACCCATCTACGTGCAAGGTCCAGGTCGTTGTAGGCTGCTCCTTTGGAACTGGAGTCATCTCGGCAATGAAATCGGCCAACACCTGTGCTTTGGCGGCCGATCTGGATTCAAACTTGATCGTACCTGATCACCAAGTGTGTTGTGTGCTGCTCCTTCGTTCGGTCGCTGCTGCTGGTGTGGGGACCGGTCTTCAGAGCACCTCGGGTGGTACCTGCAAAGACACTCCGACGCTCTAGTCGAGGTGTGCTAACGCGAGGTATCACGGGGGTAGGAATTGCGTACCTGACGATGTGGACTGAGGTGGTATTTATACCACTGGGGCGACCTGACCGTTGCGAGAAATGCGGCCGGTCGCCGAGAATTGCGGACCAAGCCACGGTCTTGGGCCGATTGGCAGAGTTGGGCCGCTGGCCCATTGCTGACTGCACCTCCGTGTCCTTGCTAATACGCCCCAGAACAGTTGCCCCCCAAGCCTAGGTCGCTTAGGAGCGGGCTGAGGCTTGAATCAATGCTCGTGGTGGGAAGACGTTTCTGCACTTTTGGCCGGACTTGGTCGGTCCCGTCTTTGAAGTCGTCCGATCGCGCGTGGCGCTTGGGTTTCGACCCTGCCATTAATGCGCAATGATTGCACTGATTTTGCGTGTCTCGAGGTGCCTTTTGGTGTTCCCCATGCAACGGATGGGAGGAGGCGTGCAGCTGACCCGCGACGTTTCGTCTGGTGGGCCCTCCTATAAATAGGGCTTTGGTCAGCACGTCTTCAACACCTGAAAAGCATTCCTCTGCTGCCGATCGAGTACATGCGCAAGCGCCTCGAAGCTTTGTTCGAACATCTTACGTCCGCTCCTTTCTTCTCTCGCATTCCAAGTAAGCCGCTTTTCTCGCCTTTTCTCTTTGATTTTTATTGCTTTTTGTTGCTTTCCTAGTTAGTTTCCACGCCTCGTGAAAGGGGAGGCGTCCGGTCGGGGGACGGCCACGTCGCCCCCTTTTCTCGAGCGCGCTGGCTCGGTCGACCTGACGCCATGTCTTTCATAGGTGGATCCGCCGAACGGCGGCACCGCTCGTCTATCCGTGCCCCCATCAAAGCCTCGCGCTAATGGCGACGCGCCTTCTCAAGAGATGGAACGGACGGAGTCTTCGCCTCTGGAAGGTCGCCTGCCACTCTCAAGTTGAAGAAAGAACTTCCCCACGGGATCTTCATCGAGCGTTCCTCCGGAGCGAAAGCGTCTCTCTGTCGACTTCCACGGTCGACCAGGTCCCAAGGATCCGCCGGCGCCCGACACTCTACCGCACCGGGTGGCGAAGGGAGTGGACGACCACCGATCGGCGTGGTGGGCGGCGACGATATGGGCGATGTTACCCGGCCTTCTACGGGTCTTTTGTTGACTTTATAAACTTGGAAGATGACCTCCCGGGCGAGCCCATGCAAGTGGAAGATCGGGCGGTGATGGAGGCAATCTGAATCACCAAGCCGGGGATGGTGTCGCCTTGGCCGGTGAAAGAATGGGTGAACCGCCAACCAAATGAAGTCGCGATCGAGCGGGTGGAGGATGGCCGCCCTTCGGAGGTTATAGGCGTGAATGACATCTCGTGGGTGTCCGAGAAGATGAGGGCTTTCAAAAGCTTTGTCCTCCGAGGCCCCATGTATTGACGATTTGAACGCCTCTTCACCAAGCCGGGGTGGAAGGTGAAAGGCGTCTTTGGAAGATGAAAACATTGCGGCCGCCCGTCCACGTTGAAGTTTACCATGCACCGGGTGGTGTTTGAGAAGATGGGGATCGTCCCCTTTACTGACTTCCCAGCGGGGCGTTCTCGATATCCGAGCGTTGCCCCTCGCAGATCCATCCGAACGGTGGGGCTTTATGAAGACGTTCGAACATTTGTGCGCGCCGGTTGGGCGGAACGTGTCGACCGTGCTCTTTCTTGCCTTGTTTGAATTGAGTGCGCACGGGGAGTACGGGACCAACATGGCTCGCAGGAAGCGAGTGTCTTTAAGAACCGTAAATCATTTGCCCGCAAGTTTTTCGTGAGCTTACTCGGACTCTCTGCCGGGCGGTTGGAAGAACCGAAGACTTTTGGGTCGTTCGATGCAAAGGTCTGAAGATATCGCAGAGTTTCTCTCGACGGCATGCTGCGAGGAGCTCCTTCTTCCCCATATCGTGGCGGGCGGCTCACTTCTCAGTGAAGCCGGGCGATTACACGTTCGCTGTGTCGACTCTTGATGAAGAGGATTCAGTAACCTTGGGGATGATAACAGAGTTGTCCGCCTTGCTGCCGCAGAGAACCACGAAGGGGATATCCCATGCCGACCGCTTACTTTTGTATGAAGGGGATAAATTGGTATCTGAGCTCGGTCGGTATCGTTTGTTACCTGCTTGTTCCCTTTTATTCACCGGGCGACTGACCTCTCTTTGTTTTTCTTTTTGCAGCTAAAGCTCTAAAGATGTCTACCTCCGATTGGCAGGCACTTGAGAAGCTCACACACGGCAGGTGCCGTAAGAGACCCGCTCTCGGTTCCCAAAGAACGGCACCAAACTCCAATCCTTAATCGAACTCTACCTCTTTCTTCAAAAGTTTGAATAGGGGCGACTTGCATGCGATTTGGGTATGAATCTTGAAAGAGCGCTGATCATACCATTCGGTCGTTGGATTTCCTTTTTTGTGGCGGGCGGCCTCATGTCCGCGACAGCCCTACATTTGTCCGGATTAGCCTCTATCCCCTTTCGGTCGATGAAAACCCAAGAACTTACTCCGCCTCTAACTCCAAAGGTGCACTTTTTCCTGGTTAAGCCTAAGAGAATTTTTCCTCGCTTCTTTAAAGACTTCTCTCGTGTCGGCGCATGATCTTGGTCGTTCTGCTCTTGATGATCATATCATCAAGGTAAACTTCAACTACTCGACCGATCCGATCTTTGAAGATCTTGTTCATCATCCGCCGGTAAGTTGCCCAGCGTTCTTGAGCCGAACGGCATGACCTTATCTTCGAAGTTGCCACGATCACCATGAAGCGCTTTGTGGCGGTCGGGCGGGTACATCGTAATCTGGTTGTACCGAAATAGGCATCCGGAAGGATAGTAATTTGTAGCCCGATGCCCCATCGACCCGGCTTGTCAATGCTCGGCGACCGGAAGGCATCCTTTCGGGCATGCCTTGTTCAGTTCAGTGTAGTCGACGCATTACGCGCCACTTGCCGCTTTTTCTTCTTGACTAGCACCACATTTGACACCAGTCGTGTATTTTATTTCTTCAATAAACTCGGCCTTGACTAGGTCGCCAACGGCCCGGCCGCTGCCGAGAGATTTCTCTTGGTTTTGGGTTCGCCTTCTTTGGGCGGCCGTCCCGACGCTTTCATCTACAAATGAGCCGATGACACGCCACCTCGTTGGGATGCCGCATGTCGGATGCTTGCCATGCGAACAAGTCTGCATACTCCTTAAGGCGAAAGCTATTAGATCCTCGCCGACCGCTTTCGGGTAGTCCGCGTCCGTGTTTGGCCGTCTTCTGCTCGGTCGTCCCTAGCCGGACGTCTACTAGCTCTCCATGTGGCTCGGGCCTCTTTAGTCTATTTTTAGCTCTCGGGCTAATTCATCGTCGTCGTCCTGCAGGTGCTATCGTGGTCATACCGCGCGTCTAAGTCCGCGAGGTTGACTTGGTGCCTTTTCTCCGGTGCTCGTGGGTCAAGATCTCCGCCCCGCCGTTGCGAGATGTCTTGATACAAATAGTGGCTTTTCTTGGCCGCTTCTAGGTCGGCTAACACTCGCCACCACTTGATCGTCCTTCTTTGTGAAACTTCATCTTCGTGTGGATCAGGGAGGCTACGACCCCTAACTTTCCTGTGGTCGGGCGGCCTATAATGCAATCGAGATAGCGAGGATTTGATGGGTAGGACTAGAATGTGGCCTTCACCGTCCGGTATTTTGTGCTCGTTCTGAGTCATCACCGAAGGTGACCAAGAGATCGATCGTTCTAAGGGGTAGGTGATCGCCGTTGAACCTGTTAGGGTGTTGGATCGTTACGTGGAATGATCTCACTCGGCCGACGTTGATCTTGTCGATCGGATCTGCAAATATGATGTCGGCCGAATCGCCTTGTCGACCGAGTCGGCGTGCCGGTGTTGGCCATTACCGCTCTGATTACCAGCGGGGCATAGCTATTGGCCTTTCGTCCAAAGAAATCTTCATCTCCAAAGGAAATGGGTGGCTTTTTTGAAGCCGGTCGCTCCGTAGATGTAGACCCAACCATCATCAACTCGTTCCATTTTCTTTTTATGGCTTTCTTGAATCCCTTTTCTGCGGGGTTTCCTCCTTGATTACCATGGCCACTCTCGTGCCGTTGGACATCCGGGCGTCCTCTTCGGAGGTGTCCTTGTCCGCTAACTCCTCTACTGGTTGCTTGCGATAATTTCTTTGCCCTTTGATAGGGCTTCTTTCCTCCGGCTTTCTCTTGGTCGGCCGGTGCCATCAGCTTCGGACGTCTTGCTTGACTTCCCCACTGGATGAGATCCTCGATGTCATCTTTTAGGGCCATCACGATCATTGGTATCGTGTCCTTGCTTTTATGGTGCCGCAATATTTTTGGTGGCCCGTGCGCCCTTCTTGAGTACCAATGGATCGGGCCTCTTCACGTCAACAAATTCGTTGTTCTGACACTCGGACAATATTTGGGCTATGGGAGCATTGAGCCTCGTCCGATGCTCATACTTCTTGGGCGGTGCTGCGGCTTCTTTGTCGGCCGTTGTCTTGATTTCTGGCCCGCTTGCTGTCGTCTTCTCTAGGTCGCGCGCGGGCGGCCTTTCTGGCAGCAAGGGTTTCCTCATAATGCATGTGGGCGTTGGCTCTACGGAGGAACGTGCTGAGATCGTCGATGTGGTTCAAAGTGAACTCCTCAACAAATCTGTGGTCCGCGGGATGCCCTCTTGAGGTATTTCGGTTTATCCACTGTGCATCCGTCGTGCACTTGATCGGCTTCATTGTTGAAACGCGCTCATGTAACGTCTTAACGACTCGTTGTCCCCACGGGTGATGGTGTCGTGTGCTCTTCATGGCGGTATTGGCACCGGTTGGCGGTGTAATTTGCCAAAAGATTCGATCAATCCTTCCCACGATGAAATGGTGTTGGTAGTAGCGACCCCACCATTCTAGAGCTCGTCCGTCAAGTGACTGTGGGAACAGCCGGCACTTCATGATGGAATCTAACTCTCGGTAGCTACAATAATTGTTGAAGTATCTGATGTGTTTATCAGGATCACCTCGCCCATCAAACTTGTTGAGGTTGGGCGGCTTTCTCGAGTCCCCAGGGATACGATAGCGCTGATTTCCCTAGTGAGCGGGCGCTTGCCACCGGTCGAGAAGTCGTTCGGCCCGAACGTCTGCATCGTGAGATATGCTTCGCCGGTCGGTATTCCATAGAACCCACCGCCGGTATGGTGCCCGTGTATGGGGGGCCCTTGGAACGAACGGCCTCTGTTTCTAGTGGAGTGATGTCTTCTCGGTCGTCGTGAAACATCTCTGATTTCACCGTTCGATATTCGTTCAACTCGTCGTAGGGTCCCACGATCGGCTCCTAGGCGCTCGAGTCGGAGGATTCGTGCGAAGAATATCTCGTGGACGAACGGTCCGACTCGGTGCGGTAGGGTGAATCGAATAGTCATAATTATGTGAGGGGCAACGCGCGATCGCGGCGTTCCTGCGGTCGAGCGATCTGCGCGCCCGATTCCGCCGAGCGGGATCGGCGGTACTCCTCGATAGCGGGCGATCGCCGGGGGACTTCACGGCCTGCGTGAAGGGCGAGTTCGGCGAGGATGCCCCATGTCTCGTTTCTTGGCGAACGGGCATGGACCTCTCGAGCCGAGTTATGAGATTTTCGATCGTGCAATGATCCGATTTTTGGTTCGAGTAGCCGGAGAACGGCACAGGTGGCGTGTTCGGCGGTTGCTCCATGATCCCGCCTCGGCGATTCGCTCGGGATCCGTTGATGCTCTGGTCCGAGGTGGCTCCTTGCATACCTGGACCGAGGGTTCGGCGAGGTTGTCATGAGATTCATTGATTGTTAGAGGAACGCCTCCGGTGTCTGCTGCGCGGACGAGCGTCCGGACCGGCGAGTCGTTCCGAGTGGATGCCCGCGTAACGATTTTCTTGGGCCCATCTTTGGAGTGGGACCGGCGCTCGGGCTCCCACCGTGGTCGCCAAATGATCGTGCTGATCACCAAGTGTGTTGTGTCTTTGCTCCTTCGTTCGGTCCGCTGCTTTGCTTGGTGTGGGGACCGGTCTTGAGCAGCACCTCGGGTGGTACTGCAAAGACACTCCGGCGCTCTAGTCGAGGTGTGCTAACGGGCGGTATCACGGGGTAGGAATGCGTGCACTGACGATGTGGGACCGAGGTGGTATTTATACCAGCTGGGCGACGACCGTTGCGAAATGCGGCGGTCGCCGAGAGTGCGGACAAGCCACGGTCTTGGGCCGATTAGCGAGTTGGGCGCTGCCCATTGCTGATCGCACCTCCGTGTCGCTACTATCGCCCCGAAACAAAACTTAATCCCAAATTCACCGAGCTCTACCGCCCACTTAATCATTCTTCCGGCCCGGTGTCGGCCGATGGAGGACTTGCTCGATCGGTTGATCGGTCCTAACCACGATCTGGTGGGCTACAAAGTAAGGTCTCAACCTTCGAGCGACAACTAGAAGTGCAAGGGCAAATTTTTCAATCTTCTGATATCTCAGCTCGGGCGCTGCGGCACTTCTGCGATGAAGTAGACCGGATTCTCGCTTTTAGGTCGTTCTCCACGACTAACACAAAGACTCAAAACTTCTTCATTATCGCTAAATCTGGTCTGATGTTTCGGCCGAAGACCGGCTTGGTCATGTCGGTGGGTTAGTCAAAGCTTCTTTTAACTCATCCAACGCTCGCTGGCATTGGTCGGTCCACTCAAAATCTATGTCTTTCTTCAGGAGTCTGAACCTGGATAAGGCGGCCACCATGCCGTTCAGCTGTTGTATTTCTTTCTTTGTAGTGGGCGGCCTCATATCGGCGACCGCCCTGCACTTGTCTGGATTCACTTCTATTCCTCTTTCTGTCAGGTGAAAGCCCAAGAACTTGCCGGCCCTCACCCCAAATGTACATTTTTCTGGATTCAGTCTAAGAGAATTCTTTCTGGCTTCTTCAAAGATCTCCCTTAGGTCGTTCACATGGTCTGGGTCGGTGACACTCTTTATGATCATATCGTCCAGATACACCTCAGATATTCGGCCGATCTGTTTCTTGAATATCTTGTTCATCATACGCTGGTAGGTCGCCCCAGCGTTCTTTAGGCCGAATGGCGTTACTTTGTATTGAAAGTTGCCACGATCCGTCATGAATGCAGTCTTGTGGCGATCGGGAGGGTACATCGTGTCGATTGTACCCCGAGTATGCATCCAAAAAAGATAACAATTTATAGCCCGAGGCTCCATCGACCAGCTTGTGAATGTTGGGCACAGGAAAGGCGTCCTTCGGGCATGCCTTGTTTAGATCGGTGTAATCTACACACATTCGCCACTTGCCATTCTTCTTCTTTACTAGCACGACATTAGAAAGCCAGGTCGTGTACTTGATCTCTTCAATGAAATTGGCCTTCACGAGGTCCTCAACGGCCTTTGCAAATGCTTGAGATTTTTCCTCACTTTGGGTTCGCCTTCTGCAGGCGGCCGGCAACTTCTTCGTCGATCGAGATTTGATGGCGAGCAATTTCCACAGGGAATACCGGGCATGTCGAAGCTTGCCATGCAAATAGATCAGCATAATCTCTTAGGCATTTTACGAGGTCTTCTTTCACTTGCTCAGGTAAGTCGCTACCGAGCTTGACTGTCTTTGCTGGGTCGTCACCCAACTGTACATCGGTCAGCTCTCCATGAGGTTCTGGCCTTTTCAACTTATTCTTTAGCTCTCGGCGTCATCCTCTAGGTCGCTATCCGGATCATATCGGGCGTCCAGATCAGCGAGATTTACTTGGTGACCTTCACTGGTGCTTTGAGCGCTAGGCCCACGGTCTACCTCATCACAAATGTCTTGGTATAAGTAGTGGCTTCGCCTAGCTGCCTCTAGGTCGGCCGCTAGGGTAACAACCTAGTCATCTCTGCTGTAAAACTTCATCTTCAAATGGACCGTTGATGCCACGGCCTCTAGCTTGCCCAAGGTCGGCCTACCAATAATACACTGGTAGCAAGATTTGATTGGGAGTACAAGAAACGTCGTTCGGACCATTCTGTACAAAGTGCTTTCTGCAGTATCGTCACCAAATGTGACCAAGAGTTCAATGGTCCCCAATGGATAGGTGGTCGCTCCATTGAAGCCCGTTAGTGGAGTGGGATTGGCCTGTGGAATGATTTCACTTCGATCCACTTTTAATTTGTCAATCAGTTCTTCGAACATGATATCGGCCGAGCTTCCCTGGTCAACCAGAATTCTGCGGACTTCTGTGTTGGCCATGATTGCTGACACTACCAATGGAACGTAACTATTAGGCTGCCATCGTGCAGGTCATCGTCCCCAAAAGAAATGGGCGGTCTATTCGAGACCGGCCGTTCTGCAGAAGTTGATGCAACGGACATAATCTCGTCCCACTTTCTCTTGGTGACTTTGTTGGAGTCCCTTTGATCTAAAGGGTTTCCCCCGTGAATTACCATCGCAACATTACGGCCTTTAGATTGCCGAGTGTCACGGTCATCAGATCTGTCTTTGTCTTGGGCGGCCGTTATGACTAAGGCGCCCTTTCCTCTATCTTGATCAGGTTCTCTTGACTTATCTTGAGGTCGTTCGCTTTCATCCGACCTCACATATTTACCCAACTTGCCTTTTTGAATAAGGTCTTCAATATCGTCCTTCAGGGCCATGCAGTCGTTGGTGTCATGCCCCTTACTCTTGTGATAACGGCAATACCTCTTGGTCGGCCATGCCCCCTTCTTGAGCACTAGAGGTTCAGGCCGCTTCACACCCACAAATTCATTATTCTGGCACTCACTGTAGGTAAATTACTTTCTCTCACTTTCAGGGGAAAGTTATGAGAATATAGTCAAATTAGACTGGCCAAATCCATTTGAGCAAGAGAACCCTCTATTTCGGATTTTAGAATCTGGATGTATTACAGGATTTTTATGCCTCTACGAGGCTAACAGAGAAGAAATAGTTGTACTCTGGAACCCAACAACCGACGAATTCAGGGTTATTCCTCCAAGCCCACTTGAGTGTGTACCACCTTATCAGGAACCCAACAATATTAGAGATGATTATAAGTTGATTAGAAGTGTATATTATCAGTTACCAAGTTTCTGGGATTTTGGACGACTTGGCATATCAGTGGAAGATGTGCCAAGGGAAGATATATCTAAGGGTACCTTATGGGTGATGTATAGCCTAAGAAATAATACATGGAGAACACTTGATATTGATGATTACATTTATCATGCCTTCTTTATTCGTGGCGGCTCGCGGTTGTATAAGAATGGAATATGTCATTGGTGGCTGTTGCGCCCCAAAAAATCCGGTTCTCGTCTTTTGCTTTTGAGAATGGTTTGAGAGTTTTTCGCAATTGGGCGAGCGCTTGTGACGACCAAACAACAACGGTTTAGAGTGGTCGTACTACCGACTCTTTGGAAAATGAAATCGTCATTAACGATCAAACGGCAACGGCGCGAGTGATCATCAATGACAATTGGTTTTTGTTTAATGAAGAAAATGTTTTCGCAAAGAGGTCGAGCGTTCATGGCGACCAAACAACAACGGTTTAGAGTGGCCACACTAATAACTCTCGGGAAAAATCATCATTAACAATCAAACGGCAACGGCGCGAGTGGTCATCAATGACAATTGGTTTATTTGAGGAAGAAAATGTTTTTTTGAAGAAGGGTTTTGGGAATGAGTTTTGGAAAAACAAAGTAGAACAATTCAACCAAATTCCAAGTCCATAACCAAATGCAAAATGAATGAATGAAGTTCAAAGATATTCAACTAATCAAGCAATCATGAACATGTTGATCATCAACTAAGATTAAGCATGCCAATACAATCAAGAGATTTAATTGTCAAAGATGCAAGATAAAGTTCTCAAAACAATTGTGCGTGTGTGGGAGAATTGCTATGGGACGGGCAACAATCTCAAAGGGTATGCATTTATCTTAATGACTCTATGCTACAACAAGTAAGTAGGCTTACGTCTTCATATAAGAGTACATGCATAGGGGATGAATTGCACACAATTAAGTCAAGACATTTAAATGGCATCATGAACGAGAAAATACAATTGATTATAGGCATAGAATGATCTAGGTTAGATGAAAGGACATCTGTCCAATCTAGCCACTTGAAGGTGTCCGCGCTAGTCCTTGGCGCAGGGATAAAGATATGTTGATTGACATAAAGCAATAGGTGGATTTGACATATCTTGTGTCTCACTTGTCGTCTAAAATGGAGAAAATGATGAGAAGAATGAAGGCTCTGTTGAAGAGTGTGCTCGAGGGTCAAGCTAATCATCAGCAAGGTCATAGAGCCCATGTTGCTCGAGATGAGCATTATCTGAACTAGATACTGCAGGAAGGGAAGACCACTCTTGCTCCCACTCTTTCCACTCCATAATTTGGTCAATTCCCTCGATTTACGGATATTCCAATACCTGATACTTTCTACTCTTTTGATGGGCCTTCCCCATCGAAGTAGCAGCTTAATGTCCCAATCTTCCTTACCTTTCTCATGTGTGCAAAAAGGGGGAGAAGAATATATTAAGTTTAGGGTCTTAGAATTTTTGTGAAAGATCTTAAGTAGTAAATATCTGTGTATGCGGACACTTTTAGTTGAGAAGAATTCTTCTCACTTGTTTTTATTTTCTAGGAACATAGAAAGAGACCTCTGTTGACATGATCAAAAGACAGGACCAAATAGGTTAACTTGAGAGCGATCATCAGAAGAAGAGTCAATATGAGAACATTCATGATTAAAAGGATCATCGTGAGAAGAGTCAACATGAGAAGATTCATGATTAGAAAGGCCATGCATCATGATAAGAGTTAACATGAGAAGATTCATGATGAGAAGGGTCATCATCAAAAGAGTCAGCTTCAGAAGAGTCATGAGAAGATTCAACATGAAAAGAGTCAAGAAAAGAAAATTTATCAGAAGAGTCAAGATGAGAAGCATCACGATGAGAAGAATCAAGTTGAGAAGCTTCATGATAAGAAGTATCAAGATCAAAAGAGTCGTGATAAGTACAGAAAAGTTGAGAAGAGTCCTGTTGAGAAACATCAACATGAGAAGCATCATCATAAGAAGCATCAACTTGAGAAGCATCATATTCAGAAGACTTAAAGATGAGAAGAGTCATGACAGTTGTAACATTGTTGTCTTCTGTAGAAGTGCAAAAACACATTTGTCTTAAAGACAAAAGCACTCTAGCAGCTATAAATGACTATGAACCTTTCCCAATGACTCTTTTCTATGGACAAGATGTTATTACACATACTTTGAGCTATAAATAAATGCATTGGATCAACGTTAAAGGTGTGAGAGTACATTGAGCTCAAATCTTCCAATATTCTCAAGTGTCAGGTTATCTCTCATCCATACTCAGCCACTGTTGCACCCCGAAAAATCCGGTTTGGACTTCTCGTTTGACAACGTGAAAAATAGTAGAGCCGCCACCAATATTTATTTAGGAAAACATTGAAAAAACCTTTTTTGGAAAAAACGGGTGGTCTTTTGAAAACGCAGAGATGTAGGTTCGGGGGTCGGTTACGCATGGGGAAGGTATTAGCACCCCACGCGTCCTTTCTACCGAAAGGGAACCATTAACTTGATGTGTGGTTTAGGAAAAGTTGATTTGAAAGCAATTTGTTCTACTTCTTTTCTTTTCTTTTATTTAAGAGTTTATTTTATTGAAAAAGAGGAGGGGGAAAAAGAATATTTTTGGTTATCTTTGAAAAACGGAACAAAACAAAGATTTTTTGAAAATGGTGCTTGACGGGACATGAACCCGGTCCTACGTACCCTCACTGGGATGAGGGATCAAAGCTACGTAGTTCTTGGTTTTTGCGTTTGAAAACGGCTTTTGGATTTTATCTTATTTAATTTTTGGAGCCTTTGAAATAGGACTCAAGTGTTTACGAACACCAAACAAGCAAAGGCTTCGAGTGGCGTTCATTACTAACTTGAAAGAAAAGAGAGTTGGAACCGGTAACCAGTCAAGCAAAGGCTTTGAGTGATTACAAGTGACAACGTTGTATTATTCTTTTTGAAATTTGTATTAGTTTGTGTTTGATTAAGGTGTGGGAGCTTTCACAATAGTCAAACAAGCAGAGGCTTTGAGTGACTACCACTAATAACTCCTCATTAGCGATCAAACAAGCAAAGGCTTCGAGTGATGACTAATGATTTATTTAAGAAAATGCCTTAGGGTGTTTTTTATTAAAAAAAACATTTGATTTTTGATTTGAAAACTAGTTTAGGAAAGAATTTGATTTGGAAAAAGATTTTGGAAAACAAGTAGAACACTTCAATCAACTCCAAATCCATAACCAAATGCAAAATGAATGAATAAAGTTCAAACATATTCAACAAATCAAGCAATCATGAACATGTTAATCATCAACTAAGATTAAGCATGCCAATATAATCAAGGGATTCAATTATCAAAGATACAAGACAAAGTTCTCAAAATAATTGTGCGTGTGTGTGAGAGAGAGGTGCATTTATCTAAATGACTCTATGCTACACAAGTAGTAGGCTTACGTCTTCATATAAGAGTCCATGCATGGGGGAGGAATTGCACACAATTAAGTCAAGACATTTAAATGGCATCATGAACAAGAGAGATACAATTAATTATAGGCATAGAATATTCTTAGTTAGATGAATGAACATGCAAGCAATGATGTGCATGATTAGGCAAATATGCAAATGCATGAGCATACAAGGATATGAATGAATGATCAAATAAGACTATGCATGAATGAATAGGCATACAAGACTATGCATGAATGAATGATTGAGCATACAAGACTATGAATGCATGAGCATAGTTATTGTGCAAGGTATGAACATTTGAGTATGCATGAACATGTGAATGAATGCTAAACATGGAATTAATGAATGCATGAGCATGTGAGATGTAACACCCCTTTTCTACCCCAATAATTACACGTCATTTATCAAAGTAAATTGTTGTTTTTTTTAAAAAATTAATTTAACCGAATAGAAAAGAAATGCCACATCGTCATAAATAAAATTAAATCAATTGCACTCATCACGGTTTGTGCAACCAAACACCGTCATAAAAATTAAACTCCAAAACAAAAGAAAATTTACGGCACAGCGGAATAAGAATCATAACTCGCCAAAACCACTCAGACACGTCTCACATCAACCATAAAATCATTAACGGTTAATTAATAGACTAACAAACTTCAACTACGCCCCCTAGGTGCTACAGTATCAGAGAGCGACTCGACAGACATCCCAACAGCTAATAAGGAAGGCAGCATGACCTTCACTCGGGGTTACCTGCAGCGTTGCCACAATAGAGCAACATTCCAAGCAGAAGGGGTGAGAATTTCAACAAAACATAATTAAGCACGTAATAGAGTTAACGTGAACAAAACAATCACACACATCGTCATCACTACCAACAACATCATCACAACAAAACAATACTGAGCACGTAATAGAAAAACATTCATACAACATCGTCATTATCATCAACTTCATCATCACTGAACGCTAACTCAAGTCATAATTTTTTTTACCACAAGTCATAAACATGTATGTGCAAGAAAATGCAACCCACGCCTGGGTATATGCATGATGTAACACCCCAAATAATTTAATTAAGAAATTGATTAAATTGTTTAGGTGTTGCACTAATTTTTAATTATATTAAATTATAATATGGTGTTTATAATTTAGTAATCTATGTTAATTGAAGGGGATGGTGGAAGAAATGGAGAAGGGTGTAATTAGGGCCCAAAAGCGCATGGCCCAATGTTTATATACCCAAATTAGGTATCACTCCTCATTTGTGAGAAGGAAACGAAAAAGAAAAGAAAGGAGAAGAGAGGGAAGAGCTGCGCGGCGCCTAGAGAGAGTAGAGAAGGAGATTTTGATCGTGAAAAGAGGAGGAAAACGCTTGGATTGTTCTTTGGGTTTTCGTAGGTGACTTACAAGGATCCTTTTCTACTAAGTTAATTCGAGGTAAGAGAGTCTCACTCTATAATAGAGGATATAATAGGTTGTATAGGAGTCATAGGGTCTCTATTTGGTGTTAACTGATTGATTGATTGAATTTGATTGAGTGAATTTGATGAAATTGCATGAGAAATCGATTTAGGGCTTGGTGTTAGGGTTTATGTGCTTAATTTCGTGTGATTGTGCAATTTGATGTTTGAGATGTGAAATTGAAGGTGTTAAAATGATTATAGAGTGAATCTAAATGATATCTGTGGGTTAGAATTGAGAAGAATTGATAATTGGGGAATTTTGAGGCATGGGCGCCAAAATGCTAGGAAATATGCGCCTGTGTCTTGTGTGCGAAAGTGAGTGTTGGTGTTGTGTTCTTTGTGCAGGCGCCAACTTCCTAGAGAAATGGCGCTGTGTCACTTTGTGTGATGGCCCTGGTAAGTGTGTTTCTTTGTCTGGGCGCGCTAATGTGGGTATTTTGGGGCCCGGGAGTGAAACTTGTATTTACGAACACATTTTCTCGTGCAAATTTTGTATTCACCGCCAACTTTCAATTTTAAGTGTTTTGGCTCGAGTGGTTTTCACTCGCAGCAGTGTTATTTTGAAAATGTCCGGTGGGACTTGTTTTGTGTGTGTTTGGGGCCCTGGAGTGAAACTTGTATTTACGAACATATTTCCTTGTGCCAAATTTTGTGTTCACCTGCCCCAATTCATTTTTAAGTGTTTTGGCTCGAGTAGTTTTCTTCAGTTGCAGTGTGTCATTTTGAAAATGTCCTTGGGGTGATTTTGTGTGTGTTTTGGGGCCCGGGAGTGAAACTTGTATTTCGAACATATTTCCTCGTGCAAAATTTTGTGTTCACCTGCCCAAATTCATTTTTAAACATTTTTGGCTCGGGTGGTTTTTGGTTTGAAAGTGTTGGGTGAGCTGGTCAGCAGCGGGGCGCTAAATCGTGTCTTTGCCAGTGCGCCTAGTCTGCTTTGCTGTGTGGTTCGAGATTGTGTCCAAAGCGTATGCGAGTTTGTGTCTAGGTCTGTGTTGCCCGAGCGCGCCAGCTAGAAAGTGGCGCCAGTGGCGGTGTTTGCCACGAGGCGCAAAATCTTGAGTTCGCGCTAGTCTTTGTGTTGCACCAGGGGGCGCCAGAATGTGGGGAAAATGGCGCCTAGTGCTGCCAAGTGCCTAAGAGGGTGCTGTTTTGGTCCCTAGGTGACAGTTTGGTCCCTAGATGATTGTTTTGGTCCTAAATGGTGGTTTAGGTCCCTGAGTGAGGTTGAGTACTCTAGAGGAGATTAGTCCTTGGGACTTAATGGTGTTGAGAGTTTATAATGAGGTGATTGAGCATGCCATGGGGGCATGGGCGGAGGAGCCAAGCCGGAGGGCTATAAAATGAGATTAACACCGAGGTAAGAGTTAATGGGTGTATTGAAATGCTTTGAAATTGTGTTTGTGATGTACATGGAGTCTCATGCATACATTTGGTCATGCTGATGCGTAGAGTTTATAAAATGATTGTGAAGCTTGAGGCGCGCCGAGGTCCTTATAAAATGATTGTGAAGCTCGAGGGCGCGTAGGAGGGCCAGAGTCATGAGGACTCCATTATTGATGAGAATGCCGGAGGGCAAATGGTACCACATGCATACTTACATTGCATACATTCTCATTAGTGCATGAATATTGGTGAGTGATGATTGGTGCGTTCGAGTATGCTGTGAACTATGATTATACATATATTGCTTATTATCACTTTTATTATATAGTTCGAGACTCACCCTTTCTCATTGTTGTTTACCACGGTAGTCATGAGTGAGGGCTTTCTACCTTCACTACTCCCAGTCGATGCTCGCTCGACATGTAGCACCTAGGGGTTGGGGTTATGAACTATAGTTGTCTTGTTTTGCTCTTTGTTGAGCCTTCTATGTATTGTTTTGAGATTATTTGAATTATCTTTGTTGAGATCATGAGTATTTTCCATTGCATTATGTGAAATTATATTTCTATGAGTTTATCTAATGGTGTTACGTATTCGATTTTGTTTATGAGAGAGAGTGTGACGCTCCATTTTATTGAGGAAGGATTTATGTTATACTATTAGTGTCTTTGAATGACTATGGCTAAATTGTGGTTCGCCGCTAGGCTGAATTTCTTTCAGGTGTATTTACAAGGGCATCACCGGAGCCTTGCAAAGGTGGCCAATGCACATTGCAAGTAGTATCGATTACAGAGTAATCCCATAGTCACCCAGTTCACTATTTTATAACACACTAAACTAAAAGATGACCAGAAATGATTTTTGTATACTCTGATTTTTGATTTAAATTACCGGGTAGAAATGGGGTGTTACATTAGTGGTATCAGAGCAAAAGTTCGGTCTGTCCGGCCAAGTGTGTCAGTCTGTCATAGTGTGTATGACAACTAAGTGTCTTAAAATAGTTCGGCTCGGTTGTTTATCTTTGCAGATGTTAGGTTGATATGGCGAGAAGGATCGAATCATCGCTTTCTTGAGGCCTTGCGAGCTATAAGCGCGATCGTGGGTACCCAACGTAATCACGAGACCAGCGATGCAGCAACATTCCGAGAGAGAAGTTGAGTTCGGGATTGAGCTTGTGCACGGTACTAGGCACGTGTCTATGGCACCGCATCTTAGGATGTCACCGAGTTGGGTGAATTGAAGAAGCGATTAGAGGAGCTTCTTGAGAAGAAGTTTGTGAGGCCTAGTGTATCACCATGGGGAGCTCCAGTTTTATTGGTAAAGAAGAAGGATGGGAGTATGCGTGCGTGCGTGGACTACGAGGCGGTTGAATAAAGTGACTATCAAGAATAAGTATCCTCTCCCGAGGATAGATGATCCGATGGATCACCGGTGGGTGCTAAAGTGTTTAGCAAGATTGACTTGAGGTCCGGGTATCACCGCAGTTAAGGTGAAGGATGAGGATATCCGAAGACAACATTGAGCGAGGTATGGGCATTATGAGTACTCTGTAATGCCGTTTGGTGTCACAAATGCACCGGGGTGTTTATGGAGTACATGAACCGAATTTTCCATAGCTATCCGGATCGGTTTGTGGTGGTCTTCATTGATGATATTTTGGTGTACTCAAAATCGAGGAAGAGCATGCGAGCACTTGAGGTTGGTGCTTAGAGGTCATGAAAGAGAGGAAGTTGTATGCCAAGTTGTCAAAGTGTGAGTTCCGTTTGCATGAGGTGAGCTTCTTGGGTCATATTATTTCCGGTGATGGTATAGCCGTGGATCCAAATGGCCAAGGTTGATGCAGTGTTGCGGTGGGAGAGCCCAAAGTCCGTGGATCGAGATCGAGTTTCTTGGGGTTGGTTTGGTTATTACAGGAGGTTCATTGAAGGGTTCTCTAAGCTAGCCCTTCCGTTGACTCGACCGACTTTGTAAGGGAAAGGCATTTGTGTGGGATGCAAAGTGTGAAGAGAGTTTCCAAGAGCTAAAGAGGAGGTTGACCACGTCTCCGGTGTTAGTATTGCTGTGCGAGCAACCATTTGTTGTGTCTTTGCGATGCTTCCAAGATGGGTTTGGGGGTGTATTGATGCGGGGATGGGAAGGTGGTTGCTTATGCGTCCCGACAGTTGAGGACCCATGAGAAGAACTATCCTACTCATGACTTAGAGTTGGTCGCGATTGTGTTTGTGTTGAAAATTTGGAGGCACTATCTCTATGGTACTAGATTCGAAGTGTTCAAAGATCACAAGAGTCCAAGTACTTGTTTGACCGTAAGGAGTGAATATGAGACAGAGGCGTTGGTTAGAGCTGTTGAAGGACTATGATTTCGGCTTGAACTATCACCCCTAAGCAAAGCTAATGTCGTGGCCGATGCTTTGAGTCGGAAAACTTTGCATATGTCGGCTATGATGGTGAGAGAATTGGAATTGATTGAGCAATTCCGTGACTTGAGTCCTGGTTTGTGAGTGACACCCAGAGTGTCGATTGGGTATCTTTGAGTGTAACGCCCCAAAATAATTAAGTAGTTATTAAATTAAATTACTTAGGTGTTTCATGGAGTAGTTATAATAAAACAATAGGATGGTGTTTTAATTAAGCGAGAAAAGGAGAAGTATCAATAATTAGGGGTGGTAAGTATCGACCCGAGAGCCCAAGCCCAATGACTTAGGCTCTCAGGGTTGGTGCATTCGCACCAATTGAGAAAAGAAAGAAAGAAAACGAAAGAAGGGAGAAAGGAGAAAGGAAATCGGGCGCTAGGGAGAAGAGGAAGGAGAGAGAGAACCGTGAACCAAGCCCTAGGTGTGATCGTGAGAAGGAGAGGAGAAGTGTTGAATTGCGTGGATTGTTGGGGTTTTGTAGGTGACTTGTGGAAATCTTCCATTTTCGTGAAAAACCTAAGGTAAGGGAGTCTCACTCTATAATAGAGGAGATAATGGGTTATATGTATGTTATAGGGGCTGTTTTATGTTAATTGGTGATTATATGATGATTTGTTTTCTTGAATTTGATGAATTTGTTGGTAAAATTGATTTAGAGCGTGAGTTAGGGTTTTACAATGTGTGATTTCGTGATTTTGATGCAATTGATGATTTGGGTGTGCAATTGTTTGTTAATTGGTGAAATTGGAGGTGTTAGAATGATTATAATGTGGATTGGTTTGAGAGAATTTGTAGAATTTGGGGATTTTTGATGTTGGGGCGCCATATGGCTAGGAATGGTGCGCCCCAGGTACTGTCATGTACTGTAGCAGGAGGTTTCTGGGGAATGTTGAAGTGCAGGGCGCCAATTTCCTAGAGAAATGGCGCTGCGTCCAACTGTCACCGATGGCCCTGGTAAGTGAGTTCTTTGCTGCTGGGCGCGCGAATGTGGGTATTTTGGAGCCCGGGAGTGAAACTTGCATTTACAGGCACATTTTCTCGTGCCAAATTTTGTATTCACCTGCCAACTTTCAATTTTAAGTGTTTTGGCTCGAGTGGTTTTCTGTTTGCAGTGTTATTTTGAAAATGTCCCGGTGGGGCTTGTGTTGTGTGTGTTTCGGGGCCCGGGGAGTGAACTTGTATTTCTGAACATATTTCCTCGTGCCAAATTTTGTATTCACCTGCCAACTTTCAATTTTAAGTGTTTTGGCTCGAATGGTTTTCTGATTGCAAGTGTATTTTTGAAAATGTCCCGGTAGGGCTCGTTTTAGGTGTGTTTGGAGCCCTGAGTGAAACTTGTATTTCTAAACATATTTTCTCGTGCCAACTTTTGTATTCACCTGCCAACTTTCAATTTTAAGTGTTTTGGCTCGAATGGTTTTCTGATTGCAAGTGTATTTTTGAAAATGTCCCGGTAAGGCTCGTTTTATGTGTGTTTTGGAGCCCGGGGAGTGAAACTTACTTTTCTAGGCATATTTCCCTGTGCCAAATTTTGTGTTTACCTGCCCAAATTCATTTTTAAACATTTTGGCTCGGGTGGTTTTTGGTTTGAAAGTGTTGGGTGAGCTGGGTCAACAGGGGGGCGCCAACTGTGCTGCCTGTGTCTTGTTTTGTGTCTGAAACTGTGTCTGAGTTTGTGTCTAGGTCTGTGTTGCCCAGGGGGGCGCCAGATTGCTAGGAAAGTGGCGCCCAGTGGCTGTGTTGCCACAGGGGGCGCCAAAATGCTGAGTTTCTGGCGCCTAGTGCTGTGTTGCACCGGGGCGCGAGATGTGGGAAAAATGGCGCCTGGTGCTGCCAAGTGCCTAAGAGGGTGCTGTTTTGGTCCCTAGGTGACAGTTTGGTCCCTAGATGATTGTTTTGGTCCTAAGTGGTGGTTTAGGTCCCTGAGTAAGGTTGAGTGCCTAGAGGAGAATAGTCCGGTGGGACATAATGGTGTTGAGGGTTTATAAAGAGGTGATTGAGCATGCCATGGGGGCATGGGCCGGTGGGCCAAGCCAGGAGGGCTATAAAATGAGATTGACACTGAGGTAAGAGTAATGGGTGTATTGAATTGTTTGAAATGATGTTTGTGATGTACATGGAGTCTCATGCATACATTGGTTTATGATCGTAGAGTTTATAATATGATGTGTGAAGCTCGAGGCGGCCGGGGCCTTATAAAATGATAGTGAAGCTTCGAGGCGGCGGGGCCTTATAAGTGATTGTGAAGCTCGAGGGCGGCGTACTGGGCCAATGGTACCACATGCATACCAACATTGCATACATTCCCATTAGTGCATGAATGTTGTTGGTGATGTTTGGCGTGTTTGAGTGTCTTTGTAAACTATGCTTATATATTGCTTATTATCACTTTTATTATATAGTTCGAGACTCACCTTTTCATTGTTATTTACCACGGTGAGTCGGGAGTGAGGGCTTTCTACCTTCACTACTCCCGCCTCGATGCCGCTCACGATCACGTAGCACCTAGGGGGTCGGGGTTTAGACCGTTGTTGCTTGTTTTGCCCCTTGTTGAGTCTTATGTATTTGTTTTGATATTGCTGGATTATGGTGTTGAGATAATGATTACTTTCATTGCAATATGTGAAACTATATTTCTATGAGTTGATCTATCGGTGTTACGTATTCGGATTTTGTTTATGATAAAGAGTTGTGACGCTCCATGTCATTGAGTATTAAATTACGTTATACTATTAGTGTGCTGAATGACTATAGCTAAACTGTGGTTCGCCACTAAGGCTAGATTTTCTTTCATTTGGTGTATTTACAAGGGCATCACCGAGAGCCTTGCAAAGGTGGCCAATGCTCATTGCAAGTAGTATCGATTACGAGTAATCCCATAGTCGGCCAAAGCACTATTTTATAACACACTAAGCTAAAAGATGACCAAAAAGATTTTTGTATACTCTGATTTTTGATTTAAATTGCCGGGTAGAAATGGGGTGTTACACTGAGGATTGGGAATGACTTCTTGGTTAGTATCAGAGACGCCCAGAAGTTAGATGTGAAGTTGGTAGATTTGTTGGTTGCTGGTGAGCAAGCTGTTGATGGGGATTACAGGTTGGATTACCAGGGTGTGTTGAGGTTCAGGGACGCAATTTGTGTTCGGATGATCTTGAGTTAAAGAAGATGATACTTGAGGAGAGCCATAGGAGTAAGTTGAGCATTCATCCGAGTGCTACTAAGATGTACCATGATCTCAAGAAACTATTTTGGTGGCCTGGTATGAAGAGAGATGTTGCGCAGTTTGTATATGCATGTTTGACTTACGTAAGTCAAAGATTGAGCACCAGAAGCTTCGCGGGGTTGATGCAACCTTTGGAGATTCCGGAATGGAAGTGGGACAACATTTCCATGGATTTTGTGACCGGATTGCCAAATCATCGTGAGAGGTTTGACACTATTTGGGTGATTGTGGATAGGTTGACCAAGTCCGCTCACTTTATTCCTATCAACATCACCTTTCTGTGCAAAGTTGGCTAGAATTTACATTCGTGTGATTGTGAAGCTTCATGGGGTTCCGAAGAGTATTGTGTCCGATAGAGACCCGCAGCTTTACATCGAGTTTTGGGGAAGCTTGCGGAGGCTTTGGGGTCCAAGTGAGGTTGAGTTCACTTATCATCCTCAAACCGATGGTCGATGCAGAGAACCATCCGATCTTTGGAGGATCTTTTGAGAGCTTGTGTGCTAGAGCAGGGGGGTGCGTGGGATACACATCTCCCAGCGATTGAGTTCACTTATAATAACAAATATCACTCGAGCATTGGGATGGCTCCTTTTGAGGCAATCAGTGTATGGACGGAGGTGCGTAACTCCTTTGTGTTGGCATGAGTCCGGGGAGAGTGTTGTCCTTGGACCGGAGTTGGTTAGGGAGACGACTGAGAAGGTGAAAATGATCAGAGAGAAGATGAAAGAGTCCCAGAGCCGACAGAAAAGTTATCATGATAAGAGGAGGAAGGACTTGGAGTTTCAGCCGGTGAGCATGTGTTCTTGAGGGTCACGCCTATGACCGTGTCAGGCGTGCTCAAGGCAAAGAAGTTGACTCCAAGGTTTATTGGACCGTACTAGATCACTGAGAGGGTTGGAAAGGTTGCTTATCGGGTGGCCTTGCCACCCAATCTTTCGAACTTGCACGATGTTTTTCATGTGTCACAGCTTCGGAAGTATATTCCGCACCTGCCTCTCATGTGATTCACATGGATGATGTGGAGGTGATGCGTGAGAACCTCACCGTGGAGACTATGCCGTGAGGATTGATGATAGAGAAGTGAAGGTGTTGAGAGGAAAGACATTGCCTTGGTCAAGGTAGTGTGGTGAGAGCCTTGGGTGAGAGTATGACTTGGGAGCCGGAAAGCAAGATCGCGGGAGTCCTATCCAGAGTTATTTGACTCGGTATGAATTTCGAGGACGAAATCTCCTAAGTGGGGGAGAGTTGTAACACCCCAAATAATTTAATTAAGAAATTGATTAAATTGTTTAGGTGTTGCACTAATTTTTAATTATATTAAATTATAATATGGTGTTTATAATTTAGTAATCTATGTTAATTGAAGGGATGGTGGAAGAAATGGAGAAGGGTGTAATTAGGGCCCAAAAGCGCATGGCCCAATGTTTATATACCCAAATTAGGTATCACTCCTCATTTGTGAGAAGGAAACGAAAAAGAAAAGAAAGGAGAAGAGAGGAAGAGTCACTGCGCTGCGCGCCTAGAGAGTAGTAGAAGGAGATTTTGATCGTGAAAAGAGGAGGAAAACGCTTGGATTGTTGCTGGGTTTCGTAGGTGACTTACAAGGATCCTTTTCTACGGTTAATTCGAGGTAAGGGGAGTCTCACTCTATAATAGAGGATATAATAGGTTGTATAGGAGTCATAGGGTCTCTATTTGGTGTTAATTGATTGATTGATTGAATTTGATTGAGTGAATTTGATGAAATTGCATGAGAAATCGATTTAGGGCTTGGTGTTAGGGTTTATGTGCTTAATTTCGTGTGATTGTGCAATTTGATGTTTGAGATGTGAAATTGAAGGTGTTAAAATGATTATAGAGTGAATCTAAATGATATATGTGGGTTAGAATTGAGAAGAATTGATAATTGGGGAATTTTGAGGCATGGGGCGCCAAAATGCTAGGAAATATGCGCCCTGTGTACTGTAGCAGGGAGTGTTGGTGTTGTGTTGCTGTACAGGGCGCCAATTTCCTAGAGAAATGGCGCCTGTGTCACTGTAGCAGTGACTGGGTAAGTGTGTTTGCTGTCTGGGCGCCAGAATGTGGGTATTTTGGGGCCCGGGGAGTGAAACTTGTATTTCTGAACACATTTTCTCGTGCCAAATTTTGTATTCACCTGCCAACTTTCAATTTTAGGTGTTTTGGCTCGAGTGGTTTTCTCGCTGCAGTGTTATTTTGAAAATGTACCGGTGGGGCTTGTTTTGTGTGTGTTTTGGGGCCCGGGAGTGAAACTTGTATTTCAACATATTTCCTCGTGCAAATTTTGTGTTCACCGCCCAAATTCATTTTTAAGTGTTTTGGCTCGAGTAGTTTTCTGTTTGCAGTGTCATTTTGAAAATGTCCTGGGGTGATTTTGTGTGTGTTTGGGGCCCGGGAGTGAAACTTGTATTTCTCGAACATATTTCCTCGTACAAATTTTGTGTTCACCGCCCAAATTCATTTTTAAACATTTTGGCTCGGGTGGTTTTTGGTTTGAAAGTGTTGGGTGAGTTGGGTCACAGGGGCGCTAAATCAGTACGCCTTTGCCAGGCGCCTAGTCTGCTGCTCGTGTCCGAGATTGTGTCTCAAATCGTATGCGAGTTTGTGTCTAGGTCTGTGTTGCCTGGGGGGCGCCAGTTGCTAGAAAAGTGGCGCCAGCGGGCGGTGTTGCCACGGGCGCCAAAATGCCGAAGCCGCGCTAGTCTTTGTGTTGCACCAGGGGCCGCCAGAATGTGGGGAAAATGGCGCCTAGTGCTGCCAAGTGCCTAAGAGGGTGCTGTTTTGGTCCCTAGGTGATAGTTTGGTCCCTAGATGATTGTTTTGGTCCTAAATGGTGGTTTAGGTCCCTGAGTGAGGTTGAGTACTCTAGAGGAGATTAGTCCTTGGGACTTAATGGTGTTGAGAGTTTATAATGAGGTGATTGAGCATGCCATGGGGGCATGGGCCGGAGGGCCAAGCCAGGATGTAACACCTAAATAATTTAATTAAGTAATTGATTAAATTATTTAAAGTGTTGCACTAAATTTAATTATATTGAGTTATAATGTGGTGGTTATTTTATTGTGTTAGGGAGTGGTGGAAGCGATGGGAGGGGGGTGTAAAAAGGGCCCAAGCCTTTTGAGCCCAAAATATAAATAAACTAGGCTTAGTTGCAAAGGAAGGAAAAGAAAAGAAAAACAACAGAAGAGAAAAGAATAGGGTTTTGCGCCGTGGGAGAAGAGAGGAAGGAGAAGAGAGAAACTTCTCAAGGTTGCTCAAGGTAAGGGTTTTGGTCCTTTCTTTCTCAATTTTTTTTTCCTTTTCCTGTTGTAGTGATTTTCAATCACTCATTGCGTGTTGTTGTGATTCGCAAGTTGCTCAAGAAGGAACATCCATCATCAATTTCGAAGGAGAGGAAGGGAAAGCTTGCTATTTGGGTGATTTTTGGTGTTAGTGGAGTCCTACGATTTAATTTAAGGTAAGGGTGAGCGTTTCATCTAACATAATGGGATATATGATGGGTTTTGTTGGGTTTGGATGTCGTATGATGTGTTGTTGTTGTTATCACGTGATTAAAATTATGGGATGGTGAATTGAGTTTCGAATTGTGTGAGTTGATGGGGTCAAAATCGATTTCCATGTTTTTGGTGAATTAAAATTGTTGTTGTTTGCCTTGTTTAATTAGGCGTGGTGGTTGTTTTAATTGGGTATAGTGCTGATTTTCTTGAAATTACAAGGTCTTTGTTTGTGGTGAATTAAATTGTTGCTTGTTTGCTTTGTTAAATCATGTGTTATTGCTTTGTTTTTATGTGGAATATAGTTGCTTTGTTTTTTGAAAAAATATAAGGTGTTGTTTTGGTTAATAAATTGTTGCTGTTTTGTTAACAAATAATGGATGTTTTATGAAAATATATAGCGCAGATTTTATAATTGAGTATAGTTGCTGTTTTTATGAAAATATATAGTGCAGATTTTATAATTGAGTATAGTTGCTGTTTTTATGAAAATATATAGTGCAGATTTTATAATTGAGTATAGTTGCTGTTTTTATGAAAATATATAGTGCAGATTTTATAATTGAGTATAGTTGCTGTTTTTATGAAAATATATAGTGCAGTTTTTTTTATAATTGAGTATAGTTGCTGTTTTTATGAAAATATATAGTGCAGATTTTCAAAAACTATAGGTTGCTGTTTTGTCACTAAAATGGGTACTGTTTTGCGCAATATATAGGGTAGATTTTCAAAAGATATAAGTTGCTGTTTTGACACTAAAATGGGTGCTATTTTACGAAATATATAGTGCAGATTTTCAAAAATATAAGTTGCTGTTGGTTATTAAATTGATGCTGTTTTTATGAACACAAGTTGTCGCTTTTTAGAGAATAGGAGCTCATCGTTGTCTCTAATTTTGTTGTTGGTCAAGGACCGAATTTTCTGAGCTTGTTTTATGATTGAATGGCTGTAAGAGGTTATACTACTAGTGAACTCCTTGACTATGGCTAGACTGTGGTTTACCACTAAGGCCAGAATTTCTTTCACTGGTGTATTTACAAAGGCATCACTGAGAGCCTTGCAAATGTGGCCAATGCCTCTTGCGAGTAGTACCAGTTACCTGAGTAATCCCATAGTCAATCGCTTTACTATTTTATAACCCACAAAACTAAAAGATAAGTGATCGATGATAATGTGTTATTTAATGATTGTGATGTGAATGACGAAATGCACTCTACGAGTGCTTTATGATGATGTGTTGTTTAATGAGTGTGATGTGAATGATTTGTACACTCTACGAGTGTTTTATGATGGCATACCTTGAGTGGTTATTTATTTTATGATGATGATGGTAAGTACCCCGAGTGGGTGTTGGTTGAATTGCACATGTGTTATAGGATCTCATGGCATGTGCACACTATGACTTATATTGATGATGTTATGCCTTGAGTGGTTCTCTTCTATAATGAAGATATGCCTTGAGTGGTTTTTAAAGATGATATGGTACCATCATGCATATGCCCGTGCGTGTGGGTTGCATCTTCATACATAAACATAATTGTGAGTGGTGTCACAGTTGTGATTTGAAATGGTGTTGTGTAATTATGATGTGGTGATGATACCTTGTGATGGTCCCTTCTTATTACTCTATTGTGTATCCGATTATGTTCCTTTGAAATTCTCACCCTTCCGCTTGGAATGTTGCTCCATTGTGGCAACGCACAGTACCCACACAGTGAAGGACTTGCACGCCTTATTCTTTAGTTTTGGGAAGTATTGTTGTGTCGCTCTCGATCTCAGTAACACCTAGGGGCGTGGAGTTGGATAATTTATTAGTAGTTGTATGCTGAATTTTTATTTGTTATATTGAGACGTGTTTGAGGGTATTTGGTGAGTCGGTGTTTAGGCCGCTGCGATTGTGTTTTATGAGAATGGGATTTTTCCATAACATGATGTTTGATTTCACAAATTGAAGAGTGCATTATTTGATGAGTTTTAATGAAGCGTAGCATTTCTTTTCTATCAAGTAACGAAATTTTATTTTTAAGAAAAAGGAATTACTCTGATAAATGACACGTAATATAAGGGTAGAAAAGGGGTGTTACACAGGAGGGCTATAAAATGAGATTAACACTGAGGTAAGAGTTAATGGGTGTATTGAGCTGTTTGAAATTGTGTTTGTGATGTACATGGAGTCTCATGCATACATTTGGCTGCGGTCGTAGAGTTTATAAAATGATTGTGAAGCCTGAGGGCGGCCGGATGGCCTTATAAAATGATTGTGAAGCCTGAGGGCGGCCGGAGGGCCAGAGTCATGAGGACTCCATTATTGATGAGAATGCCGGAGGGCAAATGGTACCACATGCATACTTACATTGCATACATTCTCATTAGTGCATGAATATTGGTGAGTGATGATTGGTGCGTTCGAGTATGCTGTGAACTATGATTATACATATATTGCTTATTATCACTTTTATTATATAGTTCGAGACTCACCCTTTCTGTTGTTGTTTACCACAGGTAGTCATGAGTGAGGGCTTTCTACCTTCACTACTCCCCGAGTCGGTCTGCTCTGATACGTAGCACCTAGGGGTTGGGGTTATGAACTATAGTTGTCTTGTTTTGCTCTTTGTTGAGCCTTCTATGTATTGTTTTGAGACTGCTGAATTATGCTGTTGAGATCATGAGTATTTTCCGCTGCATTATGTGAAATTATATTTCTATGAGTTTATCTAATGGTGTTACGTATTCTGATTTTGTTTATGAGAGAGAGGTGTGACGCTCCATTTTATTGAGGAAGGATTTATGTTATACTATTAGTGTGCTGAATGACTATGGCTAAATTGTGGTTCGCCGCTAAGGCCAGAATTTCTTTCACTGGTGTATTTACAAGGGCATCACTGAGAGCCTTGCAAAGGTGGCCAATGCCTGTTGCAAGTAGTATCAGTTACCTGAGTAATCCCATAGTCAGCCAGTTCACTATTTTATAACACACTAAACTAAAAGATGACCAGAAATGATTTTTGTATACTCTGATTTTTGATTTAAATTACCGGGTAGAAATGGGGTGTTACACATGATGGTACCATACTCGTCATAAATAAGCCACTAAGGGCACACCGTCACTAATCGTCATCAAAAAGAGGCTGAAGTCTATTCGTCATAATATGCACATGCTATGAGACTCTATGGACACATGTGCAAACACCAAATCACTCACCATGGAGACCTCGTCATCATCGTCATAAAACACTCATAGAGTGTATTCGTCATAATCATCACAATAAATTCACATCCATCATCATCATCATCACATTAAAAATTGGAGTAATAACATCTTTTACTCTTAAGTAACAACACATAAAATTTGGGTAACAATATATTTAACCCTTTGGAAAACATCTCATTCCACGCTTAGGAAGCATCACATTTAAAATTAAGGGAAACATCACATTTGCAAAGTGGGAAAACATCACATTTTAATTGTGGAAACAGCTCACTTTAATTTGAGAGAACAGCACGTTGATTTGTAGAAAACAGCACACTTGAAGCGCCAATTAAACCACAGCATAACAACATAAAAACCGTGGGATTTATACGCCAAATACAAAGAGAAAAACAAAGAAATCCAAAATAAAGAACCTTTTATGCGCCAAAACAGCAGAATTTTTATTTGTAGAAACAGCAACACAAAACAGTTTATTTTGCCTTAAAAATAGAATATTCAGTTAGACCTCTGAATAAGCTTTCCAACGCATTTTAGAACACCCCAATCGGGTTCCCGGTTCGAAAGATATCAATTTTTCACAAAACATTACAGCACTTTAAGAAATACAGCAACTCATATTTTAATTAAGAAAAAGAACAGCAACAACATATGATCTTTTTAAAGGAAAACAGCAGAATTTTCAATTGAACAAAAAAAACAGCAACAACATCTATTTCAATTGAAAAACAGCAGCTATTGGTTAACAAAACAGCAGTCCTTACATCACTCTAAAATCGATTCTAACCACACCAACACTACCAAACTCGAAATTCATCTCTACAATTCATCAACAACATCAAAAATCATCAAATCATATCACAACAACATCAAAATTCATCAATCAACATCAATAATTCATCAACAACATCAAAAATCATCAAATCATACCACAACATCATCAAAACCCCACAAACCCACCACATACCCAATTATGTTAAACTGAAATGCTCACCCTTACCTCTTAAACGTATGCTCCGTGGAAGATGATTGAAGGCACCACGAGCAACCACAGCAACACAACGAGCCAAAGCCTCGAAATTTGCGAATTTCTTCTTCTCCTTCCCTCTCTTAGCGCCGCGCCACTTCTCACTTCTCACTCTCTCTCAATTTCGATTTTCCCCCCGTACCTGATATCCGATAGCAGTGGGTCCTTAGGCACAACGAAAGGACGGGTCACGAGCTCTCGAACGTGGTCTGGTTTTGACAGCATGATCATTGACTATCTGAGCAGTTTACGATGGCTAAATTTTATTGATGATTTCGTGGTCTAAAGGTTTGAAAAGCGGCATAATCATATTCTCGACAATGACGAGGAACCAGGTAGGATGAGTAAAATCAAGTCTGACCGAACTCCAGGTACAACGTAGCGACACGACCAAGCACGCTATGAATGTCACTGCCTACTATATGGTGTGGTGAGGCTTGAAGCTATGCCCATGGTGACTTTCCAATTAACCCATTTTCGAGTTTCCATGGAAGAGAGCTAAGGGCGGTCGCGAACAAACTGAGTGTGGGTTTGTATGGGATTTCGTGACTGAGGGAAATATTAAGCTTGATTCCATGTAAGGGGTGAAGCTTATTGAAGTTCTGGGCAGCGTTTTTTTTTTATCCATGGGCAGCGCTTTTGAGCGCTGCTGAACGTGGCGCTGGCTATTCACTCCAACAATGGGTAGCGCTTTTTAAAAAGCGCTGAATATATCCAAAGCGTCCTCCCAAATACTTAGCGCTTTTTAAAAAGCGCTACCAATATATCCAAAGCGTTCTCCCAGATACTTAACGCTTTTTAAAAAGCGCTAATATTAACCCTATACGCAGCGCTTCATTAAAAGCGCTAATAATATTGCCTATTTGTGTTACTAAATACCCAGTAGCTTTATTAAAAGCGCTGAATATTGCCTATTTGTGTTACTAAATACCCAAACTTCATCAAAAAAAGCGCTTGAATATTGTCTAAATTTTTTTTTTTTTTTTTTTTGCTTTTGTGTGTTTTCCTTTTTATATTTACAAATTACTGTATATCCAATCCAATCCAATACATAATGTAATCAAATTGCTAAGAGGAACCCAAATTACATATAACAGAAACAAATTACATAAGAGGAACCAAAACAAAATAGCTAAGAAGTTTCATTATCTAATTCATATGTATCCAAAACAAGCTATCAAGTTACAATATTATGAACCAAAAACTAGCTAGGCTAACTTATATGTATCCAAATGAAACTTTAAAAAAAAGGAGACATAACTGCACCATTCTCCCCTAAGCTCAGCAATCTGCTCAACAGAGTATGTCTTGCTTTGACAATCGCTAAAATACTGAAATTATATAAATAAATAAAATTAGAATTGAAATGGTTAAATATTGGAAAGAACCACTATTAAATCGAAATCATATAAAAATATATTATAAGTAGATACCTGACGGGGGATAGTCGTTTTCTTTTGGGTAATAATATCCTTCATATATTTCATGACGTAATACCCACAATCAATGTTATTGAATTGTTTAGGACACTACAAAACATAAGATTAGTTAATTGTTAAATTGAGTTGAATATAGTTTTTGACAAAATAATGTAATGTATAAGTTAGAAACTTACAATTATTGGTAACCATTTGACCGTTAATTTATCCACTCCCCAATATGTCCTTAAACCGCTGAATAGAATGTCATATAACTATATTAATAACAATATATACATATATAAGTAAAAGTAAGAAATATGCGAATGACACAAAATAAACACACTGTTAAAAAGCTCCACAAACTCCATGTGGTTTTTGTAATGATTTTGAAGTGAGTCAAGGTAATACACGCTTTTTTTTTGCTAGGATTAATTGCAAACAAAACCCAATGTCTCCTACAAAATAAATTTACTGAATAAGTAATTGACTACTATTAAAAAAATGCATGTTATATAAGAATTAATGAGTAAAAATTCTTACCCTAGATTAACCTAGGCTAGAAGTAAGACATCATCACTTCTATTTTGAGCTTCATTGAAGCGCTCATTGACATAAGTTTGAACAATGACTGGTTTTGTTCCACAAGTGATTGATAATTTGGCAGGCTGGGATTCACTTGATGAAAGGTTGTACTTTCCGGACACAAGAACAAATATCTATGTACCTACATTTAGATATATAAATATATATATATATATATAAATTAAATTAACGATATAATAAAATTAAATCGACAATGTCAAATAAATTACATAGTACCTGACATATATATTCATAACAATACCAGTTGCCTCATCCGCATCACATACAGCACGGATATCCTCACGTGTGACTATATGAGGCAAGCCAGCTCCAAAAATTTCTTCATCAAAATTTATGATAAGCAATTTGTCTTTCATCATGTATTTCTCGTACGCGTCGGCCTTACCAATATTCATATAAGCTTCAATGGAAGAGGAAGAGGCGGGCTGAGACACAATTGGAGAAGGGAGGGATGAGTCACTTGGCGAGAAGAGGAGGGTCGATCACCACTTTTGGAGGAGAGGCAGGTGTGAAACTTCTACATAAGGGGTGGACCGAGACACTTTTGTAGAAGGGTGGATCGAGACACTTTCTTGCCAATTGATATTTCCTTGCCAACACTTTTCAAAGGAGACCATTTCTTGCTGGTAGACACTTTCTTAGATTTTTCATTTTGGCGCATCTATGTTTAAACAAAAATAATTACTTAGTTAGCACAAATTATATGACAAAAACTATAATTAGTTAGTTACAAATATATTGTCACTTACAACGACAAGGTCGGATGGCCATGCCACAAAGGTACCAACTGCTTGTGACACCGGTCAAGATATCAATCATCACAATCGGAATGAGCAATGGTGCATCCCGCCTAAATGGTACCGCAACTCGACTCTAACATGATTTGGAGGTAGGGGTAAATTGTGCATCAAGGGACCCAATTCGTTACATGTGTAGCCAATTGCAACCATTTCATGTGGGTTTGAGATATACAATTCACACTCACACTCATTGTTGTCCTAAATCAATTATAAATCACAAAGTAATAAAAACAATTAATATATATATATATATATATATATATATATATATACACAATAAATCAATTATAAACCACAAATTAATAAAAACAATTAATACCTTAGTTGACGGCATGGTGCAAATATCTCGTGCAATCGCTATGTGTAGCGAGGTTGGTCTTGGTGTGGCATAACATGGCCATAAAGTGATCGCATATCATTAAGTTGAGCTTGCAAACTTTCATACAATGCCATCATCTTTCTTAGTGGTGGGCAGTCATAATTCTCATCATAGACTTTCTGCTTTGGTCCAAAGTACTCGGTTGGTGCTACTCCAAATCCAAAGACCCTCAGGCGCGACCCGAGTATTCTTCTTTACCTAAGGCATGTGTAAGGATTTCCTTTTCGTGAGCAATCGGTGAGCTCTCCCTGTGACACTCGATCGTGATATGGCTTCCCGATTCACAAAACAAAAGTATAATACATTATAAAAATCATAAAAGTTACAATTAAAATCAAGTGAGCTTGAATTTAGGAAATACTTACAATTCTTTCCGACACCTCCTTAGTTTTAGGATCAACAATCTCCTTTTCTTTGTTTAGTCGAGCCTCTACCCACAAAACATGTTGCTCAACACCTTCTTTAGTAGGATCTTTCCCACTCTCCACCAACTATATTTAAATTTACCAAATATTAAGAAACTATTTATAAAAAGTTTCATGAAACTAAAAAAATCAAGCTTATTGTGCCTTACCAATCTCTCTTCAATATGTTGATATGGAGTAGCACCACCTCTATAAGGATACTCACAGCCAGAAGCACACTTTCGATTCTGTTCACTTGCTTTCTATTAAGAGAGATAAGTATACATTAATGTATAATAGATAATTGTCAAATATATTTTATGTTATAACTTAATAGATAGTAGCACTAACCAAGAATTTTGGATCTTCAGTGCGTCTCCTAACAAATGCGTGCCAATCCTCCTCTGAAATAAACCCACTATATATTGGTGGAGGATTCCAATTGATGTTTCCATTATCATCTTTCAGCCAAGTTTTTGTTAATGTCGTTCAAATTTTTATGTAACTTTCCTACTTCCTTCATTATCCAAATCCTTTTTAGAATCATCCACATCAAAATATTTACGCTTATGCACATTCAATGAAAATCATATAAATAAATTTATATATATATATATATATATATATATATATATATATATATATATATATATATATATATATATATATATATATATATATATATATATATATATATATATATGGACTACAAAATTACTAAATAAGATAACCAAAAAGATCTAAAATTATATACCCGTATTGTTACCCACAACTCATGTTTTTGTTTCTCCAAAACGGGATTTTTGTGTGAACCCAAGTAGTGATTGTTATTGGTATCATTTGTTTTACCTTACTACCAAGGAAAGTAATCAAATGAGTGTTGTTTTCTCCATTGGCGGACCATAACATTCCATTGGACTGCATTATGTAAATAGTAAATTAGATCACAAACAATTAAAACTTAGTATTGAATGAAGTTAATTAGCAATTAATTAGTATCTTACACTTAATTTTTCTTTTCCTTTACTTAACCGGTTGATGATATCCTTTTTCTTTCATTTCCACGAGGAGCACGCTTCGATATAGTTTGTAACATCATGATCACGCTTGCTCACCGGTGTCATGCCCACTATCACTATGATCCGCCATCTTACCTCGCAATAAAACATAATCATTGTTTGTTATATTTATCCATTTAAAAAAACATCCAACAAAAAATAAATAATCAGTCAAAGAAAATGAAAATAAGATCCATGTCTATAAAATAACATCTATGTCGGTTACCTTTACCTTTTCTTCGATACAATTTTTTTTTTGCAATTCGCTCCGTGGTACTTTGTTTTTGACGAATCGTAATTCCATCAAGTATGATCCTTTCTAACATACACAACATCCTCTCTATAAGTACTTTCCTCTTCTAGTGATGTCCCCAAGAAAGGGTCGTCCTCGACACCATCATCATTGGTTTCTTGATCATAAATGTAATTCACTAATTTTTTTGTGTCGAGAAAACAATAGACCAATTGATATCAATTGGATCGGTGACATAAAACACTTGTTGAGCTTGGGATGCCAAAATAAAAGGCTCATCTTTATATCCCAACTTCTTGAAATTCACCCGCATGAACCCCGACTCATCAATCAGAAACCATTATTATTGTCAACCCACTTACATTGGAACACGGACTCAAACATGGTGTAATCCAACTCCCATATTTGTTCAATGACCCCGAAGTATGACATATTCGCGTATACGGGATTTCTGTCTTTGGCACTTGATGTATGCATAGCTTGAGCAACAAGAGAGTCACCCCACTATTTTGCATTTTACTCGATCATCATGGGTTTTTGTATAGAACGTGTAACAGTTAATTAGATAGTCGGTGTAAGAGAAAACATGCATATTTGGACCTTTGCTAACCATCTCAATCTTTTTGAAATCAAGTAGGATTCATAGCAAACTCGAAATCAATGTGGTCTTTTAACCACACTATGAAACTCCGATTGTGTTCCTTTGTTAACCAAACTTCACTCTTATATGGGTAATCACTCTTAAGTATGTCCATGTGCTTGGCAACATATGAATCAACCTCACTATCATTGTGCAAAACATATAAGTGTGCTTGATGTAGTTCTTCCTTGACACCATAACTATTTTATATCCCGACATCCCTTTAGTAATGTTTCCTAAGTGACGAGACCTTGGAAGTCCCGAGAATATTCAAGACTAGATAGATAGGCGGTGCGTAACTCAACAACTTCTTCAACTATGTAGCGCTCAACAATACAACCCTCGGGTCGTGATCGGTTTTTCACATATCCTTTTAATATCTTCATGTAACGCTCAAACGGATACATCCATCTCATGTAACATGGGCCACACAATTGTGTCTCTCTAATCAAATGAACTCATTAGATGAATCATTATGTCAAAAATGAAGGTGGGAAATACATCTCAAGCTCACACAAAGTGACAGTAATTTCTCTTTGCAATGATGGCAACTTTCTAGGGTCAATCACTCTACTACAAATCGCCTTAAAGAAGTAACAAAGTTTGGTTAGCGTCCGCGCACTTTCTTAGGCAAAATGGATCGTATACCAATTGGGAGCAAATTCTCCATTAGAACATGACAATCATGGGACTTTAAAGACTTTAACTTAAGGTCTTTCATGGATACAAGGTTTGTAACATTTGAAGAATACCCTCTGGAACTTTTACTCCATGAAGAAACTTACAAAACACGGTCTTCTCCTTTTTAGATAGAGTATGAGCTGCGGAGGTAGATATGTGTCGTGTACCCTTCTTTATCGGACCCACTTCTGGTCTCAACCCCATACTAAGCAAGTCCAACCTCGAGTTGATGGTATCTTTAGTCTTTCCCGGCATATTGAGTAAGGTACCAATGACACTTTCAAAGACATTTTTTCAACATGCATCACATCAATGAAGTGTCTTACATATAATGACTTCCAAGATGGCAAGTCAAAGAAAATCGACTTTTTCTTCCACCCCGTTTGGCAACCTCTCCCGCAAAAGGCTTCCCAAATTTAATGTTCAAATCTTTAACCTTTTCAAACAGTTGTTCACCCACAAAGCCGTGGGAGCTTTACGGGTTTCGGTATTCCCATTGAATGCCTTTTTCAACAAATGATATCGATGAGTAGATGGCAAAAATCTCGATGACCGTGGTAGATATTCTTCCTACCATGTTCCAACCACATCCAATCGGTGTTATCTTCACATATAGGGCATGCACAATCGACCTTTCGTCAGTACTCCGGATAGATTGCCGTATCTTTGGAAAGTCATTAATTGTGCCAAAAATCATAGCCCTCAAGTTGAAACTTTCTTCTCGGACCCATCATACACCTCTACTCCATTCTCCCACATTAGCTTCAAGTCTTCAATTAAAGGAGCCAAGTATACATCAATATCATTTCCCGGTTGCTTGGGCCCAGAAATTAACAAAGACAACATCATATATTTGCGTTTCATGCAAAGCCATGGAGGTAAGTTATAAATCGCCAATACCACGGGCCATGTACTTGTGGGAGCTACTCAAATACCGTGCGGGTTAAAACCATCGGCAGACAATGCAAGTCGTAGGTTTCTTGGATCCAACCCGAAATCAGGATAATCAATATCAAATTTTTTCCATTGCGGAGAATCTGCCGGGTGTCGTAACATGCCATCTTTAATCCTTTCATCCTCATGCCATGTCAAGTGTTTTGCATCTTCTGAACTACGGTACATACGCCTAAATCGAGGAATTATGGGAAAATACCACAACACCTTTTACTCGGAGCAAAGATCTTTCTTTTTATACCGCGATGCATTACATTTATGACACGACTTTAAAAATGCATGTTCATTCCGAAATAGAATGCAATCATTGGGACAAGCGTGTATCTTCTCATAGTTCAAGCCAATGGACCCTAACATTTGTTTTGCATCATACGTCCGAGAAGGGCACACATTATCCTTCGGCAACATTTCTTTCAATAGTGTGAGTAATTCAAGAAAAGCTCTTATCCGTCCATCCGTGGCAAGTTTTCAAGTTATACAACTTTATCACGACCAATAATTTTGTGAATTCAAGACAACCCTCATACAACGGCGTCTCTGCATCCGTTATCAACTTCTCAAACATTTGAGGACGGTCATTAAGATCGTCTTCAAAAGCCTTTGCCATCTCTTCAAATTCATCCCCAACAAACGTAGGTATTTCGGTGTCAACCGGTGCATCTCTCAAGACTATTACCCATATTCAAGATTCAACTCTTTCCTCACCATGCATTGTCCAACAAGTGTAAGTTTGATCAATTCCATTACCCTTTAAATGTCCCCCCAACTCGTCTGCGCATTAATCGATTTTACATAGCAACAACGTAAACGAGGACATATCATATTACTAGATCTCCTAAACGTTGAAACAAAGACACGATTCACAAAATAATCCACTCCATCTCTATATTCCTTGGGCGACGATTGGCGGACATCCACTTTCTATCCATAATGTCCCAATATCTATAATAAATTCGGATAAGAGAATTTACAATTTTATTGAAGCTAAGACATTCAATCAACTAGCTAGTAGTTTCAACTAAACAAATCAAAGACTTTGATGTCTTCTATATAGTCATTAATTCTTCATATAAAATAAACAAAAGAACAAAAAAGTACCCGAACAAGTGGAAGCAACAACGAAAAATATCCAACCACCGTGAACTCGAACTAGAAACGAACTCTCGAACCAAGACAAACTCGAACAACGATCGCGAAGCTCAGACAAAAAAACTCCCAAAACCTAACAAACAATTCGCATATATTCGATTTAGGCATATTTGATTTTACTAATATAGATGACACACACTTTGCTTAAAAAAATCTATCCTTTAAGAATCAAAATCTCAACAAAACAAAGCAACAAACACATATCAACTAATTTCTCTCCTATCAAACACATTCAACTAATTTTACACATATCAAACACATACAAATACATTCAACATATTCCTCTCCTATCAAATATTTTTTTCACACATTCAACATATTCCAATCAAACTACATATTCATCTCCAACCTAACAAAAAACCTAAAAAACAAAAAACAAAATAGAGAACTAACCTTTGAGAGAAGATGAGGACAAGCAATGAGGACTATGGGTGCTAGAGAGGATTGAGACAAGCAATGTGGGTTTTGGGGTTATTGTGGGTTTGGGGGTTTGTGGGTTTGGGGGTTATTGTGGGTTTATGGGTTTGTGGGTTTGGGGTTTTTTGGGTGGTGCTAGAGAGAACGAGAGTGAGGGAGAGTTGAGAGAGGAAGAGCTAATGAGAGTGAGGGAGAGAAGAGAACCGTGAGAGAGAGACGTGAGCGAGAGAGAGAGAGGTTTGTGGGTTTTTGGGTGTGGGTTTTTGCTGAGAGCTGAGAGAGGCAGAACGTACGCAGAGGGAGAGAGGAGAAGAGAAGCGCGAAGGGAAATGAAAATAAGAGAGAAAACGAACGGGCAAAAAAAAAATAATAAAGCAATACTCAGCGTTTCTAAAAAACGCTGAATATGTCAAGAACGCGTGTGTTATGGGCAGCGTTTGTGTAAAAACGCTGAGTATTCTACGCGTGATGGGTAGCGTTTGGTGTAAAAACGCTGAGTATGTGTAGAGAACGCATGTGAGATGCGCAGCGTTTGGAGAGAAACACTGAGTATATGGTGAGAACGCATGTGAGATGCGTAGCGTTTTTAAAGAAACGCTGGGTAAGGCTCACGCGTTCTACGCAATGGGCAGCGTTTTTTTAAAAACTCTGGTTATAGGGGCGCCTTTTTTAAACAAATCTGGCGTAGATGGTGGTGACAAAAACATGAGGGGAAGACCATAATCGGCTGAGGCATCCATTGAATTGAATTTCCCACTTGATTTCGAGTTGTTCTATGTAAGTTTTGGGTCTAGCCGTGGTGGGATGGTGAGAACGCGTGGAAACAAGGGAGGCTGCCTAGGTTTTTCTGTTCAGCTGCGTTGATGTAGGAGAAGGGTAGTGAACCGGGTCGGGTCATGGACAAGCTGGTGTGGGCTGCGCGTTTGGACTCAGCTACAAACTGTTTAGTGGCTGAGGTGCGCCTAACAAGGAAATGGGGGGTGTGCGCGAGTAAAAAGCCTTTTTGTCCACATTTAAAACACAATTCAAGTATATAACTACTTTAGCACCTCAATAACCCAAAATCATTTCTAAAAATCAATTATACTTTAAACACTAATATTTTGTAAAATAAAATAAATACATATATAATAACCATCATATATTACCAATAGCATATAAAAATACATTTAAATGTGATTTCAACTAATTTCAATAACTCAATCATAAAATAAATTAAAATAATTTAATTTATCAAATCAAAATAATTCATTAAACAAGTACATACTGAAAGAACCGCAACATACGAAAAACGGGGTGTTACATGAGAGGGTAAGAGAATGCAATAGGCCTAAGCATGCATGAATGCATGAACATGTGACCATATGAAAGTATGCAAGTACTAATGTGCAAACATAAGAATGTGTCTTACAAGTGATGCAAATAAATGAAATGCAAAGGGTGAAAAGTTTAATGAGATGAGGTAAAACCAATGATGCAATGTAGTAAAGCAAAAGAGTATGCAAAGTGGTAAAAACATGTTTTGTGAGGTGAATTGGTGAAAATGTTAAATGGAATGAAGTAGAGGGTTAATGAAATGGTAATAGTAAATAGTTAATGAGGTGATAAAAATGTTTGGTAAAAAATTAAATGAAATAGTAAAAGTAAAATAGTAAAATATTTTTATGTTTTTTGGTAAAAGAGTAAATGAAGTGGTAAAGTAAAAAGTAAGTGAGTGGTTAAAAGTCAAAAGTGAAAACACAATTACACAACTTGTATTTACAAACACAAGATCAAATCAACAATTTATGAGCAACAAATTGGTAAAAATTGAGGCCCTTGGCCGAATGCATAGCAAGGCAAAACCAAGCACAAATTTCATCATGTTCTTGCCACAAATCACATCAATGAGCATATGAACAAAAACCCTAGGATCTACTCATACATTTGATGCTCAAACAATTGTCATTTCATCATTTATTTCAACTCAAAATGAAAGGAAATGCAAGAACAATAGAAACCCTAATTTCTACTTATCAACCCGAGAGCATAGTTGGCTAGGTCCACCTTTTTATTCAACTTGAACACAAGAAATGGTCAAAGAAATGCTTGAACAACCAAAAACACTATAGGGCCAAGCATTTTGAAGGAAAATGAGGTTTTATTTCATGAAATTTAGTGAAAAATGTGTGGAAATTCAAGGAAATTATTCATGCACAAAAACAAACTCCTTCAAGGCCAATGACCCATCTCAAACACCCAAGGCTCCCAATGTCCTTGTCATAATGTTTGAAATGGATCCTCAAAGCAAACAACAACAAGCAATCAAGAAGAGGTTGAGAGTAGAAGAGAAATTTACATGGTAAAAGTGGAAAAAACAAAGATCTAAGGCTTACCTTAAGAACTTTCAAAAGAAATGAAGAAGAAGATCAAATAAAAACCAAGAACACTTGAACCTCTTCTTGAATCCCACGAAAATCTCTTGATCTTGAAGAATTATTGTTGAAAGTTTGATGATAATGCAAGATTAGAAGTGTACCTAGTGTAGGAATCAAGAATATTGAAGTTTTGATGGTTGATTTTGAAGAATTTGTGTGGAGAAAGGGAGGAGAGGACACAGCTAAACAAGGGAGAGGAAAGGAGAGTATTGTGTGCTAGGGTAAAAATGAGAGTCCTCCTCCCATGGTCTCTTATTTTGGGTTTTATATGAGATGCAAAATTAAGGGTATATAGGACATTGTGCTTTTGCAAACCATTGAGATTTGAGATAGAATTTAAATCAAGGGCTAGGATTGCAATGCACATGGATTAGGGGAAATGAGAAAACACAAGTGAGGTAAAAATAGGGCTGAAATTCGCAGCCATGAGTGGGTTGGCATTTTGCAAGTTGTCATTGTACCTTTGTAATTATCCTTTCCTTTTCTTGATTATTCTTTTCTAGATAATTCCCATGAAAATCTTACCATTTTGGGCTTCATCCTAGGAATCAATCATTGGGCCTAAAATTACATGATATCACCATTCCCAAAATTGATTTGATACCTCACCTTGAGGGAAATTCCCATTTTACCCTTTCCTTTAAATTTAAGTTTTTAATGCAAATAATTAACATTCAAGCGCATAAAATAAGATAATTAAGCACATTCTTCCTCAAATAATTCCCTTAAGATTTTCCAATGACTTGTGATGAAAAACTGTCCTTTTTGGAAAATGACCAAAATACCCTTTGACCTAAAAAAACCTAAAAAACCCTAAAATGCTTTCCTAACCCTAGAATGACTTCTAAAACTCTAAAATGCATGCATGATGCTCTTCACAACTTCTATTTATTTATTTTTTGTGGAAAATTAGGGTTTCGTCCTAAGCCGGACAAAATTGGGGTATGACAGCCACTTTGAACAGTAGGGATTTAATTTTGTTTCTTAGTATGTAATGTTGCTTGTGTTGTAGTTTCTGTTGAAACATCATTTGTATCAACCAAGCTCTAGGAATCCCACAAACCAACAAACCCACAAACTTACATGTATAACCTATTAGAAACCTTCTCAAGAAGTATGTGTTGCTGTAAGGCTTGAGAAGTGAGTTAGGATCTACCTAAAAGATAAGAAGGAATGTATTAGGTATGAGAAAAGTAGGTAGAGCTGTGTTAATAAAATACCACAAGAACCTTAAGCCTAGGTTGGTTGTAAAGTTGTAAACTATTTGGGAAAATAATGGAAATACTCATTGGCTGTGAGGAGTGGATAAGCCTTGGGTTTTGGGTGAACCATTATACATCATTGTGTTATTTACTGACTTCTAAGTTGTTTTATGTAACACCCTAAATGATTTAATTAAGTAATTGATTAAATTATTTAAAGTGTTGCACTTATTTTAATTATATTAAGTTAGAATATAGTATTTATAATAACGTATTTTATTTAATTGAAGGGAGTGGTATTGGAAATACCGGAACTGCAAGGATTGGCCCAGGAGCCCAAGCCCAATGACTTAGGCTCCTAGGAGTGATGCAATTCGCATCATTGTGCAAAGAAAGAAAAAAAAACGAAAAGAGAGAAGAGAGAAAGGGAGAGAACGGCGCGCAAGAACCCTAGAGGGAGAGAGTGAGCTTCGCACCAAGCAAGGAAGGGAGAAGAAGGCTCTAGTTGCTGTGGTTTTTGCACATGACTCAAGGAAAAGCAATTTCTACGGTTAATTTAAGGTAAGGGGAGTCTCACTCTATAATAGGGAGGATAATGGGTTGTATGTAGATCATAGGCCCTTAATTAGTGTTATTTGATTATTGTATGATGTTTGAATCGTTGAATTTGATGATTTGCATGTTGAAATCGATTTAGGGCTTAAGTTAGGGTTTATAATATGTAATTTTGTGATTTGTGATGTGTTTGATGATTGAGCATGCAATTGATTGTTAGAATGTGAAATTAGGAGTATTAGAATGATTATGGAGTAAATTGGTTTAAGAGAATTTGGAGAATTTGGGGTTTGGGGCGCCAAATTGCTAAGAATAAGGCGCCCTGTGTACTGTAGCAGAGAGTGGGTGGGTGTGTTGTGCTGCCTGGGCGCCAATTTCCTAGAGAATGGCGCTGTCACCGTGCTTGATGCAGCTGTGTGTGCGTGTGCTTTATGCAGGGGCGGGCGCCAATCCGGGAATCGCGCGCCACAGTAATCGCTCATGGGGTGTGTTGTGTGTTGGTGCTGGGTTGTCACTGCCAGGGCGCACATTGCTGGGAAAATGGCGCCCTGGGCACTGATCATGTGCACATATAGGGTGGTTTGAGTGAAACTTAGAGTTCTGAGCATATTTTACCGTGTCATCTTTTGCAGTTGCCTGCCCAAAATCAATTTTAAACATTCTGGTGGGTATTGCTGTGTCACTATATGTGTACGCATATGGGGTGGTTTGGGTGAAACTTAGAGTTCTGAACATATTTTACCGTGCCATCTTTTGCAGTTGCCTGCCCAAAATCAAGATGTGATAGTTTTAGTTCCAAAAGACTATCTAGCAAAATATACAAGATCAAAGATACAAAACACTAAAAATAATCTACTCGCCCCAACCCGGTGTTACACGACCCGGAGCGCAGACCACGGCCCGACTTGAGCTAGGCACAACCATCACTCATGAGTACTGCAAGTTGCCACGAGAGCAGGCAACAATAAGCAGCTAGGGTGAGTCTCTTAACACAAGTAATATAATGTGAAGAAAGCTTAAGGATAGAGATAGTACTAAAAACACCTCGGTTCAACCATTACAGTTACTCACCGATAGCTTAATTAATCACAACAATTATCAATCACTCAAAACACAACAATTCATGTAATGTATGCATGTATGCAACCCATCCACGGGGCATTATGCAATGAGGTACCTCCACCGTCGTTATTTAGCCCGTCGGCATCTCCGTCGTTAACTCCGTCGTTATTTGATATGGAGACCGAAGTCCTACCATATCCGAGGCCGAGACCTCCTCCGTCGTAATATGCACATGAACATGTGACTTCATGACAAATACAATCACACACACAACAATCATAACGCATGTGAATGTTTACACCGTCGTTCACCGTCGTTACTCGCCGTTCTACTCCGTCGCTCACACCGACGTCTACACCACCTGCAGACATCATCACGATGCTAAGGTCGACTCTACAACACCGGTAGAATCACCTTAGGACTTACAACCGACCTCTCAGTCACCTCGGCAATCCATGGTGGACTACTTGTCACACCAAGGACCACAACGACACTTAGGGACCAAAATGGACTTAATCGCTTCCTTACTTATGCACATTGGTGCTAAAATAAAACTCCCAGTAGCGTCCCACAATGTGTTAGACGACATTGGCGCCTAACCTCACCTCGGCACACTATATGTGTACCTCGGCTAACCACGCAACATTACCTCGGCACACTATGTGTGTACCTCGGCTAACCACACTCACACCCTCAATTTGACAACGCGCTCACAGTTACGCACTCCCTTATACCAAAATCATCTAAGTCATGGGAAATCACTTCTCAGTATTCCCATGGTTCAGCTCACCTACACTTAGGCACTTGGGCGTTCACCTCGGTGACGCTACCTCGGCCTGAGGACCTCTACACTTCGGTAACCTAAGGCGAGACACCTACACTTTGGTTTATGCGTCCCTACCCCTCGTTAATGGTGTTTAGACACATACTCTCCCTCAAACTCACCAACAGACCCTCAACACTAAGATACTCTAAGCGTTGACTTCCCTCACTCTAAGCTGAAGGGGAATTCGGTTTACGCGCGTAATAAAGCGCTTAACCCCCATTTTACTTCTTTTACTCTGTTTCTCTACTTAGACTCAACATGCAAGCTCATCTCCAGCTCACCACACTCATGCACACTCAGATACTCACTCATTTGCTCCGATCCTCTCCCTAACTCTACATGCAAGCTCACTTTCCTCACACTATACCGATCACACTCTTGATACCTCACCATGCAATGCTCTCTTCATACCTCACGGAACAGAGAGAGTTACACTCCTCTCTTTCCCAACGATCCACCATCGTACCTTACCACAAATTCACAGCAAAGAGCAAAACATAGCAAAACATGGTATGAACAACTCATAAAACGTACATGCAAGGTGATCAGAACTTACTCACACCAAAACACCATCAAACACAAGACATTACAAGTATTAAAAGGACCCCCTAACCTTAATGATTCGAGAAGAGATGAGAAACCTTCACTCTCCAACAAACCACAGCAACAAGCTCTCCTCTCCTCTCCTAGCTTGAACTCTCCACGCTCAAGTTCTCTTCCTTCTCTCTTCGGTTCTCACTTCTCTCTCTACTTCCTCAATTTAGAAACTTAACTATATTTTTGAACTGAATGGGAATGTTCCCTACAGAGGTACCATTTAACATGTCCTTAAGGGACTTAAATGGGCCTTGGCCTTATTTAGGCCGTGGGCTTCCACTACCCACACACCCTTCCTAATTTAGACACTATCCTAAAGAGTACACATGCTTAACACTCACTTAATTACTTGACTTAAAAGTAAAATGTTGCAAACCCTTAATAACTTAACTAAGTTAATTAATTGAATTATTTTGGGGTGTTACAGTAGTTGCCTGCCCAAAATCAATTTTAAACATTTTGGCTCGAGTGGTTTTTATTTTGTACGTGTCATTTTAGAGATGTCCCGGTGTGTGTTGTCGTGTGTGTTGGGCCTATGTGCAGGGCGCCAGATTACTAGGAAAGTGGCGCCCAGTGGCTGTGTTGCCACAGGGGGCGCCAAGTTGCTGAGTTTTGGCGCCTAGTGTTGTGTTGCACAGGGTGGCGCCAGTGTGTGGGGAAAATGGCGCCTAGTGCTGCCTTGTGTCTAAGTGGGTGCTGTTTTGGTCCCTAGGTGACAGTTTGGTCCTAAGGGTGTGGTTTTGGTCCCTAGGTCTTGTTTTGGTCCCTAGGTGCCAGTTTGGTCCAAAAGGTGTCAATTTGGTCCCATGGGGGCTATAAATGAGATTAATAATGAGGTGAGAAATAATATGTGAATTGTGATATTGTAAATGTGCTTGTGATGTGTTCATGGAGTCTCATGCATACATTCGGCTGCGGTCGCGACGTTTATAAATTAATTGTGAGGCCATGAGGGCCAGGCCATGGGGGCCAGAGTCATGAGGGCTCAATTTGATGATGATACTGCCATGGGGGCAAATGGTACCACATGCATGACTACATTGCATACATTCTCATGAACGCATAATTGTTAACTGTGATTGTTGTGCTGTTAACTGTGACTGTTGATGCTGTGGCTGTATATATTGCTTATTATCACCTTTATTATATAGTTTGAGACTCACCCTTTCTGTTGTTGTTTACCACAGGTAGTCATGAGTGAGGGCTTGCTACCTTCACTATCCCCCGAGTCGGTCTGCTCTGATACGTAGCACCTAGGGGATGGGACATAGACTCTAGTTTGTTTTGTTTTGCTCACTGTTGAGCTTTCATATGTATTATGTACTGTTTGAGATTGCTGATTTCTCTTCTGAGATGTAGTTTTATTTCCGCTGCGTGATATGAGATATTATCCCACGTGTTTTTATGGTGTTACGTATTTGCTTATATTTATAAGTTGAATTGACTGTTTGAGTGTTTTTAAGAGACAAGTGTAGCATTCCATTTGAGAAATAAATTTTTATATACTCTGATTTTTGAATTAAATTACCGGGTAGAAATGGGGTGTTACATTAGTGGTATCAGAGCAAAAGTTCGGTCTGTCCGGCCAAGTGTGTCTGTCTGTCATATTGTGTATGACAATTAGGTGTTTTAAATTAGTTCTGAGTGGTTGTTTATGCTGTAGTGCTAGGTTGAGATGGCCAGAAGAGTTGATGCTGCTCTTGCTGAGGCTTTGCAAGCCATAGCGCAGGCTGTGGGTACCCAGCAGAATACTGAGACCCGTAGTCTAGCTACATTTCAGAGGGGAATGGTTATCGACACTCCAGCTAAGGGTTCGGTAACTACTTCTCTAATGTGTGCAAGGTGTCCTCTGTCAGTCTTCGGCAGAGATTTTCTGGTTGATCTTATCTGTTTGCCTTTGGGTGGGTTGGATGTGATTTTGGGTATGGACTGGTTAGTGGATAACCATGTACACATCAACTGTTTCAACAAGTCTGTGAGCTTCCTTCCTCCATAAGAGGAAGAGTCTGTTTTGCTGTCTGCTGATCAATTGCGTGAGGTAATGAAAGAGGGTGGTCAGCTGTTTGCTTTGATGGCCTCTATGTCTCTGCCGAGAACCAAGTCAGTAGTTGATGGGCCGCAGTGGTGTGTGAGTTCCTCAAGTGTTCCTCGATGAGATTCCTAGTGTGCCACCCGAGAGGAAGTAGAGTTTGGGATTGAGCTTGTGCACGTACTAGGCTCGTGTCTATGGCACCGTCACGGATGTCCGCTTCGAGTTATGCAGGCCAAGAAGCGGTTGGAAGAGTTACTTGAGAAGAAGTTTGTGAGGCCTAGTGTGTCACCATGGGGAGCTCCAGTTTTGTTGGTTAAGAAGAAGGATGGGAGTATGCGTCTTTGCGTGGATTACAGGCAACTGAATAAGGTAACTATTAAAAATAAGTATCCTCTCCCGAGGATTGATGATCTGATGGACCAGCTGGTGGGTGCTAAGGTTTTTAGCAAGATTGACTTGAGGTCAGGTTATCATCAGATAAAGGTGAAAGATGAGGACATCCAGAAGACAGCGTTCAGAACGAGGTATGGGCATTATGAGTACTCTGTAATGCCGTTTGTAACGCCCCAAATTTTATTAGAAATCATTTGGAGTGATTTGATAAGATTACATTATTTTGATTTATTGGGTAGTTGAGCCATTAACTTGGTTGAATAAATATATTTTTATATTTGAATGTATTTTTAAAAGCTATTTGTGATATATGATTGTTATTCATATTTATACTTATTTATTTTGTTTTTATAAAATATTAGTGTTTGAGATATTATTTCCTTAGAACATTATTTTAAGCTATTGAGGTATTAAAATAAGAGTTGTAGTGAGTGAAATTGGGGTTTAAAAATGAACTCTAGGTCATTTTACTTGCACACACCCCTTGGCTTGATAAATGCACCCCATGCACATTTAACTTCACCCACAACAACACTAGGCCCGATTGCCCCAAGCTTCTCCTTCTTCTCTGCGAACTCGCAACACAAACCGCACAAACCCGAAAACCCTCCGCGCTTCCTTTCTTACTCGCGTCCTCATTCCCCTTTCCACGGCCAACTTCCAAAACTCGACTTCCCACACGAAATCCGCGTGATTCCACGAATCGACCTCTGTTCCTTTAATCGTGGTTCCGTTCTACTCGTGTGTGATCCTAACCGCGAATAGAACTCTTAAAGCTTGAGGGATTCATAGAGGGCATGTCAAGCTAGAGTTTCAAGCTTTGATTTGCCATTTGCAAGCCCAATTTTATTGGATGTAAAGGTTAGGAAATAGGGATTAAAATCTGCCCTGTAGAAATTTATTGTTGTGATGCAATCTTTGGGGGTTGCTTGTCACCCAATGGCGTGGATTTAGAGGTTGAAAACTTGAAGGTAGCCAGAGGGCATTGCAAGCTTCTATATGGAAATCATAGTTAGGGTCTTGAAGCTAAGGACTTGTGAGTTTAGAGAGCTAGAAGAAGAAGGGTTGCTGTCTAATGTGCAGAAACTGTTTTACATCTTCATCCACAAATTTTTCTGCTTGAGTTGTTTCAACTTGAAGAGAGTTATAGGACCAAGTCATGAAGCTACATTGTTGATTGGGAGTGAGTTTGGGGAAGTTCAGTTGATGGATTCATTGTTGGGTTCAATGTTGGGGCTTTTGGACGAGTTAGGAGCGAGTTCGTGAAGTTCGGGTCGTGAGTTTCGGAACGTCTCGGTAGCTCGTAAGGTTAGGGGATTCTCATTTATATCTATAATAATTTGTAGGATATGTGTTGTGTGTGGAATAGCTCTAGCATGGTTGTTTATGTGAATTTTGTGTTAATCATGTGATTGTTGTTATATTTGATGTTTAAATTGATGATGCCATGATACTTGATGTTGGAGATAAATGTGTTGTGAGTTATGCATACCGTGTGTTTGATTAAATGTTTCAAGTAAATAAATATGAGAATGTGTTGATTAAATGATGTTGAATTAAATGCCTACTTGAATATTATTAAATTGGATGTTGAATGTGTTGATTAAATGATGTTGAATTAAATGCCTACCTGATGGGGCTCTAGCATGGTTAAAAGAAATAGAGAGAATTTTTAGAGTGATGGATTGCACTGATGAGCAAAAAGTGAGGTTTGGGACTCATATGCTCGCTGAGGAAGCCGACGACTGGTGGCTTGGAGTTCTTCCAAGGTTGGAAGCTGCAGAGGAGGAGATCACATGGGAGAACTTTAAGAAAGAGTTCATGAGGAAGTACTACCCCGAAGATGTGAGAGGAAAGAAAGAGATGGAATTCTTGGAGCTTAAGCAAGGTAACATGACCGTGTCGGAGTATGCTGCCAAGTTTTCCGAGCTGATAAAGTTTTACCCCCATTACACTGGAGCTACTGCTGAGTTCTCCAAGTGTATCAAGTTTGAGAACGGTTTGAAGCCTGAGATCAAGCAGGCAATTGGGTATCAAAGGATAAGGGTGTATTCCGAGCTGGTGGATAGTTGTAGAATTTATGAAGAAGATAGTGTGGCTACTAGCCGAGCTGGGAAAGATAAGAAGACTTTTCAACCTCAGTATCGTTGGAAGCCTTATGACCATTCTGGTGGTAGAGGAAAGGGAAATTCTGCAGGGAGAGGAAAGCCTAGTAGGGGAGACGCTCCTACTATTCTGACTTGTTACAAGTGTGGATTGCCTGGGCACAAGGCGAAGGAGTGCAAGGCTGAGGTGAAGAGGTCTTATAGATGTGGCAAGGAGGGCCACCTATCTGCTGAGTGTGGGCGAAAGGAGATAGTCTATTTCAATTGTGGAGAGATGGGGCACATCAGTTCCAAGTGTCCAAAGCCAAAGCAAGAGAGAGGCGTGGGGAAAGTGTTTGCATTAGCTGGGTCCGAGGTAGTGAATGAAATCAAAGGTACGTGTTATATCAATGGTGTTCCTCTAGTTGCAATTATAGATACTGGTGCAACTCATTCCTTCATTTCTGCCATGTGTGCTAATAGGCTGAGTTTAGTGTTGTCTTCATTGGGGAGGGAGATGGTCATTGACACTCCGGCTATGGGTTCGATGACTACCTCTGCGGTATGTTCAAGTGCCCACCGACTGTATTCGGCAGGGACTTCTCTGTTAACTTAATTTGTTTACCACTAGAGGGTATGGACGTCATCCTTGGTATGGACTGGTTGGTAGACAACCATGTTCATATCAATTGCGCTGAGAGATCGGTCAATTTTCCTGCTGCCGAGGTGAAGGAGTCGGTTTTACTTCCTGCTAGTCAAGTGCGCAAGTTGTTAGGAGAAGGGGTTACTCTGTTTGCATTATGGGCGTCATTATCAGTAGAGAATCAAGTCAAGATTGAAGATGTGCCAGTGGTTAGAGAGTTTGCCGAGGTGTTTCCTGAAGAAATACCTGATGTGCCACCTGAGAGAGAGATTGAGTTCACCATAGAATTGATTCCTGGAACAAGACCGGTGTCTATGGCACCTTATAGGATGTCTGCATCTGAGCTGTCCGAGCTGAAGAAACAGTTGGAAGAATTGCTAGAAAGGAAATTCATGAGACCAAGCGTGTCACCGTGGGGAGCACCTGTGTTGCTAGTGAAGAAGAAAGATGGAAGCACGAGGTTGTGCGTGGACTACAGACAATTGAACAAGGTTACAATTAAGAACAAGTATCCACTACCAAGAATTGACGATTTGATGGATCAATTAGTGGGTGCGCAGGTATTTTCAAAGATTGATTTGAGGTCGGGCTACCATCAAATCAAAGTGAAGGACGAAGACGTACCAAAGACGACTTTTAGAACTCGGTATGGACACTACGAGTACTTAGTAATGCCATTCGGTGTCACTAATGCTCCAGGGGTATTCATGGAGTATATGAATCGTATTTTCCATGAGTACTTAGATCGGTTTGTGGTAGTGTTCATAGACGATATCTTGGTCTACTCCAAGTCGGCGAGAAGAGCATGCCGAGCACTTAAGGTAGTCTTGAAGATTCTAAAGGAGAAGAAGCTGTATGCGAAGCTATCAAAGTGTTAGTTTTGGTTGAGGGAAGTGAGTTTCCTAGGCCATGTGATTTCCAGCAATGGGATTGCAGTGGATGTGACATCCGGGGCTGACGAGGGCGGGAGTGATCGCCGGTGCCCAAAAAGGTGGCATGGCAAAGAGCGGCTCTGGCGACTTCAAAGCGAAGGGCGCGTGAATGAACCGAATACGCACCGGAATGAGAGGATCCCGAGGTCATGCGGTATGGGGTATCTGCAGATTGAAGGAAGGCTTAAAATAATTGATTTGGACTACCTATACCAACAAGATGCATCTTCTTTTGAGCCCATCCCATAAGAACTCCATAGTTAAGCGTGCTTGGCTTGGAGTAGTAGTGGGATGGGTGACCTTCTGGGAAGTTTCCCGGAAAGCATGCAAGTGAGGACAAAACATGCCGAAAAGACTCGTGTTGGTTCGTAGGGGCGATCGGCGCCTCAGAAGCGATGCAGGATGTTACAAATGGTATCGAGCGAAGAAACCTCTCTCGATGCGGTGTGGTTCGGGGGCGAACCAAGCGGAAAAGCCGGCGGGTATGTGACATCCGGGGCTGACGAGGGCGGGGAGTGATCGCCGGTGCCCAAAAAGGTGGCATGGCAAAGAGCGGCTCCTGGCAGCTTCAAAGCGAAGGCGCGTGAATGAACCGAATACGCACCGGAATGAGAGGATCCCGAGGTACATGCGGTATGGGGTATGCATGTTGAAGGAAGGCTTAAAATAATTGATTTGGACTACCTATACCAACAAGATGCATCTTCTTTTGGAGCCCATCCCATAAGAACTCCATAGTTAAGCGTGCTTGGCTTGGAGTAGTAGTGGATGGGTGACCTTCTGAAAGTTTCCTGGAAATCATGCAAGTGAGGACAAAACATGCCGAAAAGACTCGTGTTGGTTCGTAGAGGCGCGTCGGCGATTCCTGGCGAAGCAGGATGTTACGATGGACCCTTCAAAGATTGAAGTCGTGTTGAAGTGGGAGGCACCCAAGTCGGCCCGAAGTGAGGAGCTTCTTGGGATTAGCCAGGTTACTACTGAAAGATTCATTGAGGTTTTCTCCAAATTGGCGTTGCCATTAACCCAATTGACATGTAAAGATAGGGCTTTCGTATGGGATGACCGATGTGAAGAGAGTTTCCAAGAGTTGAAGAGGAGATTGACAACGTCGCCGATCTTGACGTTGCCTAACCCAAGGGATCCTTTTGTGATTTATTGTGATGCATCTAAGTTAGGTTTCGGCTGTGTGCTGATGCAAGAAGGTAAAGTAGTGGCGTACGCTTCACGGCAACCGAAGACTCATGAGAAGAATTACCCCATCATGATTTAGAGCTAGCTGCCGTAGTATTTGCATTAAAGATATGGAGGCATTACCTTTATGGTTCGAGGTTCGAGGTGTTTAGTGATCACAAGAGTTTGCAGTACTTGTTTGATCAGAAGGAATTGAATATGAGGCAGAGGAGATGGTTGGAGCTATTGAAGGACTATGACTTGATGCGAACTATCACCCAGGGAAGGCCAATGTTGTAGCTGATGCACTGAGTAGGAAATCTCTGCATATGTCATCGATGATGGTAAAGGAGCTAGAATTAATTGAACAATTTAGAGATTTGAGCCTAGTATGTGAAGTAACACCTCGGAGTGTTAAGTTGGGGATGCTGAAGATCACCAATGAGTTCATGTTTAGTATAAGGGAAGCACAGAAGAGTTACCATGACAAAAGGAGGAAAGACTTAGAATTTCAAGGCGGTGACCATGTATTCCTTAGAGTCACCCTGTGGATCGAGTTGACGAGCTCGAGGTCCAAGAAATCGTCACCTCGTTTCATTGGACCCTATCAAATCTTGGAGAGAGTTGGGAAGGTGGCATACCGAATTGCATTGCCACCCAATCATCAAATTTGCACGATGTGTTCCATGTATCTCAACCGAGGAAGTATGTTCTGACCCGTCCCCATGTCATTCAAATGGATGATGTGCAAGTGAGAGACGACCTCACTGTGGAGACAATGCCAATCAGAATTGAAGCCCGAGAAGTAAAGACTCTTAGGGGAAAAGAAATCAAGTTGGTGAAGGTGGTTTGGGTAGGAGCTGCTGGTGAGCATGCTACTTGGGAGCTAGAGAGCAAGATGAATGAAGCCTATTCCGAGCTGTTTGATTAAGGTAAGATTCCGAGGACGTAATCTCCTAAGTAGGGGAGGGTTGTAACACCCCAAAATAATTCAATTAATTAACTTAGTTGGGTTATTAAGGGTTTGCAACATTTTTCTTTTAAGTCAAGTAATTCACTAAGTGAAGGTTAAGCATGTGTTGCATTTTAGGAAAATGTCTAAGTTAGGAAAGGGTGTGGGTAGAAGAAGCCCACGGCCTAATAGGGCCAAGGCCTCATTTAAGTTCCTTTGGACATGTTAAATGGTGTCTTCGTAGGAGACCATTCCCATTGTTCCCAAAAATAGTTAAGTTTCCAAATTGAGAAAATAGAGAGAGAAGTGAGACTTAGAGAGAAGGAAGAGAACCGAGGAGAGAAGAAGAGAACCGAAGGGAGAAGTGAGCTAAATCTTGAAGGATTCTTAGAAGTGCTAGTGAAGAGAGTGTGTCTACTACTGTTATAATCGGAGTTAGGGGCTCTTTTAATCCTTGTAATGTCTTGTGTTTGATAGTATTTTGGTGTGAGTGGTTCTGATCACCTTGCATGTGTGTTTTATGTGTTGTTCATAACATGTTTTGCTGTGTTTTTGCTCCTTGCCGTGATTTATGGTGAATATACGATGGTGGATCGGTTGGGAAAGAGAGAGGAGTGTAACACTCTCTCTGTTCTGTGAGGTATGAAGAGAGCATTGCATGGTGAGGCATTAGAGTGTGAATCGGTGTAGTGTGAAGAAAATGAGCTTGCATGTAGAGTTAGGGAGAGGATCGGAACCAATGGAGTGAGTATCCGAGAGTGCCCTTAAGCTTAGAATGAGAGAAACCGAGTTGAGGGAAGTCAACGCTTAGAGTGTCTTAGTGTTGAGGGTCTGTTGGTGAGTTTGAGGGTGAGTATGTGTCTAAACACCATTAGCGAGGGTAGGGCGCTTAAACCGAAGTGTAGGTGTTTCGCCTTAAGGTTACCGAGGTGTAGAGGGAGTGAACCGAGGTCCTCAGGCCGAGGTAGCGTCACCAAGGTGAAACGCCCAAGTGCCTAAGTGTAGGTGAACTGAACCAGGGGATACTGAGGAGTGAATTCCCATGACTTAGATGATTTTAGTGTAAGGGAGTGCGTAACTGTGAGCGCGCTACCGAATTGAGAGTTTGAGTGTAGTTAGCCGAGGTACACACATAGTGTGCCGAGGTGATGTTGAGTAGTGTGCCGAGGTGATGTTAGGCGCCAATGTTGCCTAGCACATTGTGGGACGCAACTGTGAGTGCTATTTTAGCACCAATGTGCATAAGTAAGGGAGCGATTAAGTCCATTTTGGTCCTTAGGTGACATTTTGGTCCCTAAGTGTCGTTGCGGTCCTCGGTGTGACAATTAGTCCACCATGGAGTGCCGAGGTGATTGAGAAGTCGGTTGTAGGTCCTAGGGTGATTCTACCGGTGTAGTAGGGTCGACCTTAGCACTGTGATGATGTCTAGATGGTGTGGACGTCAGTGTGAGCGACGGAGTAGAACGACGGAGTAGAACGACGAGTAACGACGGTGTAAGCATTCACATGCGCTATGTTTGATTTGGTGTGTGATTGCATTTGTCATGAAGTCACATGTTCATGTGCATATAACGACGGAGGAGGTTTCGACCTCGGATGTGGTAGGACTTCGGTTCTCCATATCAAAATAACGACGAGTAACGACGGAGAGCCGATAGGCTAAATAACGACGGTGGAGGTACCTCATTGCATAATGCCACCGTGGTTGGGTTGCATTCATGCATACAATTCATAATTTCTTGTGTTATGGTGATTGATAATTGTTGTGATTGTTTGAACTATCGGTGAGTGTTGTTTTAGCGAGGCAACCGGGTGCTTTAGTGCTATCTTTAACCTTAAGCTTTCTTCACATTATATTACTTGTGTTAAGAGACTCACCCTAGCTGCTTTATGTTGCTTCTCATGTCGGCAACTTGCGGTGTACACATGAGTGATAGTCGTGCCTAGCTCAAGTCGGTTGTGTGCTGCTGCTGCAGTCGTGTAACACCTTGGGATGGGGCCGAGTTGATTTTAGTGTTTTGTTTATGCCTATCTTGTGTATTTTATGCTAGATAGCTTTTGAACTAAAACTATCACATTTTGTTGTAACTTTGTGCTAAGTATTATGACTTGTTGTTTACTGGTCGAGGTGCCTTATGTTATGGGCTTAGACCCTTTGTGCCGATGTGATGCGCATGATTGCATGCTTAGTATAATCTTTGTGCAACTATTTGAACTTAACCGAAATCTGTTTTCCTTTTAAATCATCAAATGTAGCCTCCTTTGAGTGGAATTTTGAAACTCGATTTTAATTTAGTAGATCGAATTGATTAGATAAGGGGGTGTTACAAGGACTGCTTCCGACCCATATACCAAAGAGAAAGGGGTTGCCCCAGTTGAAGTGCGCACTGAAGTACGGTAGCCATGCAACGCAAAGGGAAGCATTTCGTGCCAATCCTTGTAGGTTACCACCATCTTTTGCACAATCTTCTTGATGTTCTTGTTAACTGCTTCAACTGCCCCATTCATCTTCGGGCGATAGGGAGAGGAATTATGATGCTGAATTTTGAATTCTTTGCACAGGTCCTTCATCATTTTGTTGTTCAGGTTGCTGCCGTTATCAGTGATGATCTTGTTTGGAAGACCATAGTGGCAAATCAGATCTTTCTTTACAAACTTGGCAACCACAGAGCTAGTAATGCTGGAGTATGAAATGTAACACCCCCTTACTCTTAATGCTTTAATTTATAAAATCAGAGTTCAAAAATCGTTTTTCTTTTTAAAGATACATTCTCAAGGGAATGCCACGTTTCTCAAACATCGCTTTCACTTAGCCAATAATACTTTTCATTAAAAAAATATAATTGCGTGATACATAGCACGACTTAAATGGGGCGAACCCTCAAATTGTAATACATCAATCTATTACAGTTCAACACTAAACTTAACAACTAATAGACTACCCGGCTTCCCAGTTTGACGTCACAGAGCAAGACGCCACAACTAGGCTGAGGGAAGAAAGGACCTTCACTCAGGATCACCTGCACATCACCTGTTTGTCGCCACGAGAGCAGACAACATAAAAATGCTAGGGTGAGTCTCTTTTCACAAATAATAAAATGTATGATAAACATTATGCTAGAGAAAAACACGTAGAAACACCAGAACAACTCGGCTCACACAAAACAAATCATCTCAGCAGGCTATGACACCTCAGTTCATAACACAAAATAATACTACAAATCAGTGCATGATTTATATGAATGATGCAGACCCATACTTCCAGGGTATATGCATGATGGATCCATTAAGACCAAGTCTTCTGCTATCACCTTCGAACAAAAGTCCTTGGGACCAAGAAGTCTGCTATCACCTTAGGACCAAGTCCAAGACCAAAGTCTTCTGCTATCACCTTATGCTTATGATTTATGCGACGCCATGAACAATGCATAACACACAACATATACATTATTCAATTAAATCATAACACCATCTCAGTAACTCACCAATTAGACCGCAGCCTTTTATTCATAAATAGGACCGAAGTTGTAACACCCCTTATCTTAAACAATTCGAATCTACTAAGTTAAAATCGAGTTTCAAAATCCACTCAAAGGAGTGCTACATTTGGTGATTAAAAGGAAAACGAAAATTCAATTAAGTTCAAAAGCAGTTTCACAACATTATACAAGCATTGCGGTCATGCGCACTACCACTAGCAAAAGGGTCTCGACCCATCATATAAGGCACCTCGGCGAAGAACACAACAAGTCATATTACATAGTAATAGTTACACAAGATGTGATAGTTTTAGTTCCAAAAGACTATCTAGCAAAATATACAAGATCGGTATAAAGAGTACAAAATAATCTACTCGGCCCCACCCGGTGTTACACGACTAGAGCGCACTCGACCAACATCAACTAGGCACGGCTATCACTCATGAGTACCTGCAAGTTGCCACGAGAGCAGGCAACAATAAGCAGCTAGGGTGAGTCTCTTAACACAAGTAATATAATGTGAAGAAAGCTTAAGGATGGAGATAGCACTAAAAACACCTCGGTTCAACCATTACAGTTACTCACCGATAGCTCAATTAATCACAACAATTATCAATCAGCTCAAAACACAACAATTCATGTAATGTATGCATGTATGCAACCCATCCACAGGGCATTATGCAATGAGGTACCTCCACCGTCGTTATTTAGCCCGTCGGCATCTCCGTCGTTAACTCCGTCGTTATTTTATATGGAGACCGAAGTCCTACCATATCCGAGGCCGAGACCTCCTCCGTCGTAATATGCACATGAACATGTGACTTCATGACAAATACAATCACACACACAACAATCATAACGCATGTGAATGTTTACACCGTCGTTACTCCGTCGTTCTACTCCGTCGCTCACACTGACGTCTACACCACCTAGACATCATCGAAGTGCTAAGGTCGACTCTACAACACCGGTAGAATCACCTTAGGACTTACAACCGACCTCTCAGTCACCTCGGCAATCCATGGTGGACTACATGTCACACCGAGGACCACAACGACACTTAGGGACCAAAATGGACTTAATCGCTCCTTACTTATGCACATTGGTGCTAAAGTAACACTCGATGGCGTCCCCACAATGTGTTAGACGACATTGGCGCTAACCTCACCTCGGCACACTATATGTGTACCTCGGCTAACCACGCAACATTACCTCGGCACACTATGTGTGTACCTCTCGCTAACCACACTCACACCCTCAATTTGACAACGCTACCACGATTCGCACTCCTTATACCAAAATCATCTAAGTCATGGGAAATCACTTCTCAGTATTCCCATGGTTCATGTAACGCCCCAAAAATGATTAAATAAATAATTAGATAATTTAATTAAGTGATAATTTTTGAAAAGGAAATTACTCTGATAATGACGTTTAAATTGAGGGGTAGAAAAGGGGTGTTACACTCGGTATGGACACTATGAGTATTCGGTGATGCCGTTTGGTGTTACGAATGCTCCGGGGGTATTCATGGAGTACATGAATCGTATCTTTCATGAGTATCTAGATCGTTTCGTGGTGGTCTTCATTGACGATATTCTGATTTATCCCAAGTCTGAGGAAGAGCATGTTGAGCATTTGAAGTCGGTATTGGAGATCTTGAGAGATAGGAAGCTGTATGCCAAGCTATCTAAGTGTGATTTCTGGTTGAAGGAAGTAAGTTTTCTTGGTCACATCATTTACGATGGTATTGCGGTAGATCCATCCAAAGTTGATGTTGTGTTGCGGTGGGAGGCTCCTAAGTCTCATTCACGAGATTAGAAGTTTTACAGGGCTAGCTAGGTTACTATAGGAGATTCATCGAAGGATTTTCTAAGTTAGCACTTCAGCTAACTCAGTTGACTTGTAAAGGGAAGGCATTTGTTTGGGATTCTCGCTGTGAAGAAAGTTTCAATGAGTTGAAGAAAAGGTTGACAACTTCCCCTATTTTGACGTTACCTAAACCAGGAGAGCCTTTCGTAGTGTATTGTGATGCTTCGAAGATGGGATTAGGAGGTGTTCTTATGCAAAATGGTAAGGTAGTAGCTTATGCGTCTAGACAATTGAGGATCCATAAAAAGAACTACCCTACTCATGATTTGGAGCTGGCGGCAGTTGTATTTGCATTGAAGATTTGGAGACATTATGTATGGTTCTAAGTTTGAAGTGTTCAGTGATCATAAGGGATTGCAGTATTTATTTGATCAGAAAGAGTTGAATATGAGGCAAAGGAGATGGTTAGAGTTGTTAAAGGATTACGATTTCAGTTTGAATTATCATCCGGGCAAGGCTAATGTGGTAGCCGATGCTTTGAGTCCGAAGTCTTTGCATGTATCGGCAATGATGGTTAAGGAGCTTGAATTGGTGGAGCAGTTTAGAGATATGAGTTTGGTCTGTGAAGTGACACCTAAGAGTGTCAGACTGGGTATGTTGAAGATCCATAATGAATTTATGGATGTCATTAGAGAAGCTCAGAAGCAGGATATTAAGCTGGTTGAAATTGCGGTAGGGATTGATAATTCCAATGATAAGGACTATGAGATAGATGCACAAGGAGTATTGAGGTACCGTGGGAGGATTTGCATTCCTAGTGATGAAGAGATTAAAAAGGCAATTCTTGAAGAAGGTCATAGGAGTAAGTTGAGTATTCACCCGGGAGCTACAAAGATGTATCAAGACTTAAAGAAGCTATTTTTGTGACCTGGCATGAAACGTGATGTGGCTCAGTTTGTGTATGCTTGTTTGACTTGTCAGAAGTCAAAGGTGGAGCATCAGAAGCTTGCAGGGTTGATGCAACCGTTGGAGATTCCAGAATGGAAGTGGGATAACATTTCCATGGATTTTGTGACTGGTTTGCCTAATACCGTAAAAGGATTTGACGCCATTTGGGTAATTGTAGATAGATTGACGAAGTCTGCTCATTTCTTGCCTGTTAATATTACGTACCCGGTTCCGAAGTTAGCAGAGATTTATTTGAAGACGATTGTGAAGCTGCACGGTGTTCCCTTGAGTATTGTGTCGGATAGAGATCCTAGATTCACTTCTGAATTTTGGAGGAGTTTGCAAGAGGCTTTGGGTTCTAAGTTGAGATTGAGTTTAGCGTACCACCCGCAGACAGATGGACAGACGGGGAGTACTATTCAGTAGCTAGAAGACTTGTTGAGGGCTTGTGTTCTTGAGCAAGGAGGTTCGTGGGATTCTCATCTACCCTTGATTGAGTTCACTTACAATAATAGTCATCATTCGAGTATTGGGATGGCACCCTTCGAGGCATTGTATGGTAGGAGGTGTATGACTCCTCTGTGTTGGTATGAATCGTGGGAAAGTGTGGTACTTGGTCCTGAAATTGTTCGTGAGACTACAGAGAAAGTGAAGATGATCCGTGAGAAGATGAAAGCATCGCAGAGTAGACAGAAGAGTTATCACGATAAGAGAAGGAAGGATTTGGAGTTTCAAGCTGGAGATCATGTATTCTTGAGGGTCACTCCTGTGACCGGGGTTGGCCGTGCTTTGAAGTCTAAGAAGTTGACTCCTCGCTTCATCGGTCCGTATCAAATTTTGGAGAAAGTTGGGAAAGTTGCTTATAGGGTGGCCCTGCAACCTAATCTTTCAAACCTGCATGATGTATTTCATATATATCAGTTGCGGAAGTATGTTCCTGACCCATCTCATGTGGTTCAGATGGATGATGTGGAGGTGAGGGAGAACCTCACTGTGGAGACAATGCCGGTTAGAATTGAAGACCGCGAGGTGAAGGTTTTAAGGGGTAAAGAGATCAATTTAGTGAAGGTGGTTTGGTTGGGAGTTGTTGGTGAAAGTATGACTTGGGAGTTTGAGAGCAAAATGAAGGAGGCATATCCGGAGTTATTTGACTCAGGTAATTTCGAGGACGAAATATTCTAAGTGGGGGAGAATTGTAAGGCCCCGAAATAATTTAATTAATTACTTAATTAAGTTATTAGAGGCTTACAATAATTATCTAAATAAACTAATTAAGTAAAAGCCTATTTTTATTTCAGGTGGTGTCTAAAGTGATTAGGGGTGTGCGAATAGGGCCCATTAGTATTAAGTGGTCCAAACCCAATTAGTAAAACCCTTGGGTCTTAGGAGAAACCCTTATTGGAGAGAAATCAAAAAAATTAGAGGAGCGTGGGAAGCTTGGATTGTTGGTGATTGGGAGAATTTGCTTAGAGTATTGTCATCTTCTTCAATTATCAAAGGTAAGGGGGCTCTCTTTCATGGTTAATAAATCATAGAACTAGTAACCATAGGATGTTAGGTGTTAGGAGAAATTGTCTAAATTGATTCATGGAGTATTTGATTGATTGGGCTGATTATCATGATTATGTGGTGTGTTGTTTAATGAAAATATTGGTTTTGTTGAATTTGAATGTATTGGTGGAATGTCAATTGGTGTTAAGGGGTTTTAGTGTTAATTCAATATAATTAAATAGGAGAAATTATGGTGCTTGTTAGGTGTTTGTTAGATTGCTTAAATTAAAGTGTTTTTGATGGAATTATGTATGTTGTTGCCATCGGTTTGTGCATGAACAGGGGGGCGCCAAATTGGCCTGCAGTGTGCGCCTGATGGCGCCTGTGTGTTCTGGGTTTGGGTGCGTGGGGCGTGGCGCAGGCAGGGGCGCCAAATTGGCACGCCCTGCGCGCTTGTGTTCTTGTCTTGCGTGTGTGCGGTGTGTGTAGCAGCAAGGCGCCATTTTGGCATGCCCAGTGCGCCTGGTGGGTGCGTGCGTGGTGCTGGTGTTGGCGCAGGCAGGGGCGCCAAGTGTGGCAGCCCCATGCTGTAACACCCCCTTATACATAACTACTATTTAGCCAATTTATAAAAAGAATCAGAGTTTTCCAAAATTTTCCACGCACCACAAAGAGAGTGCTACATTTAATCAAAATACCTTACATAACTCCAAAATAGTAATTAAAGTAAAACTCCAGAATATTAGTTAAAATGAGCTTCAGTAAATGATACATAGCACCAACATCGTCCGAGGACAAAATGCTACAACAGTGGAAGTAACAACTTAACATCTTAGTTCAAAATCTAAAAGAAATAAATAAACTAAACATCCCCCCGGTGCTACGTATCAGAGCCGACTCGACCATACTAGAAGAAGGATCTCTAAACACCTTAAGTCACCGTCACCTGCAGGTTGCCGACATACGAGGCAACACGACGCAATAGGGTGAGTAAAACAAGAAACACAGTAGAATAGGCACACCATACATACAGTCAATCCCAATACACCATTAATACAATTACACCAAATACAGTTATGTCAGAAATATACAGTTACACCAAATATACCATTAATTATGAACACCCAAGCAATCACCAGAATGTATGCAAATGTATGATATGCAATATGCATGCGGATCCATCATCATCGCTTTTTGCCTTAAGGGCACACGTCGCTTTGGCCGAAGCCCACATCACTTTGGCCGAAGCCCACACCTTCGCTTTATATGCATGATTTATGTGATGCCTTGACAATGCACCACAACACAATACATTTACCACAACAATCATTAACTCTTCGCTTTTCACTTCGCAACTCAACTCCAATCACAATATTTGGCCGAAGCCTACACATCGCTTAATCAAAATTTCGACAGTACATTAAATGAAGCTTTAAATGGGGTTGACTTCACATTTAATATTGTTTTGGAGACAATAGGTCAATATTCAAGTCAATTCACCTTCAATTCGACAGAAAAGGTTTGAAAGTGCTGACAATGCGAATGAGCTTCGACAAGCTCAGCTCTTAAAGCAAGAAACTTTCGACAAGCGAAGGCTCAACTCTTCGACAAAGCAGGGTTCAACACTCCGCTAAACGGTTGAAGACATTTAAGTCGAAATGCGAAGAGCAACAGTTAGTGGGCAGTTACTTCTCCTTATTTCTAGGAGGCAGTTATCCTTTTTTCCCACGTTTGTTTCCAAGAGTATAAATACTCTTTTGTAATAGGAAATCGGGGTCACAACATTTCACAAGAACTCAGAAAACTCAACTTCCGCATTTGAGAGCGAAACGAGTGAAACAGATTCATTATGCGTGTTTGTGAACCACTTTACTTTCAATTTTAATGCAATCTTCAATTTACATTTTACATTTATTGCAACTATTACTTTTGCTTTACTTTTAATCTTGTTCCTCGCAACATTTACTGTTCGTAAGTTCTTTGAAAACACAAAAACACAAAGGCAATTGTCAAAGAGATTTTCTAGTTTGATCTCACAATCACAATATTGAAAACTAGTGATTGTTTGCTAAAAACACCAGCAAACAGTCCCTCCTACTCATGCAACCAACTAATTAAGGCCACAAAAACTACTTTCTTTCAATTTATAACTACCACATTAAAAGATTTTTAACGCAGTCCGGAGTGCGAAGGCGTCGTCACGACTTTCACTCTTTTGCCGTCGTTAGAACTCTTTTAATCACACATATCGTAATAATACAACAATAGTCGTAAACAACGTAACCGATGTTACGACTAACAATTACACAATTCAATCACACATGTCTCAATAAATCAATATAACTATCAATCACTATCCATCAATTAAATTGCAAGGCATGTCAAGGAAAGAACAAAACCAACAAGTTAACAGTAATAAACAACAACATGATTATGATTCAGAAAGAGTACCTAGACTCGAGGGTTAACAGACTCGACAACTTGGCCGGACGGACCGAACTGCTCTGATACCACTAATGTAACACCCCCTTATACATAACTATTATTTAGCCAATTTATAAAAAGAATCAGAGTTTTCCAAAATTTTCCACGCACCACAAAGAGAGTGCTACATTTAATCAAAATACCTTACATAACTCCAAAATAGTAATTAAAGTAAAACTCCAGAATATTAGTTAAAATGAGCTTCAGTAAATGATACATAGCACCAACATCGTCCGAGGACAAAATGCTACAACAGTGGAAGTAACAACTTAACATCTTAGTTCAAAATCTAAAAGAAATAAATAAACTAAACATCCCCCCATTGCTAGGTATCAGAGCCGACTCGACCATACTAGAAGAAGGATCTCTAAACACCTTAAGTCACCGTCACCTGCAGGTTGCCGACATACGAGGCAACACGACGCAGTAGGGTGAGTCTCAATACATAGATAATAATAAATAAAACAAGAAACACAGTAGAATAGGCACACCATACATACAGTCAATCCCAATACACCATTAATACAATTACACCAAATACAGTTATGTCAGAAATATAGAGTTACACCAAATATACCATTAATTATGAACACCCAAGCAATCACCAGAATGTATGCAAATGTATGATATGCAATATGCATGTGGATCCATCATCATCGCTTTTTGCCTTGAGGGCACACGTCGCTTTGGCCGAAGTCCACATCACTTTGGCCGAAGCCCACACCTTCGCTTTATATGCATGATTTATGTGATGCCATGACAATGCACCACAACACACTACATTTACCACAACAATCATTAACTCTTCGCTTTTCACTTCGCAACTCAACTCCAATCACAATATTTGGCCGAAGCCTACACATCGCTTAATCATCACCACTACACATCACACCTCATCATAGGACTAAATATCACACCAAGGACTAAACCCACACCTAAGGACCATTTTAGCACCTAAGGACTAGTTTGACACTTCGGGGACCATTTTGACATCTAGGGACCATTTTGACCCCATAAGGATTATTTTAGCACCTAAGGACTATTTTGACACTTAGGGACTAAATTCACACTTAGGGACTAATTTGGACTCACACCTAGACACACTCACCCCACCAGGCGCCACTAGGCGCATTGGGGCAGCCAAAATGGCGCCCCTTGCACTGTTCATCACACACGCGCACTCACCTGCACACACAGGCGCCCCCAGGCGCATTGGGGCAGCCAACATGGCGCCCCTTGCACTATTCCCTGCACACGCCACAGAGCCCAGCCACACCTCAGCAACCTGGCGCCAACTTTCCTGCAAAGTGGCGCCCCCTTCCCCTGCACACACTCCACGCAGCAACAACAGCAGACCAGGCGCCAACCTTCCCAGCAATTGGCGCCCCCCCCTTCCCCAGCACACCAAACCGAAAACACACACACTTCCACCCCACTCTAATTCAAGCAAATCATCAAACACCTAATAATCACACACTTTCCCCTATTTAATTATATTAATTAGCATCTAATTATCTCCATATTATTTAACAATTCAACACTCACTTTAACAACACTCACTTAGGCATTTAATCAACATCATTAAATCACATATTCACATATTTCTTCACATTGAAGCATTTTATCAAACATATGGCATGCACATTTAACAACACATTTATTTCCAACATCAAGCATCATGGTATCACCAAATTAAATACAAATACAACAATTAATGTAATCACATACACAATCAAACAAACACCCAAACACACAATTAATTCATTAATTAATTAAACAACTACTCCTAACACTTAATCCATATGATTTCAAGGTTTATAAATTATTAACTATGAAAGAGAGCCCCCATACCTCAAAATTGAAGAACCTAAGTAGCCTCTCCTTCAAAAACACAAGAGCCACCAAAAATGGATACCCTCCTACTTTGAGCTTCAAAAACCCATTTATGGCAAAGTGAAAATGGAAAGGAATTAGGGTGTGAAATTTACACTAAAAGATAGAGAAAGAAAAATGGGGAAGATTGGTACCAAATACCAACTTACCAAGCAAAGATGAAGATTTTCCTTCTTCCTCCTTTCCACCAAACCCACGGCACCCCTTTCTTCTCTCCCCCTCCCTTTTTCCTTTTCTTTTCTTGTTCCTCACCTTCTCTCTCACGTTCTCTTTCTTTCATTTCCTTTCCTTCTTTGACTTTTCTTTTCTTTCTTTTCTCTAATTCTCACTAAATGGGCCTATTGGATTATGGGCCTATTAATTGCACCACCCCCATTTATTTCAACCACTCCCTGACATAATAAAATCATCTCTCCCTTATTTACTACCCAACACCTCTTAGTTATATTAAACATCCTATTATTATTTTAATATAACTAATCACTATAACACCTCCTAAATAACATAAAACTCCAAATTAATTAATTAACTTACCATTATTTAAATATGGCCAACTAAAATACTACTTAATTAAATTAGTCAAGTAATCACTTAATTAAATTAGTTAAGTAATCACCTAATTAATTTTGGGGTGTTACAACTCTCCCCCACTTAGAATATTTTCGTACTCGAAAATCTAACTATCATGGATATGCCAACTTAACACTCACTACAACAAACATTAAACTCTAGCAAAACACCCTAAATGAAACTCGTACCTCTAAATGTAACCATCACTCCTCCGCAGGCTCCGAACCTGCCAGAACAAACACTCTCCCGCTAGACTTCTCCTTCTTCGGCTTTGGACACTTGGTACTAATGTGGCCCACTTCTCCACAGTTGTAGTAGACCACATCCCTCTTCTCACACTTAGCAGCTACATGACCTTCCTTACCACACTCGAAACACTTGTTGACCATGCAATCTGGACTCTTATGCCCCGGCTTTCCACACTTGTGACACACAATACCCGCAGCAGCGTCTCCCCCGCTTGGCTTCTTGCCCGAACTCTCCTATCCCTTGCCCTTACCACCTGAAACACCATAGGGCTTCCCACGAAACTGAGAACTCCTCTTCTCCTTCACTATCTTGTATGAACGATTGCCATCCTCCTCGAAAATCTACGCTAAACTCATGAAATCAACATCCACTCTTCTTATCTCCTCTAACCGTTATCATCCAAGTCCTATCGTACACACAACAAATCAAACACTCTTCTCTACACTCTTACTCCCCAATTAGGTATTCTAACCTGTAGTTTGTCAAAATCCTACCCGACTACCCAACACAAGAGGCAACAACAATTATGGCCAGAGGCCAAACAACCCTAACAACCGTAATTACACAACAATACCAATCTCAACAATTTATCATATATCCAACATCATTCACATCAACAATTAATACAATCATAACAACAAAATTCAAGTTCAACCTATTCCACAATTAATCATTTTATTCAATGTTCAAATTACTCAACCTAAACTCGGGTGCAGAAAATTCTGTAACTTTGCGCCTACTTTGACGAATTAATTAAAATAGTAAACGACCTCGGATTTCGACAAATAAATACTTGTTGGAAAACCACGGAACTGTAGTTTCTGAATATATCATTAAAGTTTCAAAACAATGAGTCAATTAGTACAGTTTTTAGAAACAACCCAAACAGTTCCCCGACTGGACAGATTCTGTCCTCCTACTTCATTTCACGCTAAACTGACTTAAACTTGACCAAATGGGACAAAACTTCAGCCCGAATAAAAGCATTTTGAGTATAGTTTCTAATGGAGAAAGAATCGTTCAAAACGGAGTTCGTTTGGAGGCATAAAACTTGCAAAAACCGAACCTACCCACAGATTGACTCTAGAAATTTGACCCGACTTTGGAGACTCATAACTAGAGCTACACAACTCCGAATTTAACGAGACTAGTGCCAAAACGACCGGCTTTAAGTCTATTTTCGAAAACACTCAGCCACATAATATTTGACTCAACCAAACAGTACCAGTTTTCAAAAGACTGAAACAGTGTCCAGATTGTTTTCCAGAATTCTAACCTAACTTGTTTCACCTATAACTCGAGTTCTACAACTCCGAATGCAACCCAATCAGTAGCAAATTAACAAGCATTCAATCAAGTTTTCGAAATGACAAACCACATAATTTTTCAATTAGTAAAACGTTCTCAGTCACTGAAATACTGGACTCATGTCAGAACATCTCAAAACAGTGAATTCAACAACACAAACAACCCTCATAATTCAGCCACCATTACTCATAATTCTACACCGAGTTTTATAAAAACAACATTTTCAGAAAGTTCGCATAAACAACATTGATTCTGACATCATTCCTACTCCTGAGTTGTATAACAATCATGCTTTCATCCTAAGCACAAACACTACTAAAGTTCATTGAGGACACGAAAATTATAACAAGATTTAATTCTCTGTCTCCAAAGAACACACGTAGAAAACTCATAAGCATAACCAATTGTGCAAACAAATTAAACACACAAGTCCAAAAAGATTAAACATGTAGGCATCTTCTACGATCTCTTTATTCCTAGGGATTGGTCAACACGCAATTTTACAACTTCACTAGAAAATAACATGGAACATATAATCCTACCAATTTGAATCGTGTTCATATCACAAAAGAACCTAACCAACACACGCATCATAGTACAATTGTTTTGATACAAGACTCGTTATTAGTTTAAACAAATGAAATTAAATACCCTTGTCAACATTTAGCAAGGAAAACAAATCAAGACATGGAAGTACACAAAATATCCCGTTGCACAGTTTTCATCCTTAGATTTATAATCCACGTAAAACAATTTTCAAGAAGTGACAATTAATACTAGTGATAGCAACAACAATGCCAAAGTTAAGTCATAAAACGAACACAATTTCACAATTGTAGTTCACAGTCAAGAAGTACTTAAAATCGTTTACATTTGTTTCTAAAACCTTGACAATTATTATTGGACTCACATTCTCGTAGCATAGAAATTCTAACTCATCTAATCATGCAATTTATGTAAAATCTCATAATTTTCAACCATCATTAAACCGCAACCTAATCGGTGCAAAAGCCGAAATCATGTCGCATTTGAAATAAAATCTTAGAACAACTTGGAAATAAAATTCAACACTAATTTGACATCACATTCATTTTCCAATAGCATAACATTTTCCAAGTACCGTTTCTTTTTGAAAATCATAGAATTTACAGTTTTGTCCGAAAAGGAAACAATATACGAATCCCAGCCTTACTATCACTCGAGCATGCGACCACATAAACGGCTACTTATTAGTTCAAAATCTATTTTCCGACATACACTCAGGAGGTAAGGAAAATTAATCATTTAATTTTGACAAATCACATCATGCTCACGAAACAAGTCAAATTGAAACACTGAAAATGTCAAAATTTCAAGTTATGCAACTTTAATTGAGTTAATGAAAATATAGTCTTACACCACATTTCATTTTAGCATACTAACTTCGAGACAATTAAGCATAAATCAATTTTAACTCATATGCATCACAAGGACAATCAACTTATGGCAAAGACGTCAATCAAATGCAACAATATTCAACAAGCAATCTTCAAATAGTATTCAGAGTATACTTACCACGGTTAGGTCATATAAAAATTACTTTCTATATCCTAACAAGCTAATCAAGCAATCAATCAAATTAAAAGTAGTGCATGCATCCAAATTTAATAATAACCATGAGTTATTGTCGCCTTTTTCATTGGGGATGAGTGATTGGGGTGATCAGTCCCTGTTACCTCAAAATTTCGACAGTACATTAAATGAAGCTTTAAATGGGGTTGACTTCACATTTAATATTGTTTTGGAGACAATAGGTCAATATTCAAGTCAATTCACCATCAATTCGACAGAAAAGGTTTGAAAGTGCTTACAATGCGAATGAGCTTCGACTAGCTCAGCTCTTAAAGCAAGAAACTTTCGACAAGCAAAGGCTCAACTCTTCGACAAAGCAGGGTTCAACACTCCGCTAAACGGTTGAAGACATTTTAGTCGAAATGCGAAGAGCAACAGTTAGTGGGCAGTTACTTCTCCTTATTTCTAGGAGGCAGTTATCCTTTTTTCCCACGTTTGTTTCCAAGAGTATAAATACTCTTTTGTAATAGGAAATCGGGGTCACAACATTTCACAAGAACTCTGAACACTCAACTTCCAGACGAGAGCGAAAACGAGTGAAACAAATTCATTGTACGTGTTTGTGAACCACTTTTCTTTCAATTTTAATGCAATCTTCAATTTCTGTTTACATTTATTGCAACTATTACTTTTGCTTTACTTTTAATCTTGTTCCTCACAACATTTACTGTTCGTAAGTTCTTTGAAAACACAAAAACACAAAGGCAATTGTCAATGAGATTTTCTAGTTTGATCTCACAATCACAATATTGAAAACTAGTGATTGTTTGCTAAAAACACCAGCAAACAAATTGGCACGCCCGGTGGGACCTTTGCCATTGATTTTGTGTTATTTCTATAAGTGTATGTATTTGTATGCACTTGAGGAGTGGTAGAATGGTACGTACTAATTCTAACAATGCCTCTAGTTCTAACCCTGTGGTATCACAAGGGCAAGGAACAACCATGGATTCTGTAAGTGTCAGCGTTGGGAATGTTGCAGGGACAATGGCCCCAGTAACATCAATAACCTTTCCTACGATGTCGATGACCAATGTTGGGTCGACACAATCTATGTCTTTGCCACCAAATGTTGGACTTCCTTATAGTCCTTATATGGCAATAGGTGTAACACCCTAAATGATTTAATTAATTATTTGATTAAATTATTTAAAGTGTTGCATTATTTTAAGTATATTAAATCGTTAATATAGTCTTTTATTTTTTTAATTGAAGGGGATGGTGGAAGAAATGGAGAGGGGTGTAAAAGGGCCCAAGTGCGTTTGGCCCAATGTATATATAGCCAAATTAGGCATTTGTTCTCATTTGGTGAGAAAAGAAAGAAAGGTTGCGAAGGAGAGAGAGGAAAGGAGAGGAGCACGGCCAAACCCTAGAGAAAGGGAGAGAGAGCTTCGCAAGGGAGAAAGGAGAAGAGGAAAGCTCCATAGTTGCTGTGGTTATTGTACGTGACTCGGAGAAAGAGAGTTTCTACGGTTAATTTGAGGTAAGGGGAGTCTCACTCTATAATAGAGGAGATAATTCGTTTTATGTAGGTCATAGGTTTGATTTTTGGGTGAATTGATGATTGTTTTAGTGATTTTGAGAAAATTGCATGATAGAATTCGAATTAGGGTTTTAAATTGGGTGTTTTGTGTTCTTGATGAGTTTTGATGCATGATTGAGTGATATACCGTGAAATTGAACGTGTTAATATTGTTATACAGTGTATTTGAGTAGTATATGATGATTGGAATTGAAAGGGGTTGTGAATTTGGGGTTTTTGGGTCATGGGGCGCCAAGGTGCTAGGGATTTGGCGCCCTGTGCACTGTAGCAGGAAGTTTTGGTGTTGTGTTGCTGTGCAGGGCGCCAATTTCCTAGAGAATGGCGCTGTGTCACCGTATAGCGATGACTAGGTGAGTGTGTTCTTTGTGCAGGGGCGCCAAGTTCTTTGTAATGGCGCCCAGTGCCTGTTTGAGTCTTTGTGAGGGTGTTTCTTGTCTGGCGCGAGATGTGGGTATTTTGGGGCCCGGGGAGTGAAACTTGCATTTCTGAACATATTTTACCGTGCCAATTTTTGTATTCACCTGCCCAAATTCATTTTTAAGTGTTTTGGCTCGAGTAGTTTTCTGGTTGCAGGTGTCATTTTGAAAATGTCCCGGTGAGAGTGGTTTTGTGTGTGTTTTGGGGCCCGGGGGGGTGAAACTTGTATTTCTGGGCACATTTTCTCGTGCCAAATTTTGCATTCACCTGCCCAAATTCAATTTAAAATGTTTTGGCTCGAGTGGTTTCCTGAGTACAGGTCTTATTTTAAAAATGTCTCGGTGGGGGTGCTTTGGTGTGTGTACATGGGGTGGTTTGGGTGAAACTTACTTTTCTAGGCATATTTCACTGTGCCAAATTTTGTATTTACCTGCCCAAAAACATTTTTAAACATTTTGGCTCGGGTGGTTTTTGGTTTGAAAGTGTTGGGTGTCTTTGGAGTGGGGGCGCTAAATCAGTCTTTGCCAGGCGCCTAGTCTGCTTTGCTGTATGCGAGATTGTGTCCAGAATCGTATGCGAGATTGTGTCTAGGTGCATGTTGCCTGCGAGGGCGCCAGATTGCTAGAAAAGTGGCGCCCGATGGGTGTGTTGCCACGGGGCGCCAAAATCTTGAGTTTACGGCGCTAGTCTTTGTGTTGCACCAGTGGGCGCGAGAATGTGGGGAAAATGGCGCCTAGTCTTTGCCAAGTGCCTAAGAGGGTGTTTGTTTTGGTCCCTAGGTGACAGCTTTGGTCCCTAGATGATTGTTTTGGTCCTAAATGGTGGTTTAGGTCCTCGAGTGAGGTTGAGTACTCTAGAGGAGATTAGTCCTTGGGACTTAATGGTGTTGAGAGTTTATAATGAGGTGATTGAGCATGCCATGGGGGCATGGGCCGGAGGGCCAAGCCAGGAGGGCTATAAAATGAGATTAACACTGAGGTAAGAGTTAATGGGTGTATTGAGCTGTTTGAAATTGGGTTTGTGTTGTACATGGAGTCTCATGCATACATTTGGTCACGGTGTAGAGTTTATAAAATGAATTGTGAAGCTTTGAGGGCTGCCGAGGCCGCAGTCATGAGGACTCCATTATTGATGAGAATGCCGAGGCAAATATTGAGAACGCCGGAGGGCAAATGGTACCACATGCATACTTCCATTGCATACATTCTCATGAGTGCATGTATGTTATTGAGTGATGATTGGTGTGTTTGAGTATGCTGTGAACTATGATTATATATATTGCTTATTATCACTTTTATTATATAGTTCGAGACTCACCCTTTCATTGTTGTTTACCACAGTAGTCATGAGTGAGGGCTTTCTACCTTCACTACTCCCCAAGTCGGTGCCGCTCGATACGTAGCACCTGTGGGTTGGGGTTATGAACTATAGTTGTCTTGTTTTGCTCTTTGTTGAGCCTTCTATGTAATGTTTTGAGATCTATTGAATTATTCTGTTGAGATCATGAGTATTTTCCATTGCATTATGTGAAACTATAGTTCCACGAGTTTATTTGTTTGGTGTTACGTATTTTGATTATATTTATGAGATGAGTTAACTATTGAATGTTTTAAGAGAGATGTGTGACGCTCCATTTTATTGAGGACCGATTTATGTTATACTATTAGTGTCTTTGAATGACTATGGCTAAATTGTGGTTCGCCACTAAGGTCGAAATTTCTTTCACCGTGTATTTACAAGGGCATCACCGAGAGCCTTGCAAAGGAGGTCAATGCTCATTGCAAGTAGTATCGCTTATTACGAGTAATCCCATAGTCAATCGGTTCACTATTTTATAACACACTAAATAAAAAGATGACCGAAATGATTTTTGTATACTCGATTTTTGATTTAAATTACCGGGTAGAAATGGGGTGTTACATTAGTGGTATCGAGCGCCGTTCGGTCCGTCCGGCCAAGTGTGTCGATCATTATAGTGTGTATGACAACTAAGTGTCTTAAAATAGTTCTCGAATCGGTTGTTTATGCCGCAGTGTTAGGTTGATATGGCCGAAAGGATCGATCTTCGCTTCTTCTTGAGGCCTTGCGAGCTATAGCGCAGACCGTGGGTACCCAACGAGATCATCGAGACCCGCGATGCGCAACGCCTCAGAGAGACCCCCTACCTTCAAGGGGGAGGTACAACCCGGATGGTGCCTTGACTTGGTGAAGGAGATTGAGAGGATCTTGAGTGATTAGTCCGCGACCGATGAGCGCGAAAAGTCGTCACAGTACTCATACTTTATCTCGAAGAGGTCGATGACCGTGGCTAGAGACCGGTGAGAGATTGGGTCTTTGCATGAGAGGAGATCACTTGGGCTGTGTTCCGAAGGGAATTCTTGAGAAAGTATTTTCCGGAGGACGTGAGAGGTAAGAAAGAGCTGGAATTCCTTGAACTGAGGCAGGGAAGTATGTCTGTTACTGAATATGCTGCCAAGTTCACGGAGTTGGCCAAGTTCTATCCCCACTATGCTGAGGCTGGGGCTGAATTCTCAAAATGCATTAAGTTTGAGAATGGGGAGAGGTCGATATCAAGCGGTGTGGGGGTATCGTAAGATTAGAGTATTTGGTTTGATCCGGTAGATCGCAGGATTTATGAGGAAGACAAAGAATGCCCGCTCTAGGGTCATGAGAGACCAGAGGGGGAAATTTCATAACAGGGGTAAGCCTTATGAGACGTCTGCTGACAAGGGAAAGCAAAGGTATCGGGGGAAAGCAAAGGTATTCGGGTGGTAACAAGTATAATGGTGGAAACAGGTCTGGTGAGGGTAGGAGGTACCATGAGGGCAAGAAGCCAAGTGGGGGAGACGCCCCATCTGATGTTGTGTGTTTCAAGTGTGACAAGCCAGGTCACAAGAGCTTTGACTGTAAGATGGAAGTGAAGAGATGTTTTAAGTGTGGGAAGAGTGGTCACATGGCATCCGAGTGTGATCGTAAGGAAGTCAGATGTTTCAACCGTGGTGAAAGCCGGGTCACATTAGCTTCAAGTGCCCCAAGCCTAAGAAGGAAAGATCTACCGGGAGGGTGTTTGCATTGGCGAGTCGTGAGGGACCTAATGATATCCGAGGTACATGTTTCATCTCTCGTACACCTTTAGTTGCTATTGTTGACACGGGTGCTACGCACTCTTTTATTGCATCCGTCTGCGTCTTTGAAAAGTTAAATTTAGTATTGTCTACTATGGAGAGAGGATGGTTATCGACACTCCAGGCTAAGGGTCCCGTAACTACTTCTCTGATGTGTGCTAGGTGTCCTCTCGTCGACCATCGGCAGAGATTTTCTGTTGATCCGATTTGTTTGCCTTTGGGTGGGTTAGATGTGATTACGGGCATGGATCGGTTAGTAGATAACCATGTGCACATCAACTGCTCGATAAGTCTATTAGTTTTCTTCTTCCCAAGAGGAAGAGTGCCGCTCTATTGTCTCTGTGAGCAATTGCGCAGGTAATGAAAGAGGGGGCGGCTTGTTTGCTTTGATGGCGTCTATGTCTGCGAGAACAGAGCCGTGGTTGATAGGTTACAGGTGGTGTGTGAGTTCCACTGAAGTGTTTCCGGATGAGATTCCTAGTGTGCCCCCGCAGAGGAAGTTGAGTTCGGGATTGAGCTTGTGCACAGTACTAGGCACGTGTCTCATGGCACCGCACTGGGATGTCGACTTACGAGTTATGCGAATTGAAGAAGCGATTAGAAGAGCTTCTTGAGAAGAAATTTGTGAGGCCTAGTGTGTCACCATGGGAGCTCCATTACGTTAGTAAAGAAGAAGGATGGGAGTATGCGTCGTCAGTGCGTGGACTACGACATGGTTGAATAAAGTAACTATCAAGAATAAGTATCCTCTCCGGAGGATAGATGATCCGATGGATCACCGTGGGTGGGTGCTAAAGTGTTTAGCAAGATTGACTTGAGGTCCGGGTATCACCGTTAAGGTGAAGGATGAGGATATCCGAAAACAAAGATTCGTGAGCGAGGTATGGGCATTATGAGTACTCTGTAATGCCGTTTGGTGTCACAAATGCACCGGGGTGTTTATGGAGTACATGAACCGAATTTTCCATAGCTATCCGGATCGGTTTGTGGTCGTTTTCATTGATGATATTCGGTGTACTCAAAATCGAGGAAGAGCATGCAGAGCACTTGAGGTTGGTGCTAGAGGTCTTGAAAGAGAGGAAGTTGTATGCCAAGTTGTCAAAGTGTGAGTTACGGTTGCACGAGGTGAGCTTCTTGGGTCATATTATTTCGGTGATGGTATAGCCGTGGATCCACCAAGGTTGATGCAGATGTTGCGGTGGGAGAGCCCAAAGTCCGTGGCCCGAGATCGGGAGTTTCTTGGGGTTGGTGGTTATTACAGGAGGTTCATTGAAGGGTTCTCTAAGCTAGCCCTTCCATTGACTCGATTGACTGTAAGGGGAAAGGCATTTGTGTGGGATGCAAAGTGTGAAGAGAGCTTCCAAGAGCTAAAGAGGAGGTTGACCACGTCTCGGTGTTAGTGTTGCTGTGCGCAGCAACCATTTGTTGTAATCTTGTGATGCTTCCAAGATGGGTTTGGGAGGTGTATTGATGCGAGGATGGGAAGGTGGTTGCTTATGCGTCCCGACAGATTGAGGACCCATGAGAAGAACTATCCTACTCATGACTTAGAGTTGGCTGCGATTGTGTTTGTGTTGAAGATTTGGAGGCACTATCTCTATGGTACTAGATTCGAAGTGTTCGGTGATCACAAGAGTCCAAGTACTTGTTTGACCGTAAGGAGTGAATATGAGACAGAGGCGTTGGTTAGAGTCTGCTTTGAAGGACTATGATTTCGGCTTGAACTATCACCCCGACAAAGCTAATGTCGTGGTGATGCTTTGAGTCGGAAAACGTTGCATATGTCGGCTATGATGGTGAGAGAATTGGAATTGATTGAGCACCGTGACTCGAGTCCGTTTGTGAGGTGACACCCCGCAGTGTCGAGTTGGGGATCTTGAGGATTGGGAATGACTTCTTGGTCGATGTCGAGACGCCGGAAGTTAGATGTGAAGTTGGTAGATTTGCCGGTTCTTTGGTGAGCAAGCCGTTGATGGGGATTACAGAGTTGGATTCCCAGGGTGTGTTGAAGTTTAGGGACAGAATTTGTGTTCTGGATGATGCTGAGTTAAAGAAGATGATACTGGAGGAGAGCCATAGGAGCAAGTTGAGCATTCATCCAGGTGCTACCAAGATGTATCATGATCTGAAGAAACTATTTTGGTGGCCTGGTATGAAGAGAGATGTTGCGCAGTTTGTATATGCATGTTTGACTTGCCAGAAGTCAAAGATTGAGCACCAGAAGCCTGCGGGGTTGATGCAACCTTTAGAGATTCCGGAATGGAAGTGGGATAGCATTTCCATGGACTTTGTGACTGGGTTGCCAAATACTGCGAGAGGGTCTGACACTATTTGGGTGATTGTGGATCGGTTGACTAAGTCTGCTCATTTTATTCCTATCAACATCACCTTTCCTGTGCCAAAGTTGGCTAGAATTTACATTCAGGTGATTGTGAAGCTTCATGGGGTTCCGAAGAGTATTGTGTCTGATAGAGACCCGCGGTTTACATCAGAGTTTTGGGGGAGCTTGCAGGAGGCTTTGGGGTCCAAGCTGAGGTTGAGTTCAGCTTATCATCCTCAAACTGATGGTCAGACAGAGAGGACCATCCAGTCTTTGGAGGATCTTTTGAGAGCTTGTGTGCTAGAGCAGGGAGGTGCGTGGGATACACATCTTCCACTGATTGAGTTCACTTATAATAACAAATTATCACTCGAGCATTGGGATGGCTCCTTTTGAGGCAATCTTGTATGGACGGAGGTGCGTAACTCCTTTGTGTTGGCATGAGTCCGGTGAGAGTGTTGTTCTTGGACCGAGTTGGTTAGGAGACTACGGAGAAAGTGAAGATGATCGGGGAGAAAATGAAAGAGTCCCGGCCGCAGAAAAGTTATCATGATAAGAGGAGGAAGGACTTGGAGTTTCAGTCGGTGAGCATGTGTTCTTGAGGTCACGCCTATGACCGGTGTTGGCGTGCTCTGAAGGCAAAGAAGTTGACTCCAAGGTTTATTGGACCGTGCGGATCACCGAGGGTTGGAAAGGTTGCTTATAGGGGTGGCCTTGCCGCCTAATCTTCGAACTTGCACGATGTTTTTCACGTGTCACGCCTTTCAGTATATTCCGCACCGTCTCATGTGATTCACATGGATGATGTGGAGAGTGCGTGAGAACTCCTCACCGTGGAGACTATGCCAGTGAGGATTGATGATAGAGAAGTGAAGGTGTTGAGAGGGAAGGACATTGCCTTGGTCAAGGTAGTGTGGCTGGGAGCTGCTGGTGAGAGTATGACTTGGGAGCTGGAAAGCAAGATGCGGGAGTCCTATCCAGAGTTATTTGACGCAGGTATGAATTTCGAGGACGAAATTTCCTAAGTGGGGGAGAGTTGTAACACCCTAAATGATTTAATTAATTATTTGATTAAATTATTTAAAGTGTTGCATTATTTTAAGTATATTAAATCGTTAATATAGTCTTTTATTTTTTTAATTGAAGGGGATGGTGGAAGAAATGGAGAGGGGGTGTAAAAAGGGCCCAAGTGCGTTTGGCCCAATGTATATATAGCCAAATTAGGCATTTGTTCTCATTTGGTGAGAAAAGAAAGAAAGGTTGCGAAGGGAGAAGAGGGAAAGGAGAGGAGCACGGCGCCAAACCCTAGAGAAAGGGAGAGAGAGCTTCGCAAGGGAGAAAGGAGAAGAGGAAAGCTCCATAGTTCTTTGTGGTTATTGTGCGTGACTCGGAGAAAGAGAGTTTCTACTGTTAATTTGAGGTAAGGGAGTCTCACTCTATAATAGAGGAGATAATTCGTTTTATGTAGGTCATAGGTTTGATTTTTGGGTGAATTGATGATTGTTTTAGTGATTTTGAGAAAATTGCATGATAGAATTCGAATTAGGGTTTTAAATTGGGTGTTTGTGTTCTTGATGAGTTTTGATGCATGATTGAGTGATATACCGTGAAATTGAACGTGTTAATATTGTTATACAATTGTATTTGAGTAGTATATGATGATTGGAATTGAAAGGGGTTGTGAATTTGGGGTTTTTTAGGTCATGGGGCGCCAAGGTGCTAGGGATTTGGCGCCACGTAATCGTGAATGTGAGAAGTTTTGGTGTTGTGTTCTTTGTGCGGGCGCCAATTTCCTAGAGAAATGGCGCTGTGTCACCGTAGCGTGATGGCCGGGTGAGTGTGTTCTTTGCCCTGCAGGCGCCAAGTTCTTTGTAACTGGCGCCCAGTGCACCGCTTGAGTCTTTGTGAGGGTGTGTTTGCCGTCTGGCGCGAGAATGTGGGTATTTTGGGGCCCTGGAGTGAAACTTGCATTTCTGAACATATTTTACCGTGCCAATTTTTGTATTCACCGCCCAAATTCATTTTTAAGTGTTTTGGCTCGAGTAGTTTTCTGGTTTGCAGTGTCATTTTGAAAATGTCCCGGAGAGTGGTTTTGTGTGTGTTTTGGGGCCGGGGTGAAACTTGTATTTACAGGCACATTTTCTCGTGCAAATTTTTGCATTCACCTGCCAAATTCAATTTAAAATGTTTTGCTCGAGTGGTTTCCTGAGTACAGTCTTATTTTAAAAATGTCTCGGTGGGGTGCTTTGGTGTGTGTACATGGGGTGGTTTGGGTGAAACTTACTTTTCTAGGCATATTTCATCATGCCAAATTTTGTATTTACCGCCCAAAAACATTTTTAAACATTTTGGCTCGGGTGGTTTTTGGTTTGAAAGTGTTGGGTGTCTTTGGAGTCGGTGGGGGCGCTAAATCAGTGCCCCAGGCGCCTAGTCTGCTTTGCTCGTGTTCGAGATTGTGTCCGAATCGCGTATGCGAGATTGTGTCTAGGTCTCATGTTGCCCGTGGGGCGCAGTTACTAGAAAAGTGGCGCCCGATGGGTGTGTTGCCCACGGGGCGCAAAATCTTGAAGCTCGGCGCCTAGTCTTTGTGTTGCACCGGGCGCGCGAGATGTGGGGAAAATGGCGCCTAGTCTTTGCCAAGTGCCTAAGAGGGTGTTTGTTTTGGTCCCTAGGTGACGCTTTGGTCCCTAGATGATTGTTTTGGTCCTAAATGGTGGTTTAGGTCCCTAAGTGAGGTTGAGTACTCTAGAGGAGATTAGTCCTTGGGACTTAATGGTGTTGAGAGTTTATAATGAGGTGATTGAGCATGCCATGGGGGCATGGGCCGGAGGCCAAGCCGGAGAGGGCTATAAAATGAGATTAACACCGAGGTAAGAGTTAATGGGTGTATTGAAATTTTATTTGAAATTGGGTTTGTGGTTGTACATGGAGTCTCATGCATACATTTGGCTGCGGTCGTAGAGTTTATAAAATGAATTGTGAAGCCTGAGGGCGGCCGGAGGGCCAGAGTCATGAGGACTCCATTATTGATGAGAATGCCGGAGGGCAAATATTGAGAACGCCGAGGGCAAATGGTACCACATGCATACTTCCATTGCATACATTCTCATGAGTGCATGTATGTTATTGAGTGATGATTGGTGTGTTTGAGTATCTTTGTGAACTATGATTATATATATTGCTTATTATCACTTTTATTATATAGTTCGAGACTCACCCTTTCTCATTGTTGTTTACCACGGTAGTCATGAGTGAGGGCTTTCTACCTTCACTACTCCCCGAGTCCATGCCTCGCTCGATACGTAGCACCTGGGGGTTGGGGTTATGAACTATAGTTGTCTTGTTTTGCTCTTTGTTGAGCCTTCTATGTAATGTTTTGAGACCTTTGAATTATTCTCATTGAGATCATGAGTATTTTCATTGCATTATGTGAAACTATAGTTCCACGAGTTTATTTGTCGTGGTGTTACGTATTTTGATTATATTTATGAGATGAGTTAACTATTGAATGTTTTAAGAGAGATGTGTGACGCTCCATTTTATTGAGGACTGATTTATGTTATACTATTAGTGTGCTGAATGACTATGGCTAAATTGTGGTTCGCCACTAAGGTCAGAATTTCTTTCGCTGGTGTATTTACAAGGGCATCACCGAGAGCCTTTCAAAGGAGGTCAATGCCCGTTGCAAGTAGTATCCATTACCCTGAGTAATCCCATAGTCAATCAGTTCACTATTTTATAACACACTAAACAAAAAGATGACCAGAAATGATTTTTGTATACTCTGATTTTTGATTTAAATTACCGGGTAGAAATGGGGTGTTACAATAGGGAACAATTTAGAGACACGTTTCCAGAATATGAGTCTACCACCATATCCTTTTGGTGTATATGGCATGCCTACTGGAATGCCACATGTTTCGACCTTTTCTTCTTCGCACGTTTCCTCTGAAGGCGCACATGGTCGAAATCCTACTGCATTAACCAATGCGTCCTTGTTGGCATTAAGACAACAAGTAGACGAAAGTAATCATGATATGGTTAATATGCTAACCCAACAAATTGGTACTGTTTTTAATCCATTGATTCAGAATACCAATACCAGTTACCAAATGTTAGCAAATCAAATGGGTAGGATTGCAGATTTCTTTGGGGCTCCTACGTGGAATAATAGGCAGATACCCAATTGTGGGAATAATGCACCTAATACCCCACAGAGATCAGTTACTGTCGAAGCCCAAGCGGTTGTAGGCGAACAACAAGGGATGGGAAACCATGTTCCTGAAATAGTTATGGTAAATCGAAACCAAAACGCTGATGAAGTTGTTCGACAAGTGCAACGAAATAATGTTTGCGCTCAAGACAACATAGCCACTTTGGTAGAAACCATAATGGCACAAAATGGCCTCAACATAGGGTTACATAGGCCTAATTTCATATCACCACTGTGTGAATATGTATTGCAAGCAGAATTGCCAAGAGGGTGGAAAATTCCCAAGTTTACTAAGTTTGGGGGTGATACCAATGAGTCTACTGTCGAACATATTGCCCGTTGTAACACCCCGAAAAATAAAATAATTTAATTAGTTTAATTAATTTGATTAGTTGAATTATTAATTTTAGTTGAAGCGTGAGTTAATTAAATTAAGAGGGAAATATCATGTTTTGTGTTGGAGTGGGATCGAGTAGTAGTGGGGGTGTAGCTGTGAGCCCAATGCGTGAAAGGCCCACATCTTAAACCCAAGGGTTATGCGAAACCCTCACTCCCAATTCATTCAGAGAAGAAAACGAAATTGAGAGAGAGTGAGAAGGAGGGATAGGCGCGGCGCAAGAGAGGAAGGAAAGGGAGGGTTTTCGCGAATTGGAGGGAGAAATTCCAAGGTTTCGTTCGTTGTGTTGCTGGGTTTTTGTACGTGACTCCTTCGTCGTTGTTTCCGGATCATACAAATTTGAGGTAAGGGTGAGCGTTTCGGTTTGACATGATTAAGTATTATAGTGGGGTTTTGTGGGGATTGGGGGAAATAGAAATTGTGGATGAAATTGATGAATTATTGAAGTGATTGCTGAATTTTGATGTTTGTAATATAAAATTGATGATTTTTGATGTTGCTGAGGAATTATTGAGATGATTTCTGAATTTTGATGTTTGTGATCTGAATTGATGATTTTGATGTTGTTGATAAATTGTTGATTGTTCTTGATGAACCATTAGTGATGATGTGATGAGTGTTTTGGTGAAAAAAATGGGTTTTTGGTGTTGGTGATCTGAATTTTCTGCACAATTTGATGTTTCTGCACATTCGCACCTCACTTGCGCTTAAGTTGCGCTTCAGGCGCAAGTACGCTGCTGCTGTGGCTCGCTTCTGCTGCCCATCGCGCCTCTTGCGCGCTAAGTCGCGCTTCCCGAGCGCGAGTCACTGCTTTCTCACTTTGTTTTCTGCTTGTATTTCTTAAAGTGCTGTCACGTTTTGAAAAATTGATATCTTGTGAACCGGGAACCCGATTGAGGTGTTCTAAAATGCGTTGGAAAGCTTATTCAGAGGCCTAACTGAATATTTTATTTTTAAGGCAAAATAAACTGTTTTGTGGTAGCTGTTATACGAATGAAATGCTGTTGTGTGCCTAAAAATAAAGTGTTGTAATGTTTTTGAAGAAAATTGATATCTTGCGAACCGGGAACCCGATTGGGGTGTTCTAAAATGCGTTGGAAAGCTTATTCAGAGGCCGAACTGAATATTCTATTTTTAAGGCAGAGTAAACTGTTTTTGTGTTGTCGTTTATACAAATAAAAATTCTGTTGTTTTGGGTGCGTAAAAGGTTGCGGTTTTGGCTGCAATGTGGTGTTATTCCTTCCGAATTTAAAATATGCTTCCCTCCAAGTTAAGATGTGATGTTTGATAAGTTAAAATGGGATGTTTTCTGGACTCTAAACGGGTTGTTACCCAAAATTCAAAGGTGATATGTGTGATGATGATGTAACGTGAATTATGATGACTTGCGACGAATATACTCTATGAGTATGATTAAGATGATGCTGTAATGTGATTGTGATGTATTGCAATGAATACACTCTATAAGTGTTTTATGACGAATTGCACATGTGTCCATAGAGTCTCATAGCATGTGCATAATGTGACGAATAGGCTTCGGCCTCTTGCGACGAATAGGCTTAGGCCTCTTATTGATGACGGTGTGCCCCTAGTGGGTTATTGCGACGAGTATGGTACCATCATGCATATACCCAGGTGTGGGTTGCATTTACATGCATATTCATGACTGTGACTTGCTGTCAATTGTGGTTTGAGTTGGTGTTTGGCGAAGATGATATGATGCTGATAATGATGTTGTATGATTGTTTATTTTCATTACTTTACTATGTGCTGGATTATGTTTTGCTGAAATTCTCACCCCTTCTGCTTGGAATGTTGCTCTTTTGTGGCAACGCTGCAGGTAACCGCGAGTGAAGGTCTTGCCGCCTTCTGTGTTAGCTATTGGGTTGTCTATCGAGTCGCTCTCTGATACCGTAGAACCTAGGGGGCGTAGTTGAAGTTTATTAGTTATTAATTAACTGTTCAATGACTATTGTTGAGAATATGAGATGTGGTTGAGGGGCTTTGTGAGTTATTATTTTATTCCGCTGTGACATGTTGATTTTATGAGGTTTAATTTTTATGACGGTGGTTTTACTGCACAAACTTTAGTGAGTGCAAATGATGAGTTTTTATGACGAGGTAGCATTTCTTTTCTACCAATTAAATTAATATTTGTGAAAAGGAAATTACTCTGATAATGACGTGTAATTGAGGGGTAGAAAAGGGGTGTTACACCCGTTACATGACTGAGGCAGGGGATATAGCCCAAAATGAGAGTTTGAAAATGAAGTATTTTCCAAATTCTTTAACTAAGAATGCTTTCACGTGGTTCACCACTTTACCCCCTGGTTCTATGTATACATGGGGGCAATTAGAAAAAGCGTTCCATAAACAGTTTTACATGGGCCAGTCGAAGATTAGTCTTAAAGAATTGGCCAGTGTTCGACGTAAAGTGCCTGAAGCTATTGATGATTACTTAAAAAGATTTAGGCTATTAAAGGCTAGGTGTTTTACACAAGTGCCTGAGCATGAGCTTGTCGAAATGGTCTGCAGTGGCCTTGATTATTCAATTAGAAAGAAATTGGATACTTCTCATTTGAGAGATATGGCCCAATTAGCCGATAGAGTTCGACAAGTTGAAAGGCTTAAAGAGGAAAAGGCTAGAGTGAATAAATTCAACAAAAAAGAAAATTCAGTTGGGTTTCATAAAAAAGAGAAAATAGCCTATGTTGATGAGGAATTCGACTTCGAATTTGGTGATGTCGAAGCAGAGGAAATAGATGTGGTGAACTTAAGCCCAGGTCCTCCTTGCTTGTAAATTATTAAGGCCTGCAAATGGGAATAACCCTGTAGAGCCTAAAAATGATAGATTTGTGCCTAAAACGTACACTTTTGATGTTACTAAATGTGATGAAATTTTTGATCCATTAGTAAATCGATGGCCAAATAATAGTGCCTAATGGCCTGAAAGTACCTCCTCTCGAACAGAGGAAGAAAAAGGGTTACTGTAAGTTTCATAATTTTTTGGGACATACAACTGACCGTTGTGTACTTTTCAGGGACATAGTTCAAAAGGCGATCGAAGAAGGGAGACTTAAATTTGGCGACAAAAAGAACAAAGCTCCAATGCAGATTGACGCTGATCCACTCCATCAGGCAGAAGCCATGAAAGCCGAGCCAATTGAAATGAATATAAGCATGGTGGATGTGAAGATGGTAGGTTCTCCTAAACCTGTCAAACCTTCTGCAGACAAGCTCAAAAGTGTCGTACAAATGGGTGAGGCTGTACAAAAAATTACTCAGGAGGAGTATGACGAAAAAGTACAGTTTGTATACCCTAAGGCTGAAGAGGAATTGATAGACTTCCTCAATAGGTGCAAGTTAAAAAACTCTGAGGTAATGTTGTGCCCCAGATGTAGCGCTGTTTTCGACAAGGAGGCAGCCAAGAGTGTTGAAGGATATGGAGTTCGACAACCTCTGAAAAGAAAATGGCCAGATAAGAGGCCAAACTTCAGTTTCAAAAGAGGATACCTTCCTTATAAGGTTAAGAGTTCGACTAGACCTTCGACAAGCAAGCAACAGTCTGCTGGTAAGAGTACAACCAAGAAGGAGTTTGTGTTGTCAGCATCTGCCAAATCATTTGTTCCAATGGCAAACCCTCCAAATAAAAAGTGGATACATGCTGGTTGTAAACACTATAGGAATGCTGTACCACAGGCTAAAGCTGTTAAGCCAAATGCAAGTGAGGCTGCAAAGTATAATTACAGAAATAATTATAAAGGAAAGAATCCTATGAAAAAGACTCAATGGCGTCGTTTCCAACGCTCGAAGAAGAAAGCAACACTCGTTGCCAATGAGCATACGCCAGGAGGTTCGAAAACGGCTAAGAATATGACTTCTAAAGCCGTAGAAACTACGAAAGTGAGTATAGGTGCTGCCAACCAAGTGAAGGTTGGGAACAAGGCCAAAGGTAAATCTATTGTGATAGAAAAACCAAGGAGGCCTGCAATTGAGAGAATTTTTCCTCCATTGTCATATTTGAAAAAGAAAGGTGCTGAATTCGACATGGATGAGGATGTAACTTCAGATTTTGAAGATTCTGAGGCTAGTTTTGATGTCATATGCAATGTGGTATCTATTCTACCCAGTGAATATGATGTCATTACGGTTCCTAATGATGTCGAGGAAAACTTTACTGAAGATATGGCTAACCATAAGCCAGTTTGTTATTACGTGATGAACAACGGTTGTGTCGAAGACCAAATGGCTACTTTCGAGAAGCCAGATGAGGGCATGCAACATCATCTGAAGCCTCTATATGTTCAAGCCAAAGTCAATGGCGTGGGTATCAACAAAATACTGGTGGATGGAGGTGCTGCAGTAAACTTGATGCCTCAAGCATTGCTGAAAACAATAGGAATGTTCGACACAGATCTCAAGCCTCATAATATTGTTTTAACTAACTATGAAGGCAAATCTGGCCAGTCTTTGGGGGCCGTAGAAGTTGAGATAGTGGTAGGCACTGTCAAAAGAACCACTATGTTTTTTGTCATAGCTTCTAAGGCAAGCTATAATCTGCTTCTTGGTAGGGAATGGGTACATGGAGTAGGTGTTGTGCCTTCAAGCCTACATCAAAAATTGGTGATGTGGAAAGAGAATGGTCTAGTGGAATATGTCGAAGCAGACTAGAGTTATTTTCTTGCTGATGTGAACAATGTCACCAAGGAAAATTTTGAAAAGCAAATGGCGAACATTGCGCCATGTACATCTTCTAGTCAAGCATATATCTCTTCTGATAATGTGCTCTCCTCAGTTCACCTATACCCAACCCATGGTTTTGTTTGGGAGAGGGAGGTGATAGAAGATGCAAGTGCCTATCCTGTAGGTGTTCTACCTCCAACAGGATGGGACACTGAATCCTAAAAGGATTTAAATGTCAGTACCCAATACATGGGATAGAATTACGGCCTACATGGCCGAAAATAAAGTAAAAGCGGCTTTGGAAGCCGGGTAATTCAACAAACAATGGTCATCGAAGCCATAACTTCATCTCAAGAAAATGGTGAAGTCATAGATGACAAACTTGATTGCATTTATGATGACGAACCATTAGGTTTTGAAAAGGATCCTAGAGATTCGACAAAACGCATGCATGCTCAAGATCCAGTGGAAGAAGTGGATTTGGGAGATAGCTTAGTGAAAAGGCCAACATATATCAGTGCACACCTTGATGCTGCCTTCAAAGCCCAAGTTATTTCACTTCTGTAGGAGTTCAAAGATTGCTTTACTTGGGAATATAACGAAATGCCTGGTTTGAGTCGAGAAGTAGTAGAATTACAAATACCTATTCGACCGGGTGGAAGAAGCGATGAAAGCAAACACCAAGAAGATTTGCTCCTCCAATATTGGCTAAAATCAAAGAAGAGATCGAAAGGTTGTTCAAAAGCAAATTCATCGAATCGCGGGTATGTCGATTGGTTAGCTAATATTGTTCGAAAGAATGAAGAAAAATGGAAAACTTAGAGTTTGCGTGAGACTTTAGAGATCTAAATAATGCAACACCTAAAGATGAATACGCTATGCCTCAGTAGCGAGAAATGCTAATAGATTCGGCAGCCAGGATTCGATTATCTCGATATGCTAGATGGCTATTCAGTATAATCAAATCTTTATTCTTTGAAGAGGGCGTGTCGAAAAACTTTTCGATGTCCAGGGCATTAGGCGTTTATGAATGGGTAGTAATGCCCTTTGGTTTAAAAAAATGCTGGTGCCACTTATCAAAGAGCAATGAATTCTATGTTTCATGATTTTATTGATGATTTTATGCAAATATACATAGATGATGTGGTGGTTAAGTCATCCTCGAGAATTGGTCATTTAGACCATCTTCGACGTTCTTTTGAACGAATGAGGAAATATGGATTGAAAATGAATCCAACAAATGTGCTTTACGTATGCGTGCGGTGAATTCTTGGGTTTTGTAGTACACAAGAAAGGCATAGAAATCAATCAAAATAAGACTAAAGCAATTATGGAAACGAAGGCTCCTTCGACCAAGAAAGAACTTCACCAATCTTTGGGAAAGATCAATTTCCTTCAAGATTTATCTCAAATCTAAGTGGCAAAACACAAGCATTTTCGCCATTGTTGAGATCAAGAAAGAAGATGAGTTCAAATGGGAGCAAGTCCATCAAGAAGCTTTTGATGCAATTAACTCTTATTTAATGAAACCACCAATTTTGTTGCTCAAGTTGTTAGAAACAAAATGCTAAAATTGTATATAGCGACTTTTCGATAACACGATAGGTAGCATGTTAGCACAAGAGGATGATAATGGTGTCGAAAGAGCCATTTATTACCTTAGTAGGGTTTTGATTGATGCTGAAACAAGGTATAGTCCAATAGAAAAATTATGCCTTTGCTTGTATTTTTCTTGTACGAAATTAAAGCAATATATAAAGTCAGCAGATGTTTATGTTTATTCGCATTTTGATGTTATATGTTATCAAAACCAATGTTTCATAGTAGAATTGGTAAATGGGCTTTAGCTTTGTTAGAATATAACCTAACTTATCAGCCTCTTAAATCAATCAAAGGACAAGTGGTTGCTGATTTTATAGTAGACCATTCTGTTGTCGAACATGAGATATATTCGTTAGACATACGTCCTTGGAAGCTATACTTCGATGGCTCAAGCCATAAAAATGGGGTGGGTATTGGGATCTTAATCATTTCTCCAGAAAACATTCCAACGAAGTATAGATTCAAAATTCGAGACTTTTGCTCCAATAATGAAGCTGAGTATGAGGCTTTGATAGTAGGCCTTAAAATTTTACTTGAATTGGGGGCAAGTCATGTCGAAATAAAGGGTGATTCTCAATTAGTTGTCAAACAATTGACAAAAGAATACAAATGCATCAGTGAACACCTTATTAAATATTTCGTTGTTGCCAATACTTTGTTAAAAAGGTTTACATTCGTACACCTAGAACATTTACCACGAATTGAAAATCATGTGGCAAATGATTTGGCACAAATTGCTTCAGGCTACAAAGTGTCAAAGCAAAGCCTAGAAGAGTTAATTGAGATTAAAGATAAATTAATCTCAGAAGATTCTCTTTAACATAAGACTTCTTCGACGTTATTGTCAACACCAAAAATTGGGGGGGCAATAAATACAAATGAAGTACGCGTCTAAAAACGCCACATTTTTTATGATATTGACTTAGTAGAAATTTTTGCTATTGACAATATGGTTGATGATGATTGGCGTAAACCTATTGTAGAGTATTTGCAAAATCCTACAGGAAACACTAATAAAAAAGTGAAGTACAGAGCTCTGAGCTACGTGTTAATTGGAAATGAGTTGTTCAAGCAAACTCCTGAAGGGGTACTATTAAAATGTCTTAGTGAGAATGAGGCATACTTAGCAGTTTCTAATACGCATAGTGGAGCATGTGGTTCACATCAAGTAGGCCATAAAATGAAATGGTTGTTATTTCGACAAGGAATGTACTGGCCAACTATTTTGAAAGATTGTATAGAGTTTGCTAAAGGTTGCCAAGAATGCCAAAGGCATGCTGGAATACAACGTGTGCCTGCAAACGAATTACATTCTATAGTGAAACTTTGGCCATTTAGAGGTTGGGCTTTGGATGTGATTGGAGAAATAAAACCAACTTCATCAAAAGGCCATAGGTACATTCTTGTAGGAATTGACTATTTTACCAAATGGGTAGAGGCAATACCTTTAGCCAATGTTGATCAAGAAGCAGTAATAAGGTTTATTCAAAATCATATCATTTATAGATATGGAATTCCAGAAACCATTACTACAGACCAAGGTACTGTTTTTACTGGTCGAAAAATGGTGGAATTTGTTGCTGAAATTGGTTTCAAGTTATTGACTTCGACACCATACTACGCACAAGCCAATGGTCAAGTAGAAGCCGCCAATAAAATCATTATTAACTTGATTAAAAAGCACGTTGGACGTAAGCCCAAAAATTGGCATAGTTCTCTTGACCAAGTGTTGTGGGCTTGTCGAACTTCACCTAAAGAGTCTATCAACACTACTCATTACAGGTTAACATTTGGACATGATGCAGTGTTACCTGTTGAAATTTGTTTACAATCCACAAGAATTCAGAAACAGTGGGAAATTCCTTCTGATCATTATTGGAGTATGATGATTGATGAATTAGTTGATTTAGACGAAGAAAGGTTGTTGGCTTTAGAAATGGTCATTCGACAGAAAGAGAGAGTAGCTAAAGCCTATAACAAAAAGGTTAAGTTAAAAACCTTTGAAGAAGGGGAATTAGTGTGGAAGGTTTTATTGCCTATGGATAAAAAAGATAGAGTCTTAGGCAAATGGTCACCAGGGTGGGAAGGCCCATTTCGCGTATTGCAATGCTTTTCGAATGGCGCTTATGAGATCGAAGAGTTACGTGACGAAAACAAAATATTTCGAATAAATGGCAAATACTTAAAGCAGTATAAGCCAACATTGACGGAGATAAGAGTTGAACAAACGTAGATAAATGGAAATTGTTCACAAGTGGTAATGTATGATGCAAAATAAAAAATACATAACCATTATAAAATTGTCAAACTTTACAAACTCTCAGAAATTCGTCAAAGTGGTCTTGAGCCTCTCAAGAATGTTGGTGCTCAAAGAAATGGAAGTCTCAAGAAGGTGCAAATCTTTGTCGAGTTCGGCAAGAACAGCTTGATGTTGGTTGGCTTTCTCCAAATGCTCTATGGCCGTCAACGCCTTAGTTGTTTTGATTGACGAAGAGGCAGCACTCATTCTTTCGACGACCAAACCCTTTTGATACTTGGCGTTTGACAGTTTGGTTTGAAGTATTCTTATCTCTTCGTCATAACGCGTGATATCTGCATCCCATTTAGCAATGGCCTTCTCGTCATTGGTTGCTTGGGTTTCAAAAGCTTCTATATCCTCTTGATCGGCTTTGAGAGAAGCAAGCTCCACTTCACAAAGTTGACTCTCTTGAGCCTTGTGTTTGAGGATATTCGACCGTTGTGTGATCAGAAGAGAGAGCTGCTCGAAGATGGGACCAAATTCCATGAAAAGGGTGAGGAGTTCTTGAGAAGGGTCTAACTTGGTGATTTTATGAATGAGTGATTTGACTTCAAGATACACAGATGGATCACCTTCAATGTTCGCCACAAGGTTCCCCTCTAAGACTTTAGCCTTCAATTGACGAAGTAGGCTTTCCACCGATTCCTGGTTAATAGAGCTAAGAGATGTGTTCGAAGAACTGCAAATCAAGCGATTTGACGAACTTTGGAGACTCAGCATGATCTTCAAAGCTGCCAAAGGGTCTTTCTTTTTCAGCTCAGCCAATTCTTGGTCACTAACAGCACTGTTAGATGACTCTTTGGCAGAAATGTCTTGATTTGCGGGTTCATCCCTTCTAGGTTCTTCTTGGCCTTGGTCGACCAGGATTTTCAGCAAGAGTAGCTATTACTTCTTGTCTTTCATTTTATGGATTGTTGGCTTCCAAAACTTGAGCATTCTCCTCAACAACGGCCTCTGGTTCGATGCCACCAGCATGTGGAATAGGTGCATCGAAAATGGGAAGCCCAGGTTCGACGAGGTCTTGGAAAATCTCCTCAGTGAGTACACCAAGAGGTGATGGAGGCAAAGAAAGTCTTGTGGCCGACAACTCTCTTTCTGCAACTGCAGTCAAAGACTCGACAGGAAGTTTACCTTAAGTCTTTTGATTGGAGGAGAATGTGGTGGTTCAGAAGGCTCATTGATAACGATGCCTTTGGTTGCCCTTTGGGGATCAGGTAGACTCCTTTTCCGTGATCTTTGTTGGAGGGTAACATTGTCATCGTCACTTTCAGTATCCTGCAAAAAGAATTAAGGTTATGGTATAAATGATATCATAAAAGGTTCGACAAGTTAACAAGGTGTGTGTGTAGTACCTCAGAACTAGAGGAAAGGACCACTCTTTCTTTGGCCATGAGCTTCTGAGAGGGTTTCGTTGCTTTGGTTGTTTTCTGGAACAAATTTTCGACGTGAATAAAAGTCATATTCAAAAAACAACTTAAGGTAAATAGATGGCAACATACCTTCTTTGGGGTGATATCTGGGGTGGGACTTGCCTCCACTTTCTTCCTGACTTGTGGGGAAGACTTGGTTGATGTGGCCTTGCTTACTCTACCCTTCAGCTTCGGTGCAGGTTTTTCTAGCGTCGAAAGCATTGATAGGTAAACAGAAATGAAATTAAATTACAAGTGCTTAAGACTTAGAAAGTTTTAAGTGTCGAAAAGCAGGTACCTGTGTTTCCTGAAGGAAAGGAAGATGCTAATTTCTTCAAGAGATTTGCATCAAAGGCATCATTTGCCTCTCCAGGAGCAGCAGCATAATATTCAGACCACCATTCGTGAAATTTTGCAGTACACGAGAACCTTGGGTTGTAATTAATTGGTTCAAAGTTCAGAGCCAGGTAGGGAAACTTCTTGAAGGCTTGTACGTAAGCTTGCTCTGATTCTGGGCTCATGAAATCTCGCCTGTAAACACACACCGAGCAGTCGAATTTGACAAAGGCCAAATTGCCTTGCAAAGTAGCCTGGGAAATACCTGGTGATCCCAAGGTTGTTCTTGTTCTTGCCAGGGGTAAGCCTGGTGGAGAGGAGTGCTGGCGAAAGGTAGGCTCGCCAAATTCGGTTGACTTCCTCAGCATGTTCGACAGAAGAAGAGGGGAATGGGCTTTTGAACCAAGTTGGCCCATAAGGTCTTTGTGTAAAAGGAGCCATGGAGTCGATGAAGGTGGTGCAGTGCAAGAAAGTTTCGAAGTAAGCAGAAAAAGATTCCTCTGCAGAAAGGTTTACCTACTTGGGCTTCAACTGTGCTAGTCGAATCCCTGCGGTTCTCCTAGTTTCCAAAGAAGGTTGAACCGATTTGGGAATGTATAGACCAAGCCTAGACTCAAAAGTGGCCAAGAGCCACAGCTTGAAACAACCACAAAGGACCGTGGCTAAAAACTTAGTGGTAGGCTCATCTTCCTCAATTCTATGGTAGCATTGTCAAGTTGTTGGTGAAGAGAGCCTAAAATCAACTTAGCAAGATTGATTTTCTGTTGGGCATTGAGTTGGACAGCTAGTGGAATGTAAGATTTAGAGACTTGAAGGGAACGTGTGCAAAAAACAAACAGAGATAACCAAAGGGTTAGAAAAGCCACATGTTCGTCATCAGAGACTTCCTCAGTCTCGAGATCATGGTGGTCACCAATGTAGGGGGAGAAAGAAGCATTGGTAAAGTTGAACTTATATTCATAAGCAAGGAGTGTAGGGTCAAAGGTCTTCCCTAGAGGTTTCAGACCTGTAATGGCAGCCACATCTAGCAGAGTGGGGGACAACATGCCACATTTCAGATGGAGGCTATGGGTAGCACAATCCCAGAACTGCATGGCTGCCAAGATTAGGGTGCTATCATACTTAGGCCCATACCTAGATAACTGAATAATGTCGAAAATACCTTGTTGTTTCCAGACTTTGGCTTTCTTAGCCTCTACCTTGTCAAGCCAATCTAAATAAACTTGTTGGTCAAGCCTAGGAGCAGACCTAAAAACCCTAGAGGGATTATTCAGGAATTCTAAGTGAAAGGGTGTTTTGGCAAAAACCCTAGGTTGAAGACGAGAGGGACTGGGGAAAACTTCTAAAACCTCATCGGTTTCCAGCAGAATATTAGGCAGGGGACCCAAATAGGCATGGGTATAAATTTCAGTGGAAGGAATCAATACCTGGGTTTGCCATTGGATGGTTCGTTCATCGGTGATATCAGGTTCATCAACGAAGCCGTCGAGGGTTTGGGTTTTGTTGGGCTCGTCTTTTTTCTTTGAACTTTCAGGTTGTACTGCAACGGTGGATGTTTTAGCCATCGGTATGGGAAGGAAAATGCAGGTCTGAATCTGGGCGTAGATTGAAGAAAAGAGATGAAAGTTTGAAACTTTCGTGGATTTGGTGTTTTTGCAAGTTTCAGAGATGAGGAAGGTAAAGGGACTGTTCACAAGGTGTTCAACTGAGTAAAATGGAATATGAAAGGATTTTAGCCGTTTATATATGTTTGGAAGCAACAGTTAATGGCACGTTCACCATTACTCGCACGCTTGCGACCTTTCAGGGACGTGATGGCCCACCAACTAAATGACGTGTGCCAATGAAACGGTTTACTTTATCTGTGCAAGTTATGATGACTATCTTTTCGACTACTGTTGGAGTGTAAAAGGCGGTAGAAGTGACCATTGCACAGTATTCAAAAAATGCCCTTTCTTACCTCCATTCCTTACTCCGTCGAAAGAAGCATTTTTTGGGGGGCAATCTGTTACCTCAAAATTTCGACAGTACATTAAATGAAGCTTTAAATGGGGTTGACTTCACATTTAATATTGTTTTGGAGACAATAGGTCAATATTCAAGTCAATTCACCATCAATTCGACAGAAAAGGTTTGAAAGTGCTGACAATGCGAATGAGCTTCGACAAGCTCAGCTCTTAAAGCAAGAAACTTTCGACAAGCGAAGGCTCAACTCTTCGACAAAGCAGGGTTCAACACTCCGCTAAACGGTTGAAGACATTTAAGTCGAAATGCGAAGAGCAACAGTTAGTGGGCAGTTACTTCTCCTTATTTCTAGGAGGCAGTTATCCTTTTTTCCCACGTTTGTTTCCAAGAGTATAAATACTCTTTTGTAATAGGAAATCGGGGTCACAACATTTCACAAGAACTCTGAAAACTCAACTTCCAGACGAGAGCGAAAACGAGTGAAACAGATTCATTGTACGTGTTTGTGAACCACTTTACTTTCAACTTTAATGCAATCTTCAATTTCTGTTTACATTTATTGCAACTATTACTTTTGCTTTACTTTTAATCTTGTTCCTCGCAACATTTACTGTTCGTAAGTTCTTTGAAAACACAAAAACACAAAGGCAATTGTCAAAGAGATTTTCTAGTTTGATCTCACAATCACAATATTGAAAACTAGTGATTGTTTGCTAAAAACACCAGCAAACAGTCCCTCCTACTCATGCAACCAACTAATTAAGGCCACAAAAACTACTTTCTTTCAATTTATAACTACCACATTAAAAGATTTTTAACGCAGTCCGGAGTGCGAAGGCGTCGTCACGACTTTCACTCTTTTGCCGTCGTTAGAACTCTTTTAATCACACATATCGTAATAATACAACAATAGTCGTAAACAACCAGAACCGATGTTACGACTAACAATTACACAATTCAATCACACATGTCTCAATAAATCAATATAACTATCAATCACTATCCATCAATTAAATTGCAAGGCATGTCAAGGAAAGAACAAAACCAACAAGTTAACAGTAATAAACAACAACATGATTATGATTCAGAACGAGTACCTAGACTCGAGGGTTAACAGACTCGACAACTTGGCCGGACGGACCGAACTGCTCTGATACCACTAATGTAACACCCCCTTATACATAACTATTATTTAGCCAATTTATAAAAAGAATCAGAGTTTTCCAAAATTTTCCACGCACCACAAAGAGAGTGCTACATTTAATCAAAATACCTTACATAACTCCAAAATAGTAATTAAAGTAAAACTCCAGAATTTTAGTTAAAATGAGCTTCAGTAAATGATACATAGCACCAACATCGTCCGAGGACAAAATGCTACAACAGTGGAAGTAACAACTTAACATCTTAGTTCAAAATCTAAAAGAAATAAATAAACTAAACATCCCCCCATTGCTAGGTATCAGAGCCGACTCGACCATACTAGAAGAAGGATCTCTAAACACCTTAAGTCACTGTCACCTGCAGGTTGCCGACATACGAGGCAACACGACGCAGTAGGGTGAGTCTCAATACATAGATAATAATAAATAAAACAAGAAACACAGTAGAATAGGCACACCATACATACAGTCAATCCCAATACACCATTAATACAATTACACCAAATACAGTTATGTCAGAAATATAGAGTTACACCAAATATACCATTAATTATGAACACCCAAGTAATCACCAGAATGTATGCAAATGTATGATATGCAATATGCATGTGGATCCATCATCATCGCTTTTTGCCTTGAGGGCACACGTCGCTTTGGCCAAAGTCCACATCACTTTGGCCGATGCCCACACCTTCGCTTTATATGCATGATTTATGTGATGCCATGACAATGCACCACAACACACTACATTTACCACAACAATCATTAACTCTTCGCTTTTCACTTCGCAACTCAACTCCAATCACAATATTTGGCCGAAGCCTACACATCGCTTAATCATCACCACTACACATCACACCTCATCATAGGACTAAATATCACACCAAGGACTAAACCCACACCTAAGGACCATTTTAGCACCTAAGGACTAGTTTGACACTTCGGGGACCATTTTGACATCTAGGGACCATTTTGACCCCATAAGGATTATTTTAGCACCTAAGGACTATTTTGACACTTAGGGACTAAATTCACACTTAGGGACTAATTTGGACTCACACCTAGACACACTCACCCCACCAGCGCCACTAGCGCATTGGGCAGCCAAAATGGCGCCCTTGCACTGCTTCATCACACACGCGCACTCACACACCACACACAGCGCGCCCCGCAGCGCATTGGGGCAGCCAAAATGGCGCCCTTGCACTATTCCCCGCACACGCCACATAGCCCACCCACACCTCAAGAACTCCGGCGCCAACTTTCCAAAGAAAGTGGCGCCCCTTCCTCGCAGACACACTCCACGCAAAGAACAACAAACAGAGCACAGCGCCAACCTTCCCAAAGAATTGGCGCCCCTTCCCCAAAGACACCAAACCGAAACACACACACACTTCCACCCCACTCTAATTCAAGCAAATCATCAAACACCTAATAATCACACACTTTCCCTATTTAATTATATTAATTAGCATCTAATTATCTCCATATTATTTAACAATTCAACACTCACTTTAACAACACTCACTTAGGCATTTAATCAACATCATTTAATCACATATTCACATATTTCTTCACATTGAAGCATTTTATCAAACATATGGCATGCACATTTAACATCACATTTATTTCCAACATCAAGCATCATGGTATCACGAAATTAAATACAAATACAACAATTAATGTAATCACATACACAATCAAACAAACACCCAAACACACAATTAATTCATTAATTAATTAAACAACTACTCCTAACACTTAATCCATATGATTTCAAGGTTTATAAATTATTAACTATGAAAGAGAGCCCCCATACCTCAAAATTGAAGAACCTAAGTAGCCTCTCCTTCAAAAATACAAGAGCCACCAAAAATGGATACCCTCCTACTTTGAGCTTCAAAAACCCATTTATGGCAAAGTGAAAATGGAAAGGAATTAGGGTATGAAATTTACACTAAAAGATAGAGAGAGAAAAATGGGGAAGATTGGTACCAAATACCAACTTACCCAAGCAAAGATGAAGATTTTCCTTCTTCCTCCTCTCCACCAAACCCACGGCACCCCTTTCTTCTCTCCCCCTCCCTTTTTCCTTTTCTTTTTACTGTTCCTCATGGGCCTATTCTTTTCTTTCATTTCATTTCCTTTCCTTCTTTGACTTTTCTTTTCTTTCTTTTCTCTAATTCTCACTAAATGGACCTATTGGATCATGGGCCTATTAATTGCACCACCCCCATTTATTTCAACCACTCCCTGACATAATAAAATCATCACTCCCTTATTTACTACCCAACACCTCTTAGTTATATTAAACATCCTATTATTATTTTAATATAACTAATCACTATAACACCTCCTAAATAACATAAAACTCCAAATTAATTAATTAACTTACCATTATTTAAATATGGCCAACTATAATACTACTTAATTAAATTAGTCAAGTAATCACTTAATTAAATTAGTTAAGTAATCACCTATTTAATTTTGGGGTGTTACACAGGCGCCTGTGCTGGTGTGTGTGTGTGCTGTGTTGCGCACAAGGGCGCCATTTTGGCTGCCCAAGTGCGCCTGTGTGGCAGGTGTGGCGCGTAGGGCGCCACTTTGGCTGCCCAATTTCGCCTGTGTGTGCTGGTGTTCTAGTGCAGGGCGCCATTTTGGCTGCCCAAGTGCACTGTGGGTGCTGGTGTCTAAGTGCAGGGCGCCATTTGGCTGCCCAAGTGCACTGTGTTGTGCTGATGTCTCATGACAGGGCGCCAATTTGGCTGCCCTGTGTTGCTGTGTGCTGATGGTCTAGGTGAGGGGCGCCATTTTGGCAGCCCAAGGCGCAACATTTGCGCCTGTGTCTAGGGGATGGGCGCCATTTTGGCAGCCTAAGGCGCAACATTGGCGCCTGTGTCTAGGGGAAGGGCGCCATTTTGGCAGCTCAAGGCTCAACATTGGCGCCTGTGTCTAGGTGATGGGCGCCACTTTGGCAGCCTGTAATACCCTAATTTTGTCCGTCCCTTAACTTAAGCCAATTTCAATCATGGAACTCAACTAAATCAAAATACCACTGTTTAAATTAAGCAGGCACGCTGTTTAAATCGTGCGTTCTTCAATTTAATCTTCATATTTAGGTTTAGTCGTACATAAGTAGTGTTTTTAGTTAACGAGCTCATTTCTTATATTTGAGTCTCGCTTTAGCGTATTCGCCTAGTCTCGACCCGCTCGCGTCTTTGTGTTTGGCCAGACTCTTTTTATTATTATTATTCTTTTTGTATAGCTTAATTTATTTTGAGCATATATATATATAGTCCAAAATGTCAAAAAAATGCTGTTTAATTTTTATTACAACTTAGGAGAGTCCAAATGTCCAAATGTCTAAAAAATACAAAAAAATAATAACACAAAATATACAAAAATAAATAAATCCGAAAATTACATAAAAAATAATAACAAACAACAAGCAAAGCAGCAGCAAAGAAAGAAATCAAGGTTCCAAAGAAATGCTTCTCCAATCTAGCGATTTGGGCTGCAGATCTGAAAAACAAGGAGAGTCAAAGTTAGTCAAAGCCCAAGAAACACAAATTAAATGCTTAAACCTAATTTTTAAGAATAAAAAGGAGATCAGACAGTGGTCAAAGGGGGTACACGAATTTCGAGGTAAGAAAATCACCGAAAAAAGATTAGGGTTTTACACTAAAACCCTAATCACCTAAAGGCAACTTTTCAAGATCTGAGAAGGGAAAATAGAACAGATCCACAGCAAGAATAAAAGTCATCGAGAGCGATACACTAAGAGGCAATAACCAAGAATCATATTCAGATCCGTTTTAATTACTCAGGAATACAGGTTAGTGGTTCCTTATACTTAAAAACCACAATACGAGAATATGAAAGTGTAGATTTACCATGCTTTCGGGCCTCGTTAACGCTCATAAACGCTGTATATGTGGTGTTCTTCTTTTCTCAGTAATCCGATTTAGTTTTAGGGTCAAAACAGAGTAAAAACTAGATAAATTTGGACAAAATCAAGCTCAAGAACAGCCCAAACCAGAATAAAAAATGGGGTAGAAAAGAATCAGACCAGAGAAAGCTCTAAAAACCAAGCAGAAAAAAAAAAAATAGAAAAAAAACTCACCTCCTAGGTGACCCTCCTGGCCATCTTCTCCGTGAGCACTTCGCGAACTCGTACCAAACAAAACTAGCGCCACACACCACCAACAACAACCACCCACAGCCACCTTCGGCCTCCACCCAAACCCATCTCCAACCACCACCGAAACCACCACAACTCACCCTCCAATCACCCCAAATCATCGTCCTCCCTCCCAAACCGAAACCCCCTTCTCCATCCGCCTTCCCGCCTTTTCTCTATCACCCTCGCCGGAAACCCTCGCCTCGCCACCACCACCGCAAAACCTTCCCTCCCAAACCGAAACCAACCCCGAAACCGAGCCACAATCACTGTTAAACCCACCACCCTCCATCGTCGCAATCGTCCCCGAAACCGAGCCGGTCACCGTTAACCCCATCACCCTCCATCGCCGTAAGCTTCCTCCGATTTCGGGCCTCCCATCGCCGACGTCGTTCACTGCCTATCTCTCTCTCACCTCAAACCGTGATTCTCTCTCTCTCCCCATTAAAACCGGCGTGATTCTCGCAAGAAAAAATCCTCTCTCCTCGGGAGGCTGCCATGCAAATTTGGAATAAGGAGGAAGATGAATTTGAAAATTAGGTTTGATTTAGGGTTGTCACATTTATGAGGTCCTCTTTATTAATTTTATTTTTAGTTTATTTCTTTTAATCAGATTATTACCCACACTCCATTGATTCATGCGCAAACCCACTCCTCACTTAAGCCCAGTTTCGCTAATTGGGCCCTCCTATGCGAACTGGGCTTGCTGTTTACACCCCCTGTTCAGTTGCACAACCCCCCTGCAGCTAATAACATCCCCATTTTGCAATTTTTACTTTTTTCTTGTTTTTTTTTAATTCTTTCTAAACTCAAACACTTTTCAATAAATAAAACTTTGTTAGTGGTCGTGCGAAGCCTTTGCTTGCATGATCATTAACAATGAAGACCTAGTGATGATCACTTGGAGCCTTTGCTCAATTGATCATCATGAATGTCTAATTTTGACGAAAGACTCTCAATAAATCATAAAACTTTGTTAATGGTCTCACGAAGCCTCTGCTTGCATAATCATTAACAATGAGGAACTAGTGGTGATCACTTGGAGCCTTTGCTCAATTGATCACCACGAACGCCTAATTTTTCCAAAAACTTTCGATAAATCAAAAAACTTTGTTAGCGGTCATGCGAAGCCTTTGCTTGCATGATCGTTAACAATGATGAACTAGTGGTGGTCACTTGGAGCCTTTGCTCAATTGATCATCATGAACGCATAATTTTTCTAAAGACTTTAAATAAATCGAAAAACTTTGGTAGTGGTCTTGCGAAGCCTTTGCTTGCATGATCATTAACAATGGAGTACTAATGGTGGTCACTTGGAGCCTTCGCTCAATTGATCATCATGAAAGCTCAATTTCACAATTAAACAAAATAAAACCAAAAACCTAGAACTACGTAGCTTTGAATTCTCCATCGCACCTGGAGATACGTAGGAGCGGATCCCCTCCGTCAAGCACAATAAACTAAAAACATTTTTCCTTTCAAAGAAGCAAAGCGGCTAACTCTCGTCGAGCGCCGCCAATAAAAATTTTCATTAAGTCTTTTTCAATTAAGAGGCAAATTTAAGTATTTTTCAAATCAACACTTAAAATCACACGATTAATTAAAGGTTCCTTTCAATGAGAAAGGAGGTGTGGGTGCTAATACATTCCCTATGCCTAACCGACCCCCGAACCCAAATCTCCCGGTTTTCCAAAAGACCACCTGCCTTCCAAAAAGGTTTTTCTTCAATATTTTCCTTATAAAAAAATATTGGTGGCGACTTCATTGTTTTAAAAGGTTGTAAACGAAGAAAAACCCCTCGGGGACTTTTTCGGGCGCAACAGCTGGCGACTTCACTGGGGACACTTAGAAAATCTTTTTCAAAAAGAGGGTCGAGCCTAATTAATTAAATATGTGATTTGTGTGTTTGATTTGAATATTTTATTTTGCCTCTATTCTTCTTCTTTCTCATACAAGCATTGTTGCATCCATATGCATTCGCTTCTTCCTCTTCTATGATTGCTTCCCCGTTTATCTTATTTGCTTGTATGCTTAGTTCTTCATGCATATTCCCCAATTCTATCATGTTCCCTCTTCTTGGCTCCTTTTCTTGAGGTAAGTAATTCACTTAGTCGTTGTTGAAACTCTAGGATGGCTTATTTGATATTAAACCCTAGGGTAGACAACATGTTATTTTTCGCTTTTGTCTGGACTGGTCTGGGTTTTCATTTGCAGGTGGTGGAAAGGTAGTTATTTCTAAGTATTGTGCCCTCAGCACACACACACACCCTATACTTGTGAGCGTTAAGTGGGGCCTAAAACCCAAGGTCTGAACAAAATCCTAGGAGAGTGGGAACGATTAGTGACTGCCATTCGTAGACCTTTGTCTGTATGGCTCTCATGAAAGTTCCGCCCAAGAGTACGCTTTGTCATGATGCCTCACACTCGGTAGCTTTCTACGATTGTGGGTGTTATCATGAGGAAGACTTTAGCTCTTGGTTGCCATTGCGAGGAAGTGATTAGAACTTACATGAGAGGATTACCCTTTTCGTCGACTTTAGACCCTAGGATTCCCACCATTCGTAGGACACGGGGGCACGCCTTTGTGTGTTGCATTTAGCTTAAGCATCCCTTTTTCTCAAACTTTATTTCGAAAGTTGTAATTGTTCTTTCATAAACAACTACACGAGGTAGCATGCAGTTTCGAAAATGTTCAAAGTACCACCAATTAAACCTCATTTTATTACCATTTTACACGAGGTAGCATTGCATTTGCATCTAACAAAATCCAAAAAAATTCGTCATTTGCATTCTTCATGCATTAAAACATTGCATTCATTCATTCTTGTGTTCATAAGTGTGTTTCGTCAACAGAAAACCAGGCAAGCTGGTTAGGCATCGCTATTTGACGCGTTTACAAACAAGGAACATGGACAACAATCAAGGCGACGCTGACCAGGGCAATCCATTGCCACATCAGAATGCTGGAATTCCAGAAGATCCGAATCCTAGTGGTCAGGGTCAGCATGTTCAGAATCAAGGGAATCAAGTCCTTCAAGCTGAGATTGAAATCATGAAAGCTCAAATGGCAGAGGTCATAAGAGTGCTGAGAGCCTTAAGAAATGTTGGTACAGCTGAAGCTACTACTGCTGGGGTGGACAATACTCCTCCCCCTCCTAGGTCGGGGATCCCTCAAGCCCTTCAAACAGTGCAATGGCCTCCTTTTGGTCTCCCGCTAGGCTACACGCCTCCTACTGTTGACACAAATCCTGGAGGACCATCCCTGGGAATACAATTCACTCACGTAGTTGGAACGGGGACGCCTCAAGCCCAGATCCAGATCCCAATCCTCATCACGCTCTAGGAACTCCAGTAGTTTCAATTGGCCAATGACGGTCCATCCCCAAGTTCGGGGACCAATCCACGAAATACAATTCACTCACGTGACCCACATCGTGAACCCACCGTAGTAGTGGCGATGAATAATCCTCATTACGGTGTGAATGGTTTCCCTCGAATTACCCTACTAAAACCAGAGTCGATGATCGGATGCTGTGAGGAAGAAATCAATGAAGACGCGTATAATGAGTGCCTATAAAGAGGGATGTTGGGATACCCTAGGGAGCCCAAAGGAAAGTTTGATTACTTAGGCGGATATGGCGCTCTCTGCGAGTGCTCAAATCCGAATGAAGGACATCCAAATTACGGGATGGGATGAGGAAGATGAGCAACACAACCAAGTGGTTGTCAACATGGCAAAAGAGGGATGTTGGGATACCCTAGGGGAGCCCAGTGGAAAGTTCGATTACTTTGGTCAGATATGATGTTCTTGAGAGTGCTCAAATCCGATTGGAAGACATCCAGCCTACAGGATGGGGTGAGGAAGATGAGCAACACAACCAAGTTGCTGCCATCATGGATAGTTCTGAGTCTGAAGAGGGTGGGACGAGTCTAGTTCGTCGGTGAAGAATTAAAGAATTGGAAGGCTGCTGATTCTCCTGTGACTTTTAGTTTAAAGTAATTAGTTGTAATGCAACCCCGTGGCTCTGCCCAAGGCCATAAGGACCAGTTGTTAGGGGCACGCATGTTTTTATTTTCAGAATCATTATCATCAATAAAAACGTTGTTTTTGAATCTCCATCAATAAAAATCATTTCTCCATATTTCATGTGTCCTCTTTCCTGTTCTATTATTGTTTGCTTGTTTGTTTCGCTTTTCATTCTTACTTTTTAAGCCGGCAAAGCGCGTAACCACAAAGAATTGTCTCTGAAAATAACAGTGCCAACAATCCCTATTACGACTTTGATCATCCAATTAACCAAACTGAAGGGGATGTTGATGAAAACTGGGAAACTCCTCCGGAATTAATGAGATTAATAGAGCAAGAAGAAAAGATCATTCAACCTCATGGGGAGTCGATTGAGATTGTCAACCTGGGTACGTAAGAAGATAAAAGAGAAGTTAAGGTCGATACCGCCATGGAAGCTGGTGAACGCAAAAAGTTAATCCAGCTCTTGCATGATTATGCTGACGTCTTTGCATGGTCGTACAAAGATATGCCGGGGATAGATACCGACATTGTTGAACACAAGTTGCCGGTCAAGCCAGAGTGCCCACCAGTCAAGCAGAAATTAAGAAGAATGAAGCCAGAGGTGTCACTGAAAATCTGGGATGAGGTAAAGAGGCAGTTTGATGCAGGGTTCCTAGCAGCGGCCAAGCACCCACAGTGGGTTGCCAATATTGTCCTAGTTCCCAAGGAGGATGGGAAGGTCAGAATGTGCGTCGACTACAGAGATCTGAATCGTGCTAGTCCTAAAGATGATTTTCTCCTTCAAAAAAAAAAACAAACAAAAAAAACAAAAAAATATAAAAAAAAAGGAAGAGGGCAAATATATAGGAGTAAATAAATTATTGTCCTTGAGTTAATTTTTTGAGAAAACGAGCAATCGTGATTTGAAATAAAGTTCGACCATCTTCCCATATTCTCGAGAAAAAAAACTGTGCTACCCACCTCAAATATCAAAAAAGATGCATCACTTTTTATCAAGCTCACCCGAGCCAAAAAATCAAAAAAAGAAAAAAATCAAAGAAAAAAATCAAAGAAAAGAAAAAAGAAAAAGGGATTTAAAAATGAAAATCCCAAAAATACAAAAGAAATGTAAGTGGTGAGCTGATACACGTTACCACAAAACACAAGAGATCATTGTCTCAATAAACTGCAAATACTTCCTTTTGACCTCGGCATCCCGCCCTCCACCAACCCTTAGCCAGGAATAAAACTTCCAAACACCTCATCAAGCCAAATAAACCATCATAAATCATCAAACGTCAGCCAACGCCGAATAAAAATCATCCTACCATTAGCTTCAAACACTTCATTAAACCCAATCATCCTTCCTCCACAAAAACCCACAATCTCCAAAAATCCATTCCGATCAATGATCGATTGCTTTTGTTTTCTCAGAGTTTTAGCTTTAGGACAAATAAGTTTATTTACTTAAATATGTTTGTCAAAAAAAAAATCTCAAAAAAAGGGAGAAAGAAAAATCAAAAGGCTGGCACTCCAAGATTCAGTCAAGTTACATCAGGGCAAAGTTCTAGAGATCACCAAGTGGGTTGAAGCTGCCTCATATTCAAGTATAACCAGTTCAGTGGTTGCCAAGTTTGTCAAGAAAGATCTGATCTGTCGTTACGGTCTTCCCAACAAAATCATCGTTGATAATGGCAACAACTTGAACAATGAGAATGATGAAGGACCTATGTCTTGAGTTCAAGATTCAAATCACAATTCATCCCCATACCGTCCCAAGATGAATGGGGCAGTTGAAGCGGCCAACAAGAATATCAAGAAAATAGTGCAGAAAATGGTGGTAACATACAAAGACTGGCACGAAATGATTCCTTTCGCTTTGCATGGCTATCGTACCTCGGTGCGTAGCGATCGGGCAACCCCTACTCAGCGTTTACTGGTCGGAGGCGATCCTCCCCATTGAAGTTGAAATACCATCTCTCGCGGTGTTAATGGAGGCAAAGCTTGATGAAGCGAGTGGGTTTCGATCCGTCTTGACCGGTTGAACCTCATTCTTGAAAACGGGTAGTCGCGATGTGTCATGGGCGGTTGTACCAACAGAGGATGATAAGGGCTTTTGACAAAAGAGTCTGTCCTCGGGAATTCCAAGAGGGAGACCTTGTACTCAAGCAGATCTTGCCGATCCAGACGGACCCGAGGGGCAAATGGGCTCCCAAATATGAAGGACCTTATGTGGTGAAGAAGGCATTTTCAGGGGGAGCCCTAATCCTGGCAAACACGGACGGAGATGAGATTCCAAATCCAGTGAACTCAGATGTGGTCAAGAAGTATTATGCCTAGAAAAATAGACGAAAAAAGAGAAAGATAAGCCAAGGAAAAATCAGCTCGCTAGGTTGAAAACCCGCAAAGGGCGGCCTAGGCAAAATCAGTGACCCTGGGATCAAAAAACCGCAGCGGCGATCGAGCAAAAATTAGGGTCAGAAAACTTGGGCTTGAGAAAAGAAAAGGCAATCAGCACTCCCAAAGGTTTGGATAAGAGGGTGATCAGAGTTATGAGTATGGACGGCGGGCACCGTTACTTCAGAGATGAAATCACAAGATCTATTCCTTTCTCTTGTATTTTCTCAGTTTAAAAGAAAGATTGTAATATACTTTCAATTGGCGTGACTTTCTGCACGTCCAATTTCCATATCAATAAAAGTCAAACTTTTCTTTCATATTTGTGCTTTTCGTGTCACTGCTTTCATCTATTCAGTCTCTTTCAAAATGATAATTTTTATGATTGATGAAATTGATTTGCAAAACATGTGCACATTCAAGAGCATTACAGGATCATTACGAAATCTTTGAAAAATACAGAAAGAAATGATTTCCCAAGTGAGTAAAGTTGCAAAAAAAAAAAGAGACAAAGCAGGCATAACAAATCGGTCGCAAATCCTCACGAGATCATCGTCCCGGGACGACCTCCGTCCGCAGATCGACTTAACCAAAGAAAAAAAGAGCGCCAAAAACAAATAAGCGAGAAAAAAAAGAAAGTCGCTTTTAAAAAAAAAAAAAAAGAAGAAAAATCACGTAAGCGCGAACACACAACAGACACAACATCTTCATATCATTCATCATTCTCATGTCATCCATACCATTCATCACTCCATGGCATCAAACGATGAGTGCATTACACTTTCAAATTCGCATCTCGGAAGAGCAAAAGAATAATCAATCGGAAGAAACATCCCACCAAAATCAATCATTGCATCCATGTGCACCCAAATACCCAAGCGCATGCATTTCACGCACCATTCAAGAGAAAAGTTACTTGGACGAGAGTCCCAAAAATCCCATTTTTAGAAAATCACCATCAACCACGAGTTCGTAAACTCCATCGGCCACGAGTTCGTAAACTCCTCGGCCACGAGTTCGTAAACTCCATCGGCCACGAGTTCGTAAACTCCATCGGCCGCGAGTTCGTAAACTCCATCAACCCGAGTTAGTGAACTCCCACGAGTTAGTGAACTCCTTCCACGATCACAACATCGCCGTTATGCGAGCACGCGATGGATCCATCGACTTGCGTTAAGTCGCCGGATTAGTTGTGCGGCCCAAAGGCACGGCGTAAATCCATTGATCAAATCGATTCGGACACGATGTTGATCGGCGCTCGAAAAGGCCACCCCCGAGTTCGTAAACTCCATCAATCCGAGTTCGTAAACTCCATCAACCCGAGTTAGTGAACTCCTTCGAGTTAGTGAACTCCTTCCACGATCACAACATCGCACGTGCGAGCGCGCGATGGATCCATCGACCGTTAAGTCCTTCTGATTAGTTGTGTCGACCTAAGGCACAGCGTAAATCCATTGATCAAATCGATTCGGACTTGATATTGATCGGCGCTCGAAAAGGCCACCCTGAGCTCGGACTCGGCGAGGTCCGTTAAAAGGTTTTAGGCAACCTCCGAATTCCCAATTTACCGCTTTTAAAATTTACCGCTTTTCCTAATTTCTTGTTTTTTTCCAATTCATTGCTCTCTCGTTAATGCGACCAGTGTTAACCCCCTCAAAAAGAAAATAACAAAAAGATTTGAGTTTTTCTGAAACGGACAAAATTAGTATTATTTCTATATCTTTATTTCCACTTCACCAACAAATATGAAAAGGCCAATTCATATTTTTGGCGAAATGTGAAATAAAGAGGGGCAGCTATAATACCCTAATTTTGTCCGTCCCTTAACTTAAGCCAATTTCAATCATGGAACTCAACTAAATCAAAATACCACTGTTTAAATTAAGCAGGCACGCTGTTTAAATCGTGCGTTCTTCAATTTAATCTTCATATTTAGGTTTAGTCGTACATAAGTAGTGTTTTTAGTTAATGAGCTCATTTCTTATATTTGAGTCTCGTTTTAGCGTATTCGTCTAGTCTGACCCGTTCTCGTCTTTGTGTTTGGCCAGACTCTTTTTATTATTATTATTCTTTTTTTGTACAGTTAATTTATTTTGAGCATATATATATATAGTCCAAAATGTCAAAAAAATGCTGTTTAATTTTTATTACAACTTAGGAGAGTCCAAATGTCCAAATGTCTAAAAAATACAAATAAATAATAACACAAAATATACAAAAATAAATAAATCCGAAAATTACATAAAAAATAATAACAAACAACAGACGTGAAGTCCAGAAATCAGGGGTTCAATGAAATGCTCTCAAGCTATCTTGATTTGAAGGCTGCAGATCTGAAAAACAAGGAGAGTCAAAGTTAGTCAAAGCCCAAGAAACACAAATTAAATGCTTAAACCTAATTTTTAAGAATAAAAAGAGAGATCGACAAATGGTCAAAGGGGGTACACAATTTCGAGGTAAGAAAATCACTGAAAAAAGATTAGGGTTTTACACTAAAACCCTAATCACCTAAAGGCAACTTTTCAAGATCTGAGAAGGGAAAATAGAACAGATCCACAGGCAGTAACAAAAGTCATCAAAGGCAGTACACTAAGAGGCAATAACCAAGAATCATATTAAGATCCGTTTAATTACTCAGGAATACAGGTTAGTGGTTCCTTATACTTAAAAACCAAAATACGAGAATATGAAAGTGTAGATTTACCATGCTTTCAGTTCTGTTAACGTTCATAAACGCGTGTATATGTGGTGTTCTTCTTTTACGTAATCCAGTTTAGTTTTAGGGTCAAGCAGAGTAAAAACTAGATAAATTTGGACAAAATCAAGCTCAAGAACAGCCCAAACCAGAATAAAAAATGGGGTAGAAAAGAATCAGACCAGAGAAAGCTCTAAAAACCAAGCAGAAAGAAAAAAAATAGAAAAAAAACTCACCTCCGGTGACCCTCCGGTCATCTTCTCCGGCGAGCACTCCGGCGAACTCGTACCAAACAAAACCAGCGCCACACACCACCAACAACAACCACCCACAGCCACCTTCGGCCTCCACCCTAACCCATCTCCAACCACCACCGAAACCACCACAACTCACCCTCCAATCACCCCAAATCATCGTCCTCCCTCCCAAACCGAAACCCCCCTTCTCCATCCGCCTTCCCCTTCGTTTTCTCTATCACCCTCGCCGGAAACCCTCGCCTCGCCACCACCAATACAAAACCTTCCCTCCCAAACCAAAACCAACCCCGAAACCGAGCCACAATCACGGTTAAACCCACCACCCACCATCGTCGCAATCGTCCCCGAAACCGAGTCGGTCACCGTTAACCCCATCACCCTCCATCGCCGTAAGCTTCCTCCGATTTCGGGCCTCCCATCGCCGACGTCGTTCACTGCCTATCTCTCTCTCACCTCAAACCGTGATTCTCTCTCTCTCCCCCATTAAAACCGGCGTGATTCTCGCAAGAAAAAAAATCCCTCTCTCCTCAGAGAGGCTGCTGCGGCGCAGCTGGAATAAGGAGGAAGATGAATTTGGAAATTAGGTTTGATTTAGGGTTGTCACATTTATGAGGTCCTCTTTATTAATTTTATTTTTAGTTTATTTCTTTTAATCAGATTATTACCCACACTCCATTGATTCATGCGCAAACCCACTCCTCACTTAAGCCCAGTTTCGCTAATTGGGCCCTCTTATGCGAACTGGGCTTGCTGTTTACACCCCCTGCTCGGTTGCACAACCCCCTGCAGACTAATAACATCCCCATTTTGCAATTTTTACTTTTTTCTTGTTTTTTTTTTAATTCTTTCTAAACTCAAACACTTTTCAATAAATAAAACTTTGTTAGTGGTCGTGCGAAGCCATTGCTTGCATGATCATTAACAATGAAGACCTAGTGATGATCACTTGGAGCCTTTGCTCAATTGATCATCATGAATGTCTAATTTTTACGAAAGACTCTCAATAAATCATAAAACTTTGTTAATGGTCTCGCGAAGCCTCTGCTTGCATAATCATTAACAATGAGGAACTAGTGGTGATCACTTGGAGCCTTTGCTCAATTGATCACCACGAACGCCTAATTTTTCCAAAAACTTTCGATAAATCAAAAAACTTTGTTAGCGGTCATGCGAAGCCTTTGCTTGCATGATCGTTAACAATGATGAACTAGTGGTGGTCACTTGGAGCCTTTGCTCAATTGATCATCATGAACGCATAATTTTTCTAAAGACTTTAAATAAATCGAAAAACTTTGGTAGTGGTCTTGCGAAGCCTTTGCTTGCATGATCATTAACAATGGAGTACTAATGGTGGTCACTTGGAGCCTTCGCTCAATTGATCATCATGAAAGCTCAATTTCACAATTAAACAAAATAAAACCAAAAACCTAGAACTACGTAGCTTTGAATTCTCCATCGCACCTGGAGATACGTAGGAGCGGATCCCCTCCGTCAAGCACAATAAACTAAAAACATTTTTCCTTTCAAAGAACCAAAGCGGCTAACTCTCGTCGAGCGCCGCCAATAAAAATTTTCATTAAGTCTTTTTCAATTAAGAGGCAAATTTAAGTATTTTTCAAATCAACACTTAAAATCACACGATTAATTAAAGGTTCCCTTTCAGTAGAAAGGAGGTGTGTGGGAGTGCTAATACCTTCCCTATGCCTAACCGACCCCAGAACCCAAATCTCCGGTTTTCCAAAAGACCACCTGCCTTCCAAAAGGTTTTTCTTCAATATTTTCCTTATAAAAAAATATTGGTGGCGACTTCATTGTTTTAAAAGGTTGTAAACGAAGAAAAACCCCTCGGGGACTTTTTCGGGGCGCAACACACGACCCAAGCGCAACCCCATGCGCTGTGTGTCAGGTGTGGGATCGGTCCACAGTGCGTTTTTAGTCCTTGGGGTGTCAATTTAGTCCACTAGGTGTTGAATTAGTCCACTAGGTGGTGTTTTAGTCCCTAGGTGTTGATTTAGTCCCTGGAGTTAGTTTTAGTCCTTGGTGTGACTTTAATCCCTGGTGTGGTTTTAGTCCTTTGGTGTGAAATTAGTCCTTGGTGTTCTTTTAGTCCCTTGGGGTGTCGTTTTAGTCCTTGTAGGGTTGTTCTTTATGGTGATGCATACTAATGGTGAATATAATTTGGTGATTGGGGGTCTATGACCTCTCTGGGTGATTGGTGAGTAAATAAACTAAAGGTGAGCATTCTAATGCATAATTGGGTGTTTTTGGTGCTATGGTGCATAGTCATGGTGTCGCATAATCATATGCATTTTTGGTGAATAGGCCTCGGCCTCATAAAATATTTTGGTGAATGCCCTCAAGGCTATTTTGGTGATGGATCCACATGCATATGCCCGTGGAGTTTTGGGCTGCATATCATACACTTGCATACATTTCTGGTGATTGCTTGGGTGTTCATAAATTAATGGTGAAATGAATATGACTGTATTTTGGTGTGCTAGTTGCCTGCTCTATTGCGTTACTTGTTTTATTTGTAATTACCTATGTAAAAGACTCACCCTACTGCTTTATGTTGCTTTTTATGTCGGCAACGTGCAGGGGACAGCGACTGAAGGTGTTTCGGTACCTTCTCCTATTTTGGTTGAGTCAGCTCTGATACGTAGCACCGGGGGGGACGTTTAGTCTTTGTCGTTTTATCTTATGTTTTGATCTTTCACTTGGATTCTGTATTTCCGTATTTGTTGAGTTTCGTTATATTCCGCTGCAACGGTGTTTATTCCCGGAGTTATTATGGTGCTATGTATCTCATATTTGGAGTTTATTTTATTTATATTTGGAGTTTTAAATGTGGTGGTTTAAATGTGGCATCCTCGAGTGGTCGCACTAAAATTTTTCGTAGACTCTGATTTTCAATTAATTAAATAGTAGCTTATGTAGAAGGGGGTGTTACATCTTCAACTCTTCTCCAGCAAGGCAATGGCGGATCAGACTAACACCACCCTCTTCATCTTCAAGACCATCCTCGATGACAACAACTTGGTTAGGATCCAACAAACCAGCACTCACAAAACTTTGACTGATGTCGCAAATTGGGATCCTCTGGGGCCATGGATCTTGGACTCTGGACTTGGCCAACCATCTGCGCTTTCGTTCGTTTGCCATTTTCGTTCTTTCTTCCTCACTTGGAGCGTATCCCAGCCCGCAACGGTCCTTATTTTCCTTCAGTTGGATGGGAGCCAGAATTCCCTGACCAAATTTTCCCAATCCAGAACCAACCTTATATCCTTGGACTAACATGATTTTAGCAACCGTCTCCTCCTCTTTGGTCCTCCCGAATACTGCATTGGCGATCTCCAAAGACTGAAAGGCTATTTCCAAAGACTCTTCGGCGGCTTCCGTCACTTTCTCTTGAGCAACCTCTGGCTCTTTTCCCTTCTCTTTACAGCCTCTCTGCTCAGCCTCTCTGGATGTTTCTGCCCGGAGGGTTTCTGGAGCATACACTCTTCCGCTTCTTGTGATCACGCTTGATCCCGCTATGTTGGTTACAAGTAGGAGCACTTGGGGAGTATTCTACTGTAGATAGCGCAGTGTATTTCCCTGGAATTGCCTTGTCCGACTCATAGGGAAAAGGAGTCGGAACTTCAGTCACTATTGGTTGAGTATTTGCCTGCACCAATCTGGGATTGTAATTGTAAGGAATTTCAACAGGTCTTCTAATTCCTCTACCTTTATCAGAGTGTAGAGTCAACACTTCCTCTTCAACATCATGTCTTCAACATCATGGGTTCATATCTGAACCACACACCGATCCATCAGGTCTTGCAGGATCATCTTAAAGCTTCCACAATTCCCCACGCATGTGGAATCAGCACATCCTTCTTCATGGCAACACCCCTTCCTAACCACCCCAACATGGCATAACTCAGAGTAGATAACACCCAACGGAGTTTTGATCTTCTACACATCCCTTACCAATTGCCCAACAGAACTTTCTATAGCATTGGTAGCCGGCCTCTGATGACCTAGCAATGGATTGGTTGTTGTATTCGGGCTGTTCTGTTTAAACGAGATCCAACCTGCATCTATCAGGTCTTGCACCACATGCTTGAAGGCTTTACACTCCTCCACAGTATGACCGACCCCGTTTTCATGGAAACTGCAGGTAGCATTAGCGTTGTAACCTCTGGGAAATGGCGGCTGAAGGGCCTTCATTGGCCGAGTGTTGATCAAGTTATTGGAAGTCAGGTGATTAAACAACTCAGTGTATGGCATTGGGATTGGATCAAAACTGGTCCGTTTCTTGTACTGATAACCCTGAGCCTTGTGGTATCCAGCGCCTTCTTTGGGATGGCACAGGAGCAGAGAATGGAACAGTTTGTGGTGGAGGGGTACCAAAGGATGAATTTCCTCCTGAGATCACATTTGCTTCTCCTTCCTTCTTCTTTGGAAACTGGGAGTGGTACTTCTTCTGATTGTTTGAACCACCAGAGCTTCCTGCATTACTGAGATGATTTGAAATCTTCCCACTTCGGAGACCATGCTCAAGTCTTTCCCCGAAGACTATCATATCGGAGAAGCTAGTTGAAACACTTATGTCAGTAGGTCATAGTAAATTCTTTGGAAGGGTTTCCAGGAACATGTACACCATTTCCTTCTCAGTTAGAGGAGGTTGGACCTGGGTAGCTATGCTTCACCATTTCTGGGCATATTCTTTGAAAGTCTCATTTTCGCCCTTACTCATGTGTTGCAATTGCGACCTATCCGGAGCCATGTCCATGTTGTACTTATATTGTCTCATGAATGCTTCGGGCAAATCCTTCCAACAACGAATTTCAGAGGATTGCAGTTTCATGTACCAATCTAGACGAGCTCCAGCCAAACTGTTTTGGAAGCAGTAAATCAGCAGTTTATCGTCATTGGCATAAGGACCCATTTTTCGGACAAACATTGTAACATGGCTCTCTGGACAGCCAATTCCTCTGTATTTATCCACCTCGGGAGCTTTGAACTTCGGTGGTAAAACCAAATCTGGGACTAAACACAGCTCACAGGCTTCCTTGGCTCTAACACCAGTACCCTCCATTGCCCTTACTCTTTCTTGAAGTGCACGAATCAAATCATTTGGCTGAGATCCCTCAAACATGTGTCCTTGGAGGTGACTCCCCATACTGTAATAATACCCTCCAGGCTGAAGAACATTTTGAGGATGTGCTGCAAGCCCCGGAGTAGGACTGAGCACAGCATGAGGACTAGGAGTCTGAATCTGCGGTCCTCCTGCAGCTCCCCCAGACACGGCGACAGTGACTTGATTAGGCGCAGCCACACCGACAGGAGTAGGTCCAACAGTTCGTGGCATGTACCCAGCAGGCATACCCCAAGGATATCTCTGTGAAGTGTATTGATTTGACACATTCATTTCTGAAGCAAAAACAGGGTGACTAACCTCAGATCCTGGAGGAACTGCAGCTGTAGCGTTTACTGATACTGGAGGAGGAACGAAAGAAGTGACACCATCTGGACCAACTACAGCGACAGCTTCAGCAACTGTCCCACTCTTTAAACTTTGTAGCATGACCATCATCTCATGCATCTGGGCCTCCATAGCACCCATCTTATCTTTCAAAGCCTGGTTCTCCTGAGCTAGTTGCTCAGGGTTGAGTATTGCTATAACCGGGTCATCTGGATCCACCTGACTCTCAATCTCGATCTCTGGATTCTCTGGATTGCTTGCCATTAATCTCGCTTGAAGCCGTGTGTTGTAACGGTGAAAGTGAACCAGCGTGCCTTTTCTGTTTTTTTAGACATTTATTGCATAAGAACCAAGATAAATGCATGAATGGATATATGAATGCATGCACAATGTTTGATTGATGCTGGGAACCACGGGATACCTTATCTTGTCATAAGCGCATAAACTTTTCTTTGATTTAGGAAGTGAAGTAAACGAGGAATCGAAATAGCAAATCGACATACTTCATAACTGGGAAGCGAGAAGTAATTGAAGCCTTGCTATTCGATTCCATTCTGATGCACCTATGACAAGACGGTACATTATTCGGCGGTCCCCGGCAAGCAAATGCAAATGAAATGCAATATGAATGCAAATATTTGCAACATTTAGCTTTAATGAATGCAGCATGATGCGATTATGATGTGAATGATGCATGTGGAGAAAATAAAAGCGATGCATATTGACGGAAGTTCAAAAATTTAGGAGACACACTACGTGCCGCCTCACGCAGTGGTTTATTTGAAGAAGGAAAATATTTTTGTATTTTCTTGGAAAAACTTTGAAAAAGCTCTTTTTGAGGAAGACATGTCCTAAATTACCATGCAGCACACAATTCGTATGCCCTCGTGTCCTACAAAGGTGGGAATCCTGAGTTCTAGGGCAACTTCAAAGGTTCCTCCCATGTAGTTCTAATTCACACCCTCACAATGGCTACCGAAGCTATAGAATCCTCATGCCGACACCCACAATTGTAGAATGCTACCAAGTGTGAGGCGTCATGAGAAAGCGTACTCCGGTTGAGACTTTCATGAGTATCAGACAGACAAATGTCTTGAATGACAGTCACTAATCGCCTCCACTCCTCTAAGTGTTTGTTGGATCCGGGTATAGGAGCCCACTCATAGCACACAAATTATAAGGTGTGAAAGTGTGTGATCGAGGACATACTTCCTAAAATCTACCCAACCCCACCTGCGAAGAAAACCAGAACAGTCCAGACAAAAAGGTCGTCTACCCTAAGGTTCAACATGCATACATCATTTCAACATACAAACCATCCTAAGAAGTCAGCAATAATTACACGCATTGCTTACCTCAAGAAAGGGAGCTAAGAAGGGGGATCATAGCAGAAATGGGGGGAAGCCTATATGAGCTTACCTCGAGAAAGGGAGCGAAGAAGAAGGGAACATGAGAAAATTGGGGAAAAATGCATGAACCAACCTTAAGAAAGGGAGCAAAGAAGAGGGGAACATGATGAGGAAAGGGGAATGCATGAACATAGATGTAAACAAAGAGAAAAAGAGTAAAGGAAACAAGAAGCACACATAGAAGAAGAAGAAGCAAAATGCACATGAATGCAACACAACAACATGATAATGCAAGAGAAACAATCAAGCATCACAGACAAAGAAAGAAGAGAAAAGAAAAAGAAAAAGAAAAAGAAAAAGAAAAGGAAGAGATAGAACAAACTTTTCAAGTCAAACAATTTAAACCGCACATCAAGTTAACTAGGCTTGACCCTCGTCTTTTTTAAAAAAAAGTGTCCCCAGCAGAGTCGCCAGCTGTTGCGCCCCAAAAAATCCGGTTTGGACTTCTCGTTTGACAACGTGAAAAATAGTAGAGCCACCACCAATATTTATTTAGGAAAACATTGAAAAAACCTTTTTTGGAAAAAATGGGTGGTCTTTTGAAAACGCAGAGATGTAGGTTCGGGGGTCGGTTACGCATGGGGAATGTATTAGCACCCCACGCGTCCTTTCTACCGAAAGGGAACCATTAACTTGATGTGTGGTTTAGGAAAAGTTGATTTGAAAGCAATTTGTTCTACTTCTTTTCTTTTCTTTTCTTTTCTTTTATTTAAGAGTTTATTTTATTGAAAAAGAGGAGGGGGGAAAAGAATATTTTTGGTTATCTTTGAAAAGCGGAACAAAACAAAGATTTTTTGAAAAGGGTGCTTGACAGAACATGAACCCGGTCCTACGTACCCTCACTGGGATGAGGGATCAAAGCTACGTAGTTCTTGATTTTTGCGTTTGAAAACGACTTTTGGATTTTATCTTATTTAATTTTTGGAGCCTTTGAAATAGGACTCAAGTGTTTACGAACACCAAACAAGCAAAGGCTTCGAGTGGCGTTCCTTACTAACTTGAAAGAAAAGAGAGTTGGAACCGGTAACCAGTCAAAAAAAGGCTTCGAGTGATTACAAGTGACAAAGTTGTATTATTCTTTTTGAAATATGTATTAGTTTGTGTTTGATTAAGGTGTGGGAGCTTTCACAATAGTCAAACAAGCAGAGGCTTCGAGTGACTACCACTAATAACTCCTCATTAGCGATCAAACAAGCAAAGGCTTCGAGTGATGACTAATGATTTATTTAAGAAAATGCCTTAGGGTTTTTTTTATTAAAAAAACATTTGATTTTTGATTTGAAAACTAGTTTAGGAAAGAATTTGATTTGGAAAAATATTTTGGAAAACAAGTAGAACACTTCAATCAACTCCACATCCATAACCAAATGCAAAATGAATGATTAAAGTTCAAACATATTCAACTAATCAAGTAATCATGAACATGTTAATCATCAACTAAGATTAAGCATGCCAATATAATCAAGGGATTCAATTATCAAAGATACAAGACAATGTTCTCAAAATAATTGTGCGTGCGTGTGTGAGAGAGGTGAATTTATCTTAATGACTCTATGCTACACAAGTAGTAGGCTTACGTCTTCATATAAGAGTACATGCATGGGGAAGAATTGCACACAATTAAGTCATGACATTTAAATGGCATCATGAACAAGAGAGATACAATTAATTATAGGCATATAGAATATTCTTAGTTAGATGAATGAACATGCAAGCAATGATGTGCATGATTAGGCAAATATGCAAATGCATGAGCATACAAGGATATGAATGAATGATCATATAAGACTATGCATGAATGAATAGGCATACAAGACTATGCATGAATGAATGATTGAGCATACAAGACTATGAATGCATGAGCATAGTTATTGTGCAAGGTATGAACATTTGAGTATGCATGAACATGTGAATGAATGCTAAACATGGAATTAATGAATGCATGAGCATGTGAGAGGGTAAGAGAATGCAATAGGCCTAAGCATGCATGAATGTATGAACATGTGAGCATATGAAAGTATGCAAGTACTAATGTGAAAACATAAGAATGTGTCATACAAGTGATGCAAATAAATGAAATGCAAAGGGTGAAAAGTTTAATGAGATGAGGTAAAACCACTGATGCAATGTAGTAAAGCAAAAGAGTATGCAAAGTGGTAAAAACATGTTTTGTGAGGTGAATTGGTGAAAATGTTAAATGGAATGAAGTAGAGGGTTAATGAAATGGTAAAAGTAAATAGTTAATGAGGTGATAAAAATGTTTGGTAAAAAATTAAATGAAATAGTAAAAGTAAAATAGTAAAATATTTTTATGTCTTTTGGTAAAAGAGTTAATGAAGTGGTAAAGTAAAAAGTAAGTGAGTGGTTAAAAGTGAAAAGTGAAAACACAATTACACACAACTTGTATTTACAAACACAAGATCAAATCAACAATTTATGAGCAACAAATTGGTAAAAATTGAGGCCCTTGGCGAATGCATAACAAGGCAAAACCAAGCACAAATTTCATCATGTTCTTGCCACCAAATCACATCAATGAGCATATGAACATAAACCCTAGGATCTACTCATACATTTGATGCTCAAACAATTGTCATTTCATCATTTATTTCAACTCAAAATGAAAGGAAATGCAAGAACAATAGAAACCCTAATTTCTACTTATGAACCCGAGAGCATAGTTGGCTAGGTCCACCTTTTTATTCAACTTGAACACAAGAAATGGTCAAAGAAGTGCATGAACAACCAAAAACACTATAGGGCCGAAGCATTTTTGAAGGAAAATGAGGTTTTATTTCATGAAATTTAGTGAAAAATGTGTGGAAATTCAAGGGAAATTATTCATGCACAAAAACAAACTCCTTCAAGGCCAAGGACCCATCTCAAACACCCAAGGCTCCCAATGTCCTTGTCATAATGTTTGAAATGGATCCTCAAAGCAAACAACAACAAGCAATCAAGAAGAGGTTGGGAGTAGAAGAGAAATTTACATGGTAAAAGTGGAAAAAACAAAGATCTAAGGCTTACCTTAAGAACTTTCAAAAGAAATGAAGAAGAATATCAAATAAAAACCAAGAACACTTGAACCTCTTCTTGAATCCCACGAAAATCTCTTGATCTTGAAGAATTATTGTTGAAAGTTTGATGATAATTCAAGATTAGAAGTGGACCTAGTGTAGGAATCAAGAATATTGAAGTTTTGATGGTTGATTTTGAAGAATTTGTGTGGAGAAAGGGAGGAGAGGCCACGGCTAAACAAGGGAGAGGAAAGGAGAGTATTGTGTGCTAGGGTAAAAATGAGAGTCCTCCTCCCATGGTCTCTTATTTTGGGTTTTATATGAGATGCAACATTAAGGGTATATAGGATTTGAGATGCAACCATTGAGATTTGAGATAGAATTTAAATCAAGGGTTAGGATTGCAATGCACATGGATTAGGGGCAATGAGAAAACACAAGTTAGGTAAAAATAGGGCTGAAATTCGCAGCCATGAGTTGGTTGGCATTTTGCAAGTTGTCATTGTACTATTTGTCTCCCACTACCTTTGTAATTATCCATTCCTTTCCTTGATTATTCTTTTCTAGATAATTCCCATGAAAATCTTACCATTTTGGGCTTCATCCTAGGAATCAATCATTGGGCCTAAAAGCCAACGACTTCGTCTGAGAGCACCGATCACAGGGTTGTACGTCCAAGTGATGATGTCATCAAACAAAGCCAAACTCTAGGTGAAGTCTTCGCAATCACTCAACAAGACGTACGTCCAGTGAGCAACCACTAATGACTTCGTTCTAACCTAAGATGTACTCTAGCCCGGGTATAGGGCTGTCTCACCAAGAAACAAAAAAGATAAGGGAGTGCAACGTGTGTGTAGGAGCATAATGCCAAACATACCCCCCCACCTGTAAAGAAAATCCAGAAGCAGTCCAGCCAAAGAAAATCATCTACCCTAGGGTTTTGCATACATCATTTAAGTATAAGCAAGAAATCAACCTAAGGTACTAACAATCATCTAAAACCCTACTTACCTTAAGAAAAGGAGCAAAGAAGAGGGGATCATGATAGAAGAGGGAAAGTGGATGAACTTACCAAAGAAAAGGAGCGAAGAAGAGGGGAACATGCGAGATAAGGGGAATATGATGCACGAGCATAAGTAAAGAAAGAAAGGGGTAAGAGAAGAAACAAGAAGCAAGTGTAGAAATAAGCAAATGCACATGAATGCAACACAATGAACATGATAATGCAAGAAAAACCATCAAGCATCACAGACAAAGAAAAAAAAGAAAAGAAAAAGAAAAAGAAAATGAAGAAAAAGAAGAGATAGAACAAATTTTTCAAGTTAAACAATTTAAACAACGCATCAAGTTAATTAGGCTTGACCCTCGTCTTTTTTTTTTTTTTAAAAAAAAGTCCCCAGTGAAGTCGCCAGCTGTTGCACCCCCAAAAATCCGATTTGGATTTCTCGATGTACAACGTGGGAAAATTTGAAGCCGCCACCAATATTTTAGTTTTGAGACGAAAACATTGAAAAAACGTCTTTTTATACAAGGCGGGTGGTCTTTTCGAAAACAGAAGATGTAGGTTCGGGGGTCGGTTAGGTATGGGGAAGGTATTAGCACCCCATACCTCCTTTCTACCGAAAGGGAACCATTAATTTGATGTGTGGTTTTGAAATGTTTGATTTGAAACGACCGTTCTACTTCTTTTCTTTTTTTTCTTTTCTTTTCGATTGAGAAATTATTTTATTGGAAATAGGAAAAAAGAATATTTTTGGCATCTTTGAAAAGCGGAACAAAACAAAGATTTTTTTTATAAAAGGGTGCTTGACGGGGCGTGAACCCGGGCCTCACGTATCCCCATTTGTGATGAGGAATCAAAGCTACGTAGTTCTTGGTTTTTGCGTTCAAGACGGCTTTGTGATTTTTTAGGAAAAAAGCTTTTTGCGTCCGAAGACGACTTTTGTGATTTTTTTTAGGAAAGAAGTGTGTTGGTGTTTTTTATTGTAGGGGTTTTCGGTCCTAGACTGTACAGTCCAATAGACCTAGAACAAAGACGACCACTTTGTGCAGACACGACGTGCCCACTACTTTTTGAAAAAATGATCTTTTTTGATTTTCTTAGGAAAAAGGTTTGTTCATGAGGTTGGTTGCTTTTATTGAGCAAGTATCTTAGGCTCGCATGAATCTGCATGACTCTCTAACCCTAAGGCGCTAACCAATATCGGAAGTACATCCGAATCGATACCTTACTCGTTTTGGAAAAGGGTTTGAAGTTGTTAATTACTTGTTTTATTTTTCATAAGTATCCCAAGACGTTTGAGCTGTACAGCTCCGGTCTTAGGACGTTAGACAACACCGCCGACGTCCGACGTCCGACTTGCCTCATATGAGTTTTGAAAAGATTGTTTATCGACCTCAAGAAAAGATTTGATTAACTTGTGAAAGCAATTTGAAGAGTATTGACTCTTGGAAAAGTCTTTGAAAAAGATTGATTTGAAAGGATAAGAAGAGAATTTGAGGGTGGCATTGGCCACAAAGAAAAGAAAGTAGAACATTCAATCACTTTTCAAGTCAAAACCGAGACACAATACTTACCAATTCGCAAGCAAAAGTAATCAACAATTAGAACACAAGCATACTCATTACCATTTACAACAACAATGCACAAGAATGATATTGAATCATCAACAATTAAACAATTAACACAAGAATAGAAGGTTGAATCCTATTAAGCAATCTTCTCACTTAGGTTAAAGTGCATGAAGCACAAGTGAGCCTCATATTGCCAATCATCAACCAACAACAAATGGCAAGTAAATTAGGTTGAAACAATTTGAAAAAAAACATTTTAACACCTACTTCAATTTGGTTCTACAAGTAAAGTCACAAACCCTAGCTCACATCATGATTTCAAAGCTAAACAACCTTGAAACAAATTTTATTTTCACAAGACTTAGCAACAACTATTTTTGTGGTTCAAGCATATTAAATAGGCATGAAAGGGCCACAAGGCCGAAGCATATTGTCATTCAAACCAACATTTTTTCCGTGCAAAAATCAAAGGAAAGACAAAGAAACAAAACCCTAAAAATTTTGCTTGAGCCTAAGGCCTTATTTACCCCAAAAATCATCAAATTCTTTCATCAAAATTTACCCAATCACATAGATAAGCATGAATATATGATGAACAACAAAAACAAGCAAGAACCCTAAATTGGGGCCCCAAAACCGAAGCCTAACCCCCCAAAAATCAAGCTCAAAACATCAAGATTCAACAACAAGTATAGCTCATCATTCCTTCACAAAATTAGCACAATTAATCATTCATTATTCAACTTCAAACCATCTAATGAACAAGAACAACACAAAGATCATGAATTAGGCCCAAGGCTAAAGCAAAAAAGAAGAGGAAAACATGTTTTTATTTGGTGAAAATCATATGATCAAAGAACAAAGCACAAGAACAACACATATTCAACACATAGTCATAAGAACAATTTATTTGGTGGGTGATGGACCAACTCTCACCCACAACAGCCCCTAATCTACATTTAAAATGATGTTATGAGATGCAAATATAAGTTGAAAAGGATTTTAATGCAAGAAAATTGATGAAAATGCAAAGGGTTTAGGTTATACCTTAATTCCAAACTAACAAGAATAGAAAATGGAGACCAAGAGTAACAAATCACCAACAATCTTCAAAAGTCACCAACTAAAACTACACTACTCTTGAAGAACAGCCCCTTTGATGATGGAAATGTGGAGTTAAGGATGAAAGGAAGAAGATATATGAATATGGAGTGAGTTTTAGGTGATTTGGTGGATGAAAAATGAAAAGAAAAATGGAGGAGGAGGTGATTTCGGCCAAGGTAGAGGGAGGAGGGGAGGAAGAGTGTGCTAGGGTAAAAAATGATAAGAGACCCTAGGTGCTGGTCATATGAAGGTATATATAGTGCTCACTTATCATTAATGGCATCTAGGTCATTTTGATTTCCCTTGTGCTCTAGGATTGCATTTTAATTTTGAACCAATGGTCAAGATGCAATGTCACATGGATTAAGGGCAATTAAAAAGCACAAAGTGAGGAGAGAGAAGGGCTGAGGGCGCAGCATAAGGAGGGTGGTGAAGGATAAGCTCATTTACAAAATTGTATTTTTCCATGAAGCTTATTACACAAGTGTCATTTTAATTCAAATGAAGGGTGAAGATTGTACTTAAAACTTGAATGGAAGACCATGATTTAAACACAATTTGCAACCAAAAAAAATAAATCAAAATTGAGTGGATAAGGGCTGGTGTGTGCGCAGCTAAGGGAGAGAGAGTGAGTGGAATTGCAACTTGTACTATTGTACTACACTTGACCTTTCAAAATTCAAAAGAATATTGATTATTCCTTTCAAGATAATTCTTCTAAATTCATGCCATTTTGGGCCATGTCCCATGATTCAATGATTGGGCTCTGAATTTTATGATCTCACCAATCCCAAAATTGATTTGTTGACCCCACCTCAAAGGAAATGACCATTTTACCCTTCTATCCAAAAATTTGATTTTTATGCCAAAAGGTTTAATATTTATGCACAAAAATAATCACAATTAAGCACAAATATTCCTCAAATAAATCCTTGATGATTCCTCAGTGATTTGGAACGAAAGACCGTTTTTATTGTGAAATGACATAAATGCCCTTCCACCCTAAAGACACCAGTTCTTTGCCCAAAGCACATTTTCACTTCAAAAATGACTTTTCACCCTAGGAGTGACCTCTAATACCTTGAAATGCATGTTGAATGGCTTGTCCTGAGGAATTGTCCCTTATTTGCAAAATGACCAAAATACCCTTTTGCACTAATTTGTCCAAAAAGTGCATTCCAACTCCAAAAATGATTTTAGAAGCTTTGAAATGACTTTTAGAACCCTAAAGCAATGCATGATGTTCTTTTCTCTTCTATTCATTTATTTTTTGGGGAAAATTAGGGTTTTGACCTAAGCCGGACAAAATTGGGGTATGACAACTGCCCCTCTTTATCTAGATTTTAACAAGGAATATGAATTGGCCGAAACATATTCCGAGGCAAAATAGAGATAAAGAATTCAGAAATTATACCGATTTTGTCTACTTAGGAAAAACCCGAATTTCTTTTTTTCTATTTTATCTCCTAGTTTTTTTTTTTTGGGGTGAATGGATGCCAGCCAGAAATGACTGTAATGAATGAAGTGTCAGCCCTCAGTTAGCCAACAAAAGTAGGAAGTATATTGGTGCCAACCCTCAGGCGGCAAAAACAGGAAGTAAATTGGTGCCAACCCTCGGGTGGCATAAACAGCAAGAAATAAAGCGGTAAAGAAAACAGTAAAGAAGGTATCGACCTCTGGTAAGCCGACACTGATAGGAAATAAAGAAAGTGATAAAGAATGCAGTAAAGAAGGAGCGCTTGTGGCTCTGAAGGAACACTTGGGTTCTGAAGGAGCACTTGTGGCTCTGAAGGAGCACTTGGGCTCTGAAGGTGGCATGTTCGAGCGGCCTGAGGTTCAATATCAAGTTGTGGGATTGATACATTTTACCTTGATGGACTTACGCTATGCTTTATACTGACACAGCTAGTCTGAAGGACACGAAGTCTGGGGGGCTGATCCGTCATGCTCAGTGATGACTTGGCGAAATGAAGGACACGAGATCTAAGGGGCCGATCCGTCATGCTCAGTGATGACTTGGCGAAATGAAGGTCGAGTTCAAAGTCATTTGTTTGGACTTGTTGATTTGAACTAAAGCGAAGGACCCTAGGGTCTGATGATTCGTCGGTGCTCGATAACGACAGGATCTGAAGGGACGCACTGGTCCTGAAGGGACACGTGGGTCCTGAAGGGATTCGCAAATCCTGTTGATTGACTGATTGAGATGGCCAATGCTGGCTTATTGAATTGAGGTTCCTGCATACGTCAGTTGATGCAAGGGATGGTGCATGAAGCATGGGTGCATGTTATGCAAAGGCATGTTATGTAGGAGCATGTTATGCGAGTGCATGCAGTGCTATGATTTTGGTGTGATGATGCATGTGGTGGAACACTCTTTAGGTTTTCCTTTTGATTTGATTTTTCTTGATCAGCTTTCTCTTTTTTTTTTTTCTGATCATCTGTTTTTCATTTGCTCTTTTGGCTTTTCCTTTTCTTTTTCTTCGACCGACCAACCCGTGACACACAACCGTGGAACCAGTTAGGATTGTGGTGGCGTGTGAGCCAAGTGCAGATTTGCTTTATAATTTTGCCATTTGAGGATGATTACGAGCATAATTGTTTGCTTGCGAACTTAATTTGCTTTGAAAAGTTGTTTCCTTTCCATGACTTTTAGAAATTTCGCAATGATTGTGATGTTTTATGATTTATGCACATGTTTTACAGATCAATGTCACCATCATCATAAAACACTTATTTTGAGCAGAAAAAGCAGAAATAACAATAAACAGACATGAGAAAGTTGAACTTTATTGATGTATAAGCCGGTCGTACAGAAAGTTACGCCGACTGTTCAATACATTTGAAAGTTTAAACTACAAAAAGACACGAAAAAAAGAGAGAAGCTAATTTCTGACTGTCCATCTCTGTGGGACAGTACCAACCATTTGCTTCCATGACTTTGACCACCCTCTTATCCAAACCATCGGGGTGTTGTATGCCTTTGTCTACTTTTCATGCCCAAGCTTTTTGACCCTAATTTTTGCCTGGATCGCCCTTTGCGGGTTTTCAATCCACCGGGTCGCTCTGATTTTGCCTAGGCCACCCTTTCGGGTTTTCAACCTAGCGAGCTATTTTTACTTGGCTTATCTTTTTCTTTTTTCGTCTATTTCTTTCAGGCATAATACTTCTTCACCTGATCAGAATTAACTGGGTTCCTCAGATCCTCGCCATCCATATTTGTGAGTATCAGCGCTCCTCCGGAAAAGGCTTTCTTGACCACGTATGGTCCATCATAGGTGGGCGTCCACTTCCCACGGGGATCACTCTGAATAGGCAGAATCTTCTTGAGTACTAGATCTCCCTCATTGAATTCTCGGGGACGAACCTTCTTGTCGGCGCAGCGATTTTCATCCTCTCTTGTCGATGATTTGCCCATGACACAAGGTTGCAATTCTTTTCTCCTCAATGAGATTTAGCTGATCCAGACGGGCCTGTACCCACTCTGCTTCTTCCAACTTGGTTTCCATTACTACCCGTAGGGAAGGTATTTCAACCTCAATGGGAAGCACTGCTTCTGACCCATATACCAGGGAGAAAGGGGTTGCCCCAGGCGATGTACGCACCGAGGTACGATAGCCATGCAAAGCGAAAGGGAGCATTTCGTGCCAGTCTTTGTAGGTTACCACCATTTTCTGCACTATTTTCTTGATATTCTTGTTGGCCGCTTCGACTTCCCCATTCATCTTGGGGCCAGTGCGGGGATGAATTGTGATGCTGAATCTTGAACTCGGCGCACAGGTCCTTCATCATTCTGCTGTTCAAGTTGCTGCCATTATCAGTGATGATCTTGTTGGGAAGACCGTAACGGCAGATCAGATCTTTCTTGATAAACTTGGCAACCACTGAACTGGTTATACTTGAATATGAGGCAGCTTCAACCCACTTTGTGAAATAGTCAATGGCGACCAGGATGAAACGATGCCCATTTGATGCTTTGGGTTCAATTGGACCTATGACGTCCATGCCCCACATTGAGAACGGCCAAGATGCAGTCAAGACATTCAATTTAGCAGGCGGTACATGAATGTGATCAGCATAGATCTGGCACTTGTGGCACTTCCTCACAAAACTGTAGCAATCAGACTCCATTTGCAACCAGTAATAGCCGGCTCTCAAAATCTTTCTAGCCATAGTGTGTCCACTAGAGTGGGTTCCAAACAAACCTTCGTGCACATTGTAACACCCCCTTATCTAATCAATTCGATCTACTACATTAAAATCAGAGTTTCAAAATCCCACTTAAAGGAGGGCTACATTTGATGATTTAAAAAGGAAAACAGAATTTCAGTTAAGTTCAAATAGTTGCACAGCATTATACTAAGCATGCAATCATGCGCATCACATCGGCACAAAGGGTCTAAGCCCATAACATAAGGCACCTCGGCCAGTAAACAACAAGTCATAATACTTAGCACAAAGTTACAACAAAATGTGATAGTTTTAGTTCAAAAGCTATCTAGTATAGAATACACAAGATAGGCATAAACAAAACACTAAAATCTACTCGGCCCCATCCCAGTGTTACACGACCAGAGCAGACACAACCGACTTGAGCTAGGCACAGCTATCACTCATGTGTACCTGCAAGTTGCCGACATGAGAGCAACATAAAAGCAGCTAGGGTGAGTCTCTTAACACAAGTAATATAATGTGAAGAAAGCTTAAGGTTAGAGGTAGCACTAAAGCACCTCGGTTCAGCTAAAACAACACTCACCGTTAGTTCAAACAATCACAACAATTATCAATCAGCTCATAACACATTAAATATTGAAATGTATGCATGAATGCAACCCAACCACAGGGCATTATGCAATGAGGTACCTCCACCGTCGTTATTTAGCCTATCGGCTCTCCGTCGTTACTCCGTCGTTATTTTGATATGGAGACCGAAGTCCTACCACATCCGAGGTCGAAACCTCCTCCGTCGTTATATGCACATGAACATGTGACTTCATGACAAATGCAATCACACACCAAATCAAACATAGCACATGTGAACGCTTACACCGTCGTTACTCCGTCGTTCTACTCCGTCGCTCACACTGACGTCCACACCATCTAGACATCATCACAGTGCTAAGGTGTCGACCCTACTACACCCTGTGAGAATCACCCTAGGACCTACAACCGACTTCTCGATCACCTCGGCACTCCATGGTGGACTAATTGTCACACCGAGGACCCTTGGCGACACTTAGGGACCAAAATGTCACCTAAGGACCAAAATGGACTTAATCGCTCCCTTACTTATGCACATTGGTGCTAAAATAGCACTCACAGTGGCGTCCCACAATGTGCTAGGCAACATTGGCGCCTAACATCACCTCGGCACACTACTCAACATCACCTCGGCACACTATGTGTGTACCTCGGCTAACTACACTCAAACCCTCAATTCGGTGGCGCTCACGATTCTGCGCACTCCGCACACCAAAATCATCTACATGGGAATTCACTTCTCAGTATTCCCTGGTTCAGTTCACCTACACTTAGGCTCTTGGGCGTTTCACCTTGGTGACGCTACCTCGGCCTGAGGACCTCGGTTCACTCCCTCTACACCTCGGTAACCTTAAGGCGAAACACCTACACTTCGGTTTAAGCGTCCTTACCCCTCGCTAATGGTGTTTAGACACATACTCACCCTCAAACTCACCAACAGACCCTCAACACTAAGACACTCTAAGCGTTGACTTCCCTCAACTCGGTTTCTCTCACTCTAAGCTTAAGGGTACTCGTGTACTCTGTTTCTTTACTTAAACCTAACTCTACATGCAAACTCATTTCTTCACACTACAACGATTCTCACTCTAATGCCTCACCATGCAATGCTCACTTCGTTACCACATTACGTAGCAGAGAGTGTTACACTCCTCTCTCTTTCCCAACCGATCCACCGTCTTCCTCACCACAAATCACAAAGAAAGAGCAAAAACACATGACAAACATGGTATGATCAACACATAAAACACACATGCAAAGTGATCAGAACCACTCACACCAAAACACTATCAAACACAAAACATTACAAGGATTAAAAGAGCCCCCTAACCTGATTACAACCGTAGATACACTCTCTTCACTAGCACTTCTAAGAATCCTTGAAGAATAAGCTCACTCTTCACTATTTCAGCTCGGTTCCCTTCCTTCTTCCCTTCGGTTGCTCTTCCTTCTCTCTAAGTCTCACTGCTCTCTCTACTTTCTCAATTTGGAAACTTAACTATTTTCGGGAACAATGGAGAATGGTCTCCTACGAAGGCACCATTTAACATGTCCTAAGGGACTTAAATGAGGCCTTGGCCTTATAAGGCCGTGGGCTTCCTCTATTCACACCCTCTCCTAACTTAGACATTTTCCTAACAAGTCTCACATGCTTAACCTTCACTTAATGAATTACTTGACTTAAAGTAAAATGTTGCAAACCCTTAATAACCCAACTAAGTTAATTAATTGAATTATTTTGGGGTGTTACAACCCTCCCCTACTTAGGAGATTACGTCCTCGGAATCTTACCTTAATCAAACAAAATTTCTAATAGGCTTCCATCATCTTGCTCTCTAGCTCCCAAGTAGCATGCTCACCAGCAGCTCCTACCCAAACCACCTTCACCAACTTGATTTCTTTTCCCCTAAGAGTCTTTACTTCTCGGTCTTCAATTCTGATTGGCATTGTCTCCACAGTGAGGTCGTCTCTCACTTGCACATCATCCATTTGAATGACATGGGACGGGTCAGGAACATACTTCCTCAGTTGAGATACATGGAACACATCGTGCAAATTTGACAGATTGGGTGGCAATGCAATTCGGTATGCCACCTTCCCAACTCTATCCAAGATTTGATAGGGTCCAATGAAACGAGGTGACAGTTTCTTGAGCTAAAGGTAATGGGCAAGTCAACAGCTTCCCAGTTCTTGAGCTCCTCCGTAGCACTGCAGCGACGAACCAAACTTGCACCATCCTCTTCAGGCTCAGAACTATCTTTGATTACAGCAACTTGGTAGGGGTCCAACAAACCAGCACTCACAAAACTTTGACTGATGTCGCAGATTGGGATCCTCTGAGGCCATGGATCTTGACCTTTGGACTTGGCCAACCACCTGCACTTTCGTTCATCTGCCATTCTCTTTCTTTCTTCCTCACTCGGAGTGTATCCCAGCCCGCAACGGTCCTTGTTTTCCTTCAATTTGATGGGAGCCAGAATTCCCTGACCAAACTTTCCCAAGCCAGAACCAACCTTGTATCCTTGGGCTAACATGATTTTAGCAACCATCTCCTCTTCCTTAGTCCTCTCAAATACTGCATTGGCAATCTCCAAAGACTAAAAGGCTGTTTCTAGAGACTCTTCGGCGGCTTCCACATATTTGAACTCTAATGGCTTTTTAACCAGAGTCTCTTCCTCACCAAATACCACCACAACCTTGTCGTCAACCACGAATTTGACCCGTTGGTGTAAAGAAGAAGGGATTGCCCGAGTCATGTTAATCCATGGTCTTCCTAGCAGACAGCTGTATGAAGAGGTAATGTCCATGATTTGGAAGTTGATACAGAAAACCTCATGACCAATCTGGATGGGAAATTCCATCTCTCCCAGCACTTCCTTTTTGGACCCATCAAATGCTCGTACCAGTGTCGAACTCGGCTTCATGTAGGAACAATCAACGTCTAACTTATCCATAGTCGACCTCGGCATCACATTCAATGAAGACCCATTGTCAATCAAGACCCGAGCCAACACGAAATCCCCGCATTTAACAGAAATGTGCAAAGCTTGATTGTGTTTCCTTCCCTCTGGGGGAAGCTCCTCATCAGTGAAGGTCAAGTGGTTGGCAGCTACAATATTCCCAACTTCTTCATCAAACTGGCCAACCGAAATATTCTGAGCAACATGTGCTTCATTCAGCACCTTCATGAGAGCGGTTCTATGCGCTTCTGAACTCATCAACAAGGACAGCATCGAGATCTTTGCGGGAGTTTGGTTCATCTGATCGACCACTTTATAATCACTCTGTCTCACTATCTTGAGAAACTCATCATTTCCTGGCTCTTCCCCTTTCGTCTTCTGAACATTCTCTGCATTCCTTTCTTTACCCTTACGGGCCCTATCTTCGGCTTCCTTGGAGGATTCACCTCGAACAAACTCAGGAGCATACATCCGGCCGCTCCTCGTCATGCCACTTGTCCCAGTTATATTTGTAACAGAAGTGCTTGGAGGAACCCCTACTGGAGGCAGGGTGCTGTAAATCCACGGCACAGCGTTGTCTTTTTCATAAGCGAATGGAGATGGGATTTCAATAACCACCGGCTGTGGTTTGACTTGAGCCGGTTTCGGATTGTATTGTATCTCAATTGGTTTTCTGGCCCCTTTGCCATCATTGAACTGTAACATGAACACACTTTCTTCCGTCTCAACTACCTCCAACCGAACCACATAACGGTCCATCAGATCTTGTAAAACAGACTTGAAAACCTCACAAGCACCTGCACACACAGGGTCAGCACACACACAGCTTTTCTGAATTACTCCCCAGCGGCATAGCTCAGCATATATGTCCTCCAGAGAAGTCTTGATACTCTCAACATTTTTTATCATGATCTGGCTCCCAGAATCCTCTATAGCATTGGCAGACGGTGCCCCATGACCTGGCAAGGGGTTAGTTGTCGTGCTCGGATTTTTCTGCTTAAAAGATAGCCAATTGGCATCAATTAGGTCCTGGACCACATACTTGAACGCCTTGCAGTCTTCAACTGTATGACCAACCCCTCCATTGTGGAAACTACATGTTGCATCAGCATTATATCCCCTGGGGAAGGGGGGTTGAGCTGGCTTCATGGGGCGAGTGTTGATTAGATTCTTGGCAATGAGGTGATTTAACAGCTCAGTATAAGTGATGGGAATTGGATCAAAACTGGTACGTCTCCTTTCTTGGTAATTCTGAGTCATGTGACCTGGATTATCCTGCTGCCTAAGCGGGAACAGAGAACGGAACTTTCTGTGGTGGAGAGCTGAAGGACTGACCTCCTCCTGCAGTAATGGCATTTGTTTCCACCTCCTTCTTCTTGGGGAAATTAGAAAAAGGGTTCTTCTGCCCACCGGAATTCCCAAAACCTCCGGCAATTTTTCCACTACGCAATCCATGTTCCAAACGCTCCCCAATGACCACCATATTGGAGAAACTAGAGGAAACACTGCCCACCAACCGATCATAGTATATTCCTGGGAGAGTCTCCATGAACATATACACCATTTTCTTTTCTGTCAATGGTGGTTTTACCTGGGCTGCTACACTTCTCCACTTCTGGGCATATTCTTTAAATGATTCTCTGTCACCTTTGCTCATGTGTTGTAGTTGAGATCTGTCAGGAGCAAGATCCATGTTGTACTGATACTGCTTAAGAAATGCATCGGAGAGATCCTTCCAACTATTGATGTCGGAGGATTGCAGCTGCATATACCAGTCTAGAGACGCTCCAGTCAGACTGTTTTGAAAGAAATGGATCAGCACTTTATCATCATGGGCATAAGCTGCCATCTTCCTGACATACATCGTTAGATGGCTGGTGTAACACCGCATTCTACCCGGGAATTTAAATCAAAAATCAGAGCACATAAAAATTCATTTTCATTAAATGGAATGCTACACTTATCTCTTAAAAGACACAAACAGTCGGTTCAACTCATAAATATGAATCAATACATAACACCATACAAAACGTGAGATATAAACTCATATCATGCAGCGGAATAAAAGTACAGCTCAAAAGAATAATCCTCAAGTCTCAACAATACATAGTATAACAGTATGAAAGCTCAACAGTGAGCAAAACAAAACAAATAAAAGTCTAAACCCCATCCCCTAGGTGCTACGTATCAGAGCAGACCGAATCGGGGAATAGTGAAGGTAGCAAGCCCTCACTCATGACTACCTGTGGTAAAAAACAACAGAAAGGGTGAGTCTCGAACTATATAATAAAGGTGATAATAAGCAATATATACAAATCCACATTCACATCACAACCACCATACCAATCATCACTCAATAACATTTATGCGTTCATGAGAATGTATGCAATGTAGTTATGCATGTGGTACCATTTGCCCCCATGGCGAAGATCATCATCAAATTGAGCCCTCATGACTATACTGCCCCCATGGCCCGGCCCTCGTGGCCTCACAATCAATTTATAAGCGTCGCGACCGCATTGTAGAGATGTATGCATGAGACTCCATGAACACATCACAAGCACATTTACAGTATCACAATTCATATATTGTTTCTCACCTCATTATTAGTCTCATTTATAGCCCCCATGGCTCATGCCTCCATGGCATCCTCAATCATCTCAGTAATTAACTCAACATAATCAAGTCCCAAGGACTAATCACAATTAGAGGACTAAACCTCACTCAGGGACCTAAAACACACTTTAGGACCAAAACAACACTTAGGGACCAAATTGACATCTTTGGACCAAACTGGTACCTAGGGACCAAAACAACACCTAGGGACCAAAACTACACCCTTAGGACCAAACTGCCACCTAGGGACCAAACTGTCACCTAGGGACCAAAACAACACCCACTTAGACACAAGGCAGCACTAGGCGCCATTTTCCCCACCAACTGGTGCCACCCTGTGCAACACAACACTAGGCGCCAACAACTCAGCAACTTGGCGGCCCCTGTGGCAACACAGCCACTAGGCGCCATTTTCCTAGCAATCTGGCGCCCCCTTGGGCAGCACAGTCTTAGACACAAACTAAGACACAACGGGAGACACGCTCTGGAGACACGTGCCCCTGCTAGCGCCACTGGCAAGAACTTTTGGCGCCCTGTATTTGGCACAGCACACCCAGCACATGCAACAAGAAAACTACTCGAGCCAAAATGTTTAAAATTGATTTTGGGTAGGCAACTGCAAAAGATGGCACGGTAAAATATGCTCAGAACTCACCAACAGTGCCCTGGGCGCCATTTTCCCAACAACTTGGCGCCCAGGCAGTGACATGCCTACACAAAACACAACCCAAAGACATGAACAAAGGCCTGGGCGCCATTTTCCGGCAATGTGGCGCCACAAAGGATGACCCAAAGACGAACATATTTCCGGCGCATGAACGAGTACACGGGGCACGATTCCCAAAGAACTTGGCGCCCCAACAAAGAACACACACGATCCAGCATCTACGGTGACACAGGCGCCATTTCTCTAGGAAATTGGCGCCCTGCACAGCAACACAACACAAAAACTCCCTGCTACAGTACCCAGGGCGCAACTTTCCTAGCCCATTGGCGCCCTATACCCCAAAATCCCAATTTCCCCAAATTCTCTCAAGCCAATCCATTCCATAATCATTCTAATACATCTAATTTCACATTCCAACAATCAATTGCATGCTCAATCATCAAACACATCATAAAACACAAAATCATATATCCTAAAACCCTAACTTAAGCCCTAAATCGATTTCAACATGTAAATCATCAAATCCAACGATTCAAACATCATGTAACAATCAAATAACACTAATTAAGGGTCTATGATCTACATACAACCCATTATCCTCCCTATTATAGAGTGAGACTCCCCTTACCTTATTTTTAACCGTAGAATTTCCTTTTCCTTGAGTCACGTGCAAAAACCACAGCAACAAGAGCCTTCTTCTCCCTTCCTTGCTTGGTGTGAAGCTCACTCTCTCCCTCTAGGGTTCTTGCGCGCCGTTCTCTCCCTTTCTCTCTTCTCCCTTTTCGTTTTTTTCTTTCTTTCTCTCCTTTGGTGCGAAATGCACAATCCCTAGGAGCCTAAGTCATTGGGCTTGGGCTCTGGGGCCAATAGCAGCACGACTCAGTGATTCCCAATACCACTCCCTTCTATTAAATAAAATACTAAATATAAGACACTATATTATACTTAATATAATTAAAATAGTGCAACACTTAAACAATTTAATCAATTACTTAATTAAATTATTTAGGGTGTTACAACTCTCCCCCACTTAGGAAATTTCGTCCTCGAAATTCGTACCTGAGTCAAATAACACTAGATAAGACTCCCGCATCCTGCTCTCCAGCTCCCACGTCATGCTCTCACCTGTAGCTCCCAACCACACCACCTTGACTAAGGCAATGTCCTTCCCTCTCAGCACCTTCACCTCTCTATCATCAATCCTCACTGGCATAGTCTCCACAGTGAGGTTCTCACGCACCTCCACATCATCCATGTGAATCACATGAGACGGGTCTGGAATATACTTCTGAAGCTGTGACACGTGGAAAACATCGTGCAAGTTCGAAAGGTTAGGTGGCAAGGCCACCCTATAAGCAACCTTCCCAACCTCTCGGTGATTTGAGTGCGGTCCCAATAAACCTCAGAGTTAACTTCTTTGCCTTCAGTGCACGCCCAACACCAGTCATAGGCGTGACCCTCAGGAATACATGCTCACCAGCCTGAAACTTTTCTGCCGGCTCTGGGACTCTTTCATTTTCTCTCTGATCATCTTTACCTTCTCTGTAGTCTCCCTAACCAATTTCGGTCCAAGAACAACACTCTCACAGGACTCATGCCAACACAAAGGAGTCCTACACCTCCGCCCATACAGTGCCTCAAAAGGAGCCATCTCTATACTCGAATGGTAGCTGTTATTATAAGTGAACTCAATCAGTGGGAGATGTGTATCCCACGCACCTCCCTGCTCTAGCACACAAGCTCTCAGAAGATCCTCCAAGGACTGGATGGTTCTCTCTGTCTGTCCATCAGTCTGAGGATGATAAGCTGAACTCAACCTCAATCTAGACCCCAATGCCTCCTGCAAGCTCCCCCAAAACTCAGATGTAAACCTCGGGTCTCTATCTGACACAATGCTCTTCGGGACCCCATGCAGCTTCACAATCACCTGAATGTAAATCTTAGCCAACCTCGGCATAGGATAAGTGATGTTGATAGGAATAAAATGAGCAGACTTGGTCAACCTATCCACAATCACCCAAATAGTGTCAAACCCTCTCACAGTGTTCGGCAACCCCGTCACAAAGTCCATGGAAATCTTTGTCACACACTTCCATTCCGGAATCTCTAAAGGTTGCATCACCCGCAGATCTTCAGTGCTCAATCTTTGACTTCTGGCAAGTCAAACATGCATATACAAATTGTGCTACATCCCTCTTCATACCAGGCCACCAAAACAATTTCTTCAGATCATGATACATTTTAGTAGCACCCGGATGAATGCTTAACTTGCTCCTATGGCTCTCCTCAAGTATCATTTTCTTCAACTCGGCATCATCAGGAACACAAATTATGTCCCTGAATCTCAACACACCTTGGGAATCCAACGTGTAATCCCCATCCACAGTCTGATCACCAGCCATCAATAAATCAACCAACTTCACATCCAACTTCTGGGCGTCTCTGATACTAACCAAGAAGTCATTCCCAATCCTCAGCATACCCAATCTGACACTTTGGGGTGTCACTTCACAAACTAGGCTCAAATCACTAATTGCTCAATCAACTCCAATTCCCCACCATCATAGCTGACATATGTAAAGTTTTCCGACTTAAAGCATCAGCCACGACATTAGCTTTGCCGGGATGATAGTTCAAGCTGAAATCATAATCCTTCAGCAGCTCTAGCCAACGTCTGTGCCTCATATTCAGCTCCTTCTGCGGTCAAACAAGTATCTCGGACTCTTGTGATCACCGAACACTGAATCTGGTACCATAGAGATAGTGCCTCCAAATCTTGAAAGACAAATACAATAGCGACCAACTCTAAATCATGAGTAGGATAGTTCTTCTCATGTGTCCTCAATCAATCAGGGGACGCATAAGCAACTACCTTCCCATCCTGCATCAATACACCTCCCAAACCCATCTTGGAAGCATCACAAGATACAACAAAAGGTTGATCCTAAGCACAGCAATACTAATACACGAGATGTTGTCAACCTTCTCTTCAACTCTTGGAAGCTCTCTTCACACTTTGTATCCCACACAAAGGCTCTTCCCTTACAGGTCAATTGGGTCAATGGAAGGGCTAGCTTAGAGAACCCTTCAATAAACCTCCTGTAGTAACCAGCCAACCCCAAGAAACTTCGATCTCGATCCACAGGACTTTGGGCTCTCCCACCGCAACACTTGCATCAACCTTGGTGGGGTCCACGCCTATACCATCACCAGAAATAATGTGACCCAAGAAGCTCACCTCACGCAACTAGAACTCACATTTGGATAACTTAGCATAGAGCTTCTTTTCTTTCAGCACTTCTAGCACCAATCTCAAGTGCTCTGCATGCTCCTCCTCAGACTTAGAGTACACCAGAATATCATCAATAAAAACAACCACAAACCGATCCAAGTAACTATATGGAAGATTCGGTTCATGTACTCCATAAACACCCTTGGTGCATTAGTGACACCAAACGACATTACAGAGTACTCATAGTGTCCATACCTCGCTTACGAACGTCTTTGTCTTACGAATGTCTCCATCTCTTACCTTAATCTGGTGATACCCTGACCTCAAATCAATTTTGCTAAAAACCTTAGCACCCACCAGCTGATCCATCAGATCATCAATCCTCGGGAGAGGATACTTATTCTTGATAGTTACCTTGTTCAGCTGCCTGTAATCCACACACAGACGCATACTCCCATCCTTCTTCTTCACAAACAAAACTAGAGCTCCCCATGGTGACACACTAGGCCTCACAAACTTCTTCTCAAGTAACTCTTCCAACTGCTTCTTCACTGCATAACTCGAAAGCCGACATCCCAGTGCGGTGCCATAGACACAGGCCTAGTACCAGGCACAAGCTCAATTCCAAACTCTACTTTCCTCTCTGGTGGCACACTAGGAATCTCATCAGGAAACACCTCAGGGAACTCACACACCACCTGCAACCCATCGACTACGACTTGGTTCTCGGCGAGACATAGACGCCATCAAGGCAAACAAACACCACCCTCTTTCATTACCTCACGCAATTGATCACAGAGACAAGAAATGCACTCTTCCTCTTACGGAGGAGGAAACTAACAGACTTGTTGAAACGGTTGATGTGTGCGTGGTTATCTACTAACCGCACCATACCCGTAATCACATCCAACCCACCCAAAGGCAAAGGTGTATAAGGTCAACTGCGAAATCTCTCGCTAAGCCCGATTGAGGACACCTAGCACACATTAGAGAAGTAGTTACCAACCCTTAGCCGGAGTGTCGATAACCATCCTCTCTCCATAGTAGACAAAACTAAATTCAACTTTTCAAAGACAGAAGCAATAAAATTGTGCGTAGCACCCGTGTCAACAATAGCAACTAAAGGTGTACCATAGATAAAGCAAGTACCTCTAATCTCATTGGGTCCCTCCGAACTCCGCCAAAGGAAAAACTCTCCCGAAGGACCTCTCTTTCTTTGGCTTAGTGCACTTGGAGCTAAAGTGACCACTTCACCACGCTTGAAACACACACTTCCTTACGATCACATCGGATGCCATGTGACCATCCTTCCCGGACTTGAAGCATATCTTTCCCCGAGACTTACAATCAAAACTCTTGTGACCCGGCTTGCCACACTTGAAACACACAATATCAGCAGGAGCATCTCCCCCACTTGGCTTTTTGCCCTCAGCAGACCTACTACCACCAGCATACCTGCTACCACCAGTATATGTAACACCCCATTTCTACCCTAAGGCAATTTAAATCAAAAATCAGAGTATACAAAAAAAAAAAAAAATCTTTTCTGGTCATCTTTTAGTTTAGTGTGTTATAAAGTAGTGCACTGGCTGACTATGGGATTACTCAGGTAACTGATACTACTTGCAACAGGCATGGGCCACCTTTGCAAGGCTCTCGGATGCCCTTGTAAATACACTAGCGAAAGAAAATCTAGCCTTAGTGGCGAACCACGCTTTAGCCATAGTCATTCAAAGACACTAATAGTATAACATAATTTAATAATCAACGAAATGGAGCGTCACAACTCTTTATCATAAACGAGAATCCGAATACGTAACACCAAGATCAACTCATAGAAATATAGTTTCACATATTGCAATGAAAGTAATCATTATCTCAACAAAGATAATCCAAAGAATATCAAAACAAATACATAAGGCTCAACAAGGAGCAAAACAAGCAACAACGGTCTAAAACCCCGACCCCTAGGTGCTACGTATCGTGAGCGACCGACCCGGGAAACGAAGGAACCAAGTCCTTCACTCATCGTTACTGTGGTAAACAACAACGTAAGGTGAGTCTCGAACTATATAATAAAGGTGATAATAAGCAATATATAAGCATAGTGTACAAAGACTCAAACACACCGATCATTAATCAATAATATTCATGCACTAATGAGAATGTATGCAATGTCATCATGCATGTGGTACCATTGGCCCACCGCCGCCCTCAGCTTCACAATCATCATACAAGGCCCCGCCGCCCGCAGTTTCATAATCACTTTATAAGGCCCCCGGCCGCCGCAGCAGTTTCACAAATCATATTATAAACACTACGACCGCGACCAATGTATGCATGAGACTCCATGTACATCACAACATCATTTCAAACAATTCAATACACCCAATTCCTCTTACCTCGGTGTCAATCTCATTTTGTAGCCCTCCTGGCTTGGCCCACCGGCCCATGCCCCCATGGCATGCTCAATCACCTCATTATAACCTCAACACCATTATGTCCCACCTGATCGCCCTCCTCTAGGGTACTCAACCTTACCTGCAGACCTAAACCACCATTTAGGACCTTTTCTTCACTTAGGGACCATTTTGACACACCAAAATAAATTTAAGAACTCAGGAATTCAACAGCACAAGGTTTTGGAAAAATCCCCACTGGAGGCGCACACACTGGCGCGCAGAAGAGAGGCGCGCAAGAAGGCGCGCGGGTAGGTCGCTCTAACTCTCAAAGTTTCGTCCTCCCGTGAGAGGTGTGCGCACGAGGTTACGCGCGCAGCAGGACGCGCACAAGATGGCGCGCGCATCTTGATCAAGCCTTGGCTTTCTTGCGCGCGTAAGTTTGCGCGCAAGACGCGCAAGATGGCGCGCAAAGACACCATTTCGCACACACAGAAAGACGGTTGGCGCCCCACTGTGACCAGCACACCACCAAGACCTTCAAACCAAAAACCACCCGAGCCAAAATGTTTAAAAATGAATTTGGGCGAGTAAACACAAAATTTGGCACATGAAATATGCCTAGAAAAGTAAGTTTCACTCCCGGCTCCAAAACACACCCAAAACGAGGCCTACCGGGACATTTTCAAAAATACACTGCGCAATCGTAAAACCACTCGAGCCAAAATGTTTAAAATTGAAAGTTGGCAGTGAATACAAAAGTTGTACGAGAAAATATGTTTAGAAATACAAGTTTCACTCACCGGCTCCAAAATACCCACATTCTCGCGCCCAGACAAAGAACTCACTCACCCGACATCAAGCATAGGTGACACACAGCGCCATTCTGGCACCTCAGGGCGAGCATTTGGCGCCCACATCGGGCACACCCACACCCAAAGACACAAACGATTACGCAGGCGCCATTTTCCCAAAGAATTTGGCGCCCGGCGAGAACACACTGTCATGAACACCTTCCTCGCACATGAACAAAGGCATTGTGGCGCCATTCTCCCAAAGAATGTGGCGCGCCGGCGTGCATTCCCGCCCAAACTCCAAATTTCACCCGTGAATGCATACGTGGCGCGAATCCTAGCATCTTGGCGCCCCAAACACCAAAACCCCAATTTTTCCAAAATCTTCCAAACCAATTCACCTAATAATCCTTCCAACACTCCTAATTGCATAATCAAACAACCAATTGCATATTCAAATCATCAATTAACATCAAAATCACCAATTCATACATTACAAAACCCTAACTCACACTTAAATCAATTTTCACCAACAATTTCATCAAATTCAAGAATCAATCAACATGCAATCATCAATTACTATCAAAACAAATTTCCTATGACACATATAATACCCATTATCTCCTCTATTATAGAGTGAGACCCCTTACCTCGAATTAACCGTAGAAATTGATTTTCCTTGAGTCACGTGCAAAACCACACAAAGAACAAATGAGTTCTCCTCTTCTCTCTGCTTGGTGCGATCCACTTCTCCCTCTTCTCACTCTCCTTGCGCTGCTTTCTCTCTTTCTTTTCTTTCTCTCTATTCGCTTCTTCCTTTCTTTGGAGTATGGTGCGAATTACACCAACCCTAGGAGCCTAAGTCATTGGGCTTGGGCTCTTGGTCGATACTTACCACCCCTAATTATTGATACTTCTCCCTTTTCTTTTAATTAAAACACCATCCTATTGTTTTATTATAACTACTCCATGAAACACCTAAGTAATTTAATTTAATAACTACTTAATTATTTTGGGGCGTTACAACTCTCCCCCACTTAGAACATTTTCGCCTCGAAAATCTAGTCAAACCCCAAACACTACTAAATCTCTTCTTTATCTCTAACCGTCCTCCTCCAAAATCTATCGATACTTGGCAAACAGACTAAACACCTCCCACTCACAAACTACAACCACCTAGACAACTAGTACTATCCACATTGCTTGATCATTATTTCCTCGACACGGCGGTAAGTGATTGGGCGGCCGTCCCTCCTACTTATTCACCTGTAACTCCGGCAATAATAACTGCACTCGTCACCTCCAAAACCCACCGACTTACTACGACAATTAATCATGGACATGGTTATGCTCTAACCAGCCATACCCGAGATTACATCTAACCTATTCAACGGCAGCAAGTAAGATTCACCACAAGGTCCTGTCGAAGATCGACAAGGGACACCGAGAACACAACACACACAACCACATATCCCAACCACAATCATAGTGCGGTAAAACATCAAATGCGCACTGCTCACTCTGTCCACAAAGCTAGGTAGCTCATCACAATGATATCAAAACATAGTCATACATCACATATTGTAAAGAAGATAGTGACAAGAATACACACATGGTTTACTCCGCACATTTAGTTATTCGAATCCAATTAATTCTTTATACTTTTAAGTTCACAATAGTAATCATTTCTTATTCAAATAGTAAAGCATCAAAATATTAACATAAGGTTAATTACTAACTCTAATCCCATTGCATTCCTTTTTAATGTGGCATACAACATTTCTCAAGCACACCAAATGTTACACTACTTGTTGGCTCTTTTACTCATTCCTCAAGGCACGGCATTATTTTATATTCATAATTCAAATTTGAGACACGACAAACACACCAAAACAATTCAATTTAAACGATCTCTACAAAAATAATAATATTTAATCACACATGAAGACCATACCAAAGATGTCACATAGGGTACTCAATTAACGCCATTAACTTGGGAGTTCCATAAAAGCAAATGTGTAAGAACAATATCTACAATGATACCAACATGCATTCCATATTTAGCTCATTAACCCACACAACACAATTGGCACAATCATGCGAAATAATCTAATAGGAATTCGTTTATTAAAAATAAGTTTGATACCAATATTGTATCCAATCGTAAAATTTGTTTATTAGGGGTTCACAAACAATCTCATAACTCAGTTCATTTTCAACTTACAAAACCACGTAACACAATTAAGGAAGTAACAACCAAAATCGCATAAATAAAATCATTTGTAGACAATTAGAGTTCACAATTAGTTTAAGCATGCATTTATTCTAGTCACCTCTACACCATATTTCCTAAATTTCAATGAAACATAATCCCACCAATCAAACACTAAACATTTACATTTATTTAAACATGTGGAAAGAGGAGTAACTAGACTCGAATAGATTACAAAGGCAAAGAGAAACGGACTCCAAACACTTAACACCAAGCAGTCATACTCGAGAAGGAAATCAAAGTGTTCAAGTGTGCAACATCAAGAGTGTGGAACAATTCTTTACTATCATCTAATTGAAAACTAGAAGGATACACTGTCATAGGACCTATACACTTCACAACTTCAATAGAATTAGAAATACCACCCAAAAATGAGAGCCAACGGAAAAATTCTTTCATAAAACCAATTTGCAAATGTAACGAACTCACCGTCAATCCAACATGGTCAAATGATGATACCTATAGGTCTTTGGTTCCATAGAATAACAAGCTAATAAGGAGCCTATCCATTTTATGACGCATAGCTCAAAGCAGCTCAAAAATCTTTTTCTTTGGGTTAATAAAGAAGTAAGTGAGACGCATTCTACCTAGATTCGTAGAGGGGAAGATAAAATACTTAACACTACAACTTTGGTCAATTACCCATTGTCAAATAAAATTAAAACACGAGTACAAACATCGTTTTTAATTTTAAGAACTCGGCACTTCAAGTTATTCAGAAAACAGCACGCTAGATTGTAGAAAAACAACACATTCTTATTTTGAAGCCAGAACAGCCACTTTACGCACAATTAGAATTTGGCGCCTATACACCCGTGGGGATGCATAGGTTGCATGCTTTCAAAACATTAATTTCCTTTCAAAACGTCTCAACCCATTGCGTTATCACTTAGCCTTAGAACCTCACATTTATTTTGGAAGACATCACGTTTAGTTTAGAGAAACATCTCGCTTTCGTGCTTAGAAAACATCACCTTTAAAGAGTGGAAAACATCACAATTTAATCGTAGAGAGCATCTCGCCTTAAGTTATATGACATCCTTTTTTGTTTTTGAAAACATCGCATTTTAACTCGCATACAACTTCAAAACAACACCCTTACAACATAAAGACAGCCCCTCTTACTCTAAAAAAACAAGACAAAGAACTCAACAATATAATACAAAGACACTAGTCACTTTAAAAAAATAGGACAAATGACTTGAAACATCACAAATAGCACACCATTTATTTTAAATAGAATTGTAACCTTGATTTCTTTGAAAGCATCAAATCCATTATCAACTCTATGAACCATTATCAATTCATTCGATTCAATTTAATCATCACTTTATATTTTAGAAAATACACTCTTTTCTTTTAGAAAATACTACATTTCAAATGGGAAACATCACATTAAATTTGAATAGAACGGTATTTTAATTATAAGTAAAAGATGAAAAAAACAATGGCCATAACCCGCTACAACAATGGCGCAAAAACAAAGCAGAGAAAGAGTGGAAAATAAAGACCTCTTTCAAAGATAAAAATAGCGCTTCATTTTTGTAAAACGGCCGTATAATTATTTTTTTAAAAATGCAAAGCTAATTTCATACCTCAATTAAAACGGCAGACAAAGATCCTAACTTATAAAAACAAAGACTTCATCTTCACAAAACCGCACTACACTTATTTCATAAAACAACAACTCATTCTATAAAAATAAACCGTAATACAAAGAACTCATTTGGTTGGCAAACAAATGACATTTTAAATTGACAAAACAAATGCATTTTTATTCTTTTCAAAACAAAGAACAAAGATACAATTTTTAGTCACTACACATAGCATCCTCTCAATTTATTTTCAATTTCGTTTATCATCTAAACACACAATTCAATCACCACATACAACTCAGCATTCTATTAAGGCTAGAACATCCCATGCATCGTATCTCAATTCAATTTCAAGGTTCATACGACAAGAAGATTTTGAACAAAACAACAGAGACACGGTTCACGCATCGGAAAAACGATGCGAAGACACATTACCAAAGGGTATCTCCCCCACTAGTTCTCTTACCATAAGCAGTCTCCAGTCACTTTTTACCTGCAGGAACATCACTACCACGCAACCATTGGTTAGAACTAGACGGCAGCACTCGACTGCCGACTGACACGACGACTCGACAACTTGGTCGGAAGGACCGACCATTGCTCTGATACCACTAATGTAACACCCCATTTCTACCCGGCAATTTAAATCAAAAATCAGAGTATACAAAAAAAAATCTTTTCTGGTCATCTTTTAGTTTAGTGTGTTATAAAGTAGTGCACTGGCTGACTATGGGATTACTCAGGTAACTGATACTACTTGCAACAGGCATGGGCCACCTTTGCAAGGCTCTCAGTGATGCCCTTGTAAATACACTAGCGAAAGAAAATCTAGCCTTAGTGGCGAACCACAGTTTAGCCATAGTCATTCAGCACACTAATAGTATAACATAATTTAATAATCAACGAAATGGAGCGTCACAACTCTTTATCATAAACCAGAATCCGAATACGTAACACCAGTAGATCAACTCATAGAAATATAGTTTCACATATTGCAATGAAAAGTAATCATTATCTCAACAAAGATAATCCAAAGAATATCAAAACAAATACATAAGGCTCAACAAGGAGCAAAACAAGCAACAACGGTCTAAACCCCCACCCTAGGTGCTACGTGACGAGCGACCACCCGGGAAACGAAGGAACCAAGTCCTTCACTCATCGTTACCGTGGTAAACAACAACGATATGGTGAGTCTCGAACTATATAATAAAGGTGATAATAAGCAATATATAAGCATAGTGTACAAAGACTCAAACACACCGATCATTAATCAATAATATTCATGCACTAATGAGAATGTATGCAATGTCATCATGCATGTGGTACCATTGGCCCACCGCCGCCTCGAGCTTCACAATCATCATACAAGGCCCCCGCCGCCCGCAGTTTCATAATCACTTTATAAGGCCCCCACGCCGCAAGCAGCTTCACAAATCATATTATAAACACTACGACCGCAGACCAATGTATGCATGAGACTCCATGTACATCACAACATCATTTCAAACAATTCAATACACCCAATTCCTCTTACCTCGGTGTCAATCTCATTTTGTAGCCCTCCGGCTTGCCACCGGCCCATGCCCCCATGGCATGCTCAATCACCTCATTATAACCCTCAACACCATTATGTCCCACCTGGACGTCCTCCTCTAGGGTACTCAACCTTACCTGCAGACCTAAACCACCATTTAGGACCTTTTCTTCACTTAGGGACCATTTTGACACACCAAAATAAATTTAAGAACTCGTGAATTCAACAAAGACAAGGTTTTGGAAAAATCCCCACCGAGGCGCACACACCGGGCGCGCTAGAAGAGAGGCGCGCGCAGAAGCGCGCGCGGTAGGTCGCTCTAAACTCTCAAAGTTTCGTCCTCCCGTGAGAGTGTGCGCACGAGGTTACGCTGCAGGGACGCCAGCAAGCAAGATGGCGCTGCAGCCTTGATCAAGCCTTGGCTTTCTTGCGCGTAAGTTTGCGCCAAGACGCGCAAGATGGCGCGCAAAGACACCATTTCCGGACACGAGTGCGGCCACAAGCTTGGCGCCCCACACCTGACAGCTCACCCAAAGACCTTCAAACCAAAAACCACCCGAGCCAAAATGTTTAAAAATGAATTTGGGCAGTAAACACAAAATTTGGCACAGATGAAATATGCCTAGAAAAGTAAGTTTCACTCCCGGGCTCCAAAACACACCTAAAACGAGCCTACCCGGACATTTTCAAAAATACACCGCAATCGAAAAACCACTCGAGCCAAAATGTTTAAAATTGAAAGTTGGCGTGAATACAAAAGTTGGCACGAGAAAATATGTTTAGAAATACAAGTTTCACTCACCGGCTCCAAAATACCCACATTCGCGCCCGACAAAGAACTCACTCACCCAGACACCAAGCTCTGGTGACACAGCGCCATTCTGGGCACCACTGGGCAAAGATTTGGCGCCCACACATCGCACACCCACACCCAAAGACACAAAGCGATTGCCGCAGGCGCCATTTTCCCAAAGAACTTGGCGCCTGGCAGAACACACTGCATGAACACCTTCCTCGCACATGAACGATTACACGGGCGCCATTCTCCCAAAGAATGTGGCGCCCGCAGGCGAGTATTCTGCCCAAACTCCAAATTTCACCCGTGAACAGTACACAGGGCGCCAGAATCCTAGCATCTTGGCGCCCCAAACACCAAAACCCCAATTTTTCCAAAATCTTCCAAACCAATTCACCTAATAATCCTTCCAACACTCCTAATTGCATAATCAAACAACCAATTGCATATTCAAATCATCAATTAACATCAAAATCACCAATTCATACATTACAAAACCCTAACTCACACTTAAATCAATTTTCACCAACAATTTCATCAAATTCAAGAATCAATCAACATGCAATCATCAATTACTATCAAAACAGCCCCTATGACACATATAATACCCATTATCTCCTCTATTATAGAGTGAGACCCCCCTTACCTCGAATTAACCGTAGAAATTGATTTTCCTTGAGTCACGTGCAAAAACCACAGCAACAAATGAGTTCTCCTCTTCTCTCTGCTTGGTGCGATCCACTTCTCCCTCTTCTCACTCTCCTTGCGCCGTTTTCTCTCTTTCTTTTCTTTCTCTCTATTCGTTTCTTCCTTTCTTTGGAGTATGGTGCGAATTACACCAACCCTAGGAGCCTAAGTCATTGGGCTTGGGCTCTTGGGTCGATACTTACCACCCCGGAATTATTGATACTTCTCCCTTTTCTTTTTAATTAAAACACCATCCTATTGTTTTATTATAACTACTCCATGAAACACCTAAGTAATTTAATTTAATAACTACTTAATTATTTTGGGGCGTTACAGTATACCTCTGCTTACCCTTACTAGCAGACACCTCATATGGTTTACCCCTTCTAGTCTCTCATGACTCTAGCACAGGCATTGCTGTCATCCTCATAGATCCTGCAGCAGTCAACCAGATCAGCAAACACTCTGATCTTCTGATACCCTATAGCCTGCTTGATATCGACTCTCAACCCATTCTCAAATTTTATGCACTTTGAGAATTGGACCCGCCTCGTAGTAGTGTGGATAGAACTTAGCGGATCAAAGAAACTTAGCGGCAGATACTCAGATACCATACTACCCCTCCATTTCCAAGAAACTCCATCTCTTTCTTCCCTCTGACATCCTCCGGAAAGTACTTCCTCAGGAATTCCCTCTTGAACACAGCCCCAAGAAACCCCTCCATGGGCAGCCCCTAACCTCTCCCGGGTCTCCAACCCCAGTCATCGACCTCCTCGATAGAGGTGTGCGTACCATACCTGACTTTCTGCTCATCATTGCAGCTAATCACCCGGAAGATCCTCTCAATCTCCTTCAGCCAGGCCAGTGCACCATCTGGGTTTTACCTCCCCTTGAAGGTAGGAGGGTTCTCCCTCTGAAATGTAGCCAGACTACGGGTCTCGGCGATTCTCATTGGTACCCACACCGCGCTTATAGCTTTACTGCACCTCCAAAGAAGAGCAACATCAATTCTTCTGGCCATAACAACCTAGCACTGCAGCATAAACAACCATTTCAGAACTAATTCAGGACACCTATTTGTCATACACAATATGACTGACAGACACACTTGGCCGGACAGACCGAACTTTTGCTCTGATACCACTAATGTAACACCCCATTCTACCCGGGAATTTAAATCAAAAATCAGAGCACATAAAAATTCATTTTCATTAAATGGAATGCTACACTTATCTGTTAAAACACTCAAACAGTCGGTTCAGCTCATAAATATGAATCACTACATAACACCATACAAAACGTGAGATATAAACTCATATCATGCAGCGGAATAAAACTACAGCTCAAAAGAATAATCCTCAAGTCTCAACAATACATAGTATAACAGTGAGCAAAACAAAACAAATAAAAGTCTAAACCCCATCCCCTAGGTGCTACGTATCAGAGCAGACCGACTCGGGGAATAGTGAAGGTAGCAAGCCCTCACTCATGACTACCTGTGGTAAACAACAACAGAAAGGGTGAGTCTCGAACTATATAATAAAGGTGATAATAAGCAATATATACAGTCACAGTTCACATCACAACCAGTCATGCCAATCATCACTCAATAACATTTATGCGTTCATGAGAATGTATGCAATGTAGTTATGCATGTGGTACCATTTGCCCCCATGGCAGTATCATCATCAAATTGAGCCCTCATGACTCTGGCCCCCATGGCCTGGCCCTCATGGCCTCACAATCAATTTATAAACGTCGCGACCGCATCCGAATGTATGGATGAGACTCCATGAACACATCACAAGCACATTTACAGTATCACAATTCATATATTGTTTCTCACCTCATTATTAGTCTCATTTATAGCCCCCATGGCTCTAGCCCCCATGGCATCCTCAATCATCTCAGTTATTAACTCAACATAATCAAGTCCCAAGGACTAATCACAATTAGAGGACTAAACCTCACTCAGGGACCTAAAACACACTTTAGGACCAAAACAACACTTAGGGACCAAATTGACATCTTTGGACCAAACTGGTACCTAGGGACCAAAACAACACCTAGGGACCAAATCTACACCCTTAGGACCAAACTGCCACCTAGGGACCAAACTGTCACCTAGGGACCAAAACAGCACCCACTTAGACACAAGGCAACACTAGGCGCCATTTTCCCCACCAACTGGCGCCACCCTGTGCAACACAGCACTAGGCGCCAACAACTCAGCAACTTGGCGCCCCCTGTGGCAACACAGCCACTAGGCGCCATTTTCCTAGCAATCTGGCGCCCCCCTGAGCAGCACAGTCTTAGACACAAACTAAGACACAAATTGAGACACGATCTCGACACGAGCGCCGCCTAGGCACCTGGCAAGAAACTTTTAGCGCCACAGTGCTTGCAGCAAAGACACCCAAAGACATGCAACAAGAAAACTACTCGAGTCAAAATGTTTAAAATTGATTTTGGGCGAGCAATCGCAAAAGATGGCACGCGGTAAAATATGCTCGAGAACTCACCAACAAAGATGCCACTGGCGCCATTTTCCCAAAGAATTGGCGCCTGTGCACCGACATGCCTACACAAATCACAACCCAAAGACATGAACAAAGGCCTGCCCGCGCCATTTTCCCAAAGAATGTGGCGCCCGACGGTGGACAACCCAAAGACTAACATATTTCCAAAGACATGAACATATTTCCGGCAAGACATGAACAGCACACGGGCGCCATTCCAAAGAACTTGGCGCCCAGCATGCAAAGAACACACACACACACACATCCAGCACTCACGGACACAGCGCCATTTCTCTAGGAAATTTGCGCCCACACAACACAACACAACACAAAAACTCCTCACATACGATTACCTGTGGCGCCACTTTCCTAGCCCATTGGCGCCTATACCCCAAAAATCCCAATTTCCCCAAATTCTCTCAAGCCAATCCATTCCATAATCATTCTAATACATCTAATTTCACATTCCAACAATCAATTGCATGCTCAATCATCAAACACATCATAAAACACAAAATCATATATCCTAAAACCCTAACTTAAGCCCTAAATCGATTTCAACATGTAAATCATCAAATCCAACGATTCAAACATCATATAACAATCAAATAACACTAATTAAGGGTCTATGATCTACAACCAACCCATTATCCTCCCTATTATAGAGTGATACTCCCCTTACCTTATTTTTAACCGTAGAATTTCCTTTTCCTTGAGTCACGTGCAAAAACCACAGCAACAAGAGCCTTCTTCTCCCTTCCTTGCTTGGTGCGAAGCTCACTCTCTCCCTCTAGGGTTCTTGCGCGCCGTTCTCTCCCTTTCTCTCTTCTCCCTTTTCGTTTTTTTCTTTCTTTCTCTCCTTTGGTGTGAAATGCACAATCCCTAGGAGCCTAAGTCATTGGGCTTGGGCTCCTGGGCCAATAATAGCAGCTCCGGTATTCCCAATACCACTCCCTTCTATTAAATAAAATACTAAATATAAGACACTATATTATACTTAATATAATTAAAATAGTTGTCATACCCCAATTTTGTCCGGCTTAGGTCAAAACCCTAATTTTCCCCAAAAATAAATAATCAGAGGAGAAGAGAGCATCATGCATTGCATTTAGGGTTCTAAAAGTCATTTCAAAACTTCTAAAATCATTTTTGGAGTTAGAATGCACTTTTAGACAAATTAGGGTTTTTCAAGACAAAAGGGTATTTTGGTCATTTCACAAATAAGGGACAGTTCCTCAAGACAAGTCATCCAATATGCATTTCAAAGTATTAGAGGTCACTCCTAGGGTGAAAAATCATTTTTGAAGTGAAAATGTGTTTCAGGCAAAAACTAGGGTTTTTAGAGTGAAAGGGCATTTTGGTCATTTCACAATAAAAATGGTCTTTTGTCCCAAATCCTTTAATAATCATCAATGATTTATTTGAGGGATATTTGTGCTCCATTGTGAATATTTTTGTGCATAAATATTAAACCTTGTGGCCTAAAAACCTAGTTTTTGGATAGAAGGGTAAAATGGTCTTTTCCTTCGAAGTGGGGTAAATAAATCAATTTTGGGATTGGTGAGATCATAAAATTCAGAGGACAATCATTGAATCATAGGATATGGCCCAAAATGGCATGAATTAGGAAGAATGATCTAGAAGAGAATATTCTACACTCTTTTGAATTAAGGATAAGAACAATAGTACAATTTGCAATTCCACTCACTCTCCATTCTCTTAGCTGCGCACAAACAGCCATATACACCCCATTTTCATTTATTTTTATTGCTTGCAAATTGTACTAAATCATGGCCTTCCATTTAAGTGTGAAAATCAATCCTCACCTTTCATTTGAAGCAAAATGGCACTTGTGTAATAAGCCTTGTAGAAAAATACAATTTTGTAATTGAGCTTATCCTTCACCACCTCTCCTTAGGCTGCGCACTTCAGCTCCTCTCTCCCCCATTTTGTGTTTTTGATTACCCTCAATCCATGTGATCTTGCATCTTGACCATTGATTCAAAACTTTTCTCAAATCCTATTGGTTTGCAAGAAGCATATTGTCCTAATTACCCTTTAAGTTTTCACTTCATATAAAAGCCCAAAAATAAGACCTAACACACACACACACTCTCATTTTTTACCCTAGCTAGCATTCTCTCCTCTCCTTCTCCTCTCTAGGCCGAACCCTCTCCTTCATTCCCTTCCATAGTTTTTTCAAGTTTCATCCACCAAATCACCTTAAACCTACTCCACATTCACATATCTTCTTCTCTTCACCTTTGATTCCATTTTTACACCATAAAGGAGCTTGCTTTCTTGAAGTTTGCGTGACATTTGTGGTAGATTTGTGAGGATTATTGTTGATTTGTTCTTGATCTTCATTTTCTACTTCTTTGCTAGTCATTTCTTGAGGTAAACATCATATCTCTTGCATTTTTAACTATTAGCATGTGAATCTCCCTTCTACTCCTCTTTCCTCTCTAAGAGGCTTAGAGGGTTCATTTCAAACACTATGTCAAGGACTTTGGGAGCCTTGGGTGTTTGAAGTGAACCCTTGGCCTTGAGAGAGGTTTCTTATGTTTTCATCATAATGTTTTTGCATTTTTCATACTCATTTTGTCACCTTTTCATGAATAAGTGATTTTCACATGATATATGTATCTTATTGTTCATGTCATAACTTGCAAGCTTGAATTTTGTTTTGATCTTGAGGGGTTAAGAGTTTTCGGTTTTAGGCTTCCAAAATTAGGGTTTGTTTGCCTTCTTTTTACCTTTTGATTTATGAAAATAAAATCTTTGATTTGTATATTTTGTTTCATGTGTTGATCATAAATTTAGGCATGAAATAACTTGATGTTTTGATCATGTAAGGTTTCGGCCTTAGAGTTGCTTTTAGGGTTCATTTTAGTGCTTAAAATGTGTGTTTGATCTTGTGTAAAAATGTGTAATAGTGTTAACATGTTTTTTAACCTTTTACCACTCATGCTCATTTTTACTTCACCACTCATTTGCATTTTACTGAAAAAGGTAAAAAATATTTTTAACTTTTTTACTTTTACTATTTCATTAAATAATTACCCTTCACTTCATGCACATTCATTTACTCTTTACTAACTTTTCACTAAAAGTTTTTACCACTTGTCTATTTGCAAAAATACCCAAAAGTGTTTCCATATCTTGCATTTCATCATTTGTGTTCACATGCTCATGCATTTATCTATGCCTATACTTCTTGCATTCGCATACTCTAACACATGTCCATGCATCCCTCAATATTATGTCTTGTATCCATTGTGGCATAATCATGCATTCATTAATATTGTATCTTGCATTCTTCTTTACATGTTCATGCATTCACTAGCACTATGTCTTATTTGTTTATACATGCAATAATGATGTGCCTTGCATATTATAATTGTATATTCATGCACCCACATGTTAGCTCAATCATGTATTCAATTTGTTCATAACAATTTGTGAATATTCTTTGTGATTGCTATGCTTGTGTTCTTATTGTTGCCTTGGTTTGGACTTGAAAAGATTTGAAATGTTCTATTTCTTTTTCAAACTTGAAATCACATGTTTTTCTAATAAAAAACCCTAAGGCATTTTTTTCATAAACAAATCATTGGCCATCACTCAAGCCGTTGCTTGTTTGATCGTCAATGATGGAGTTACTAGTGGTAGTAACTCAAGCCCTTGCTTGTTTGACTATCACAAAACTCCCACACCTTAATCAAATACAAGTCAATTTAAAAACTCAAAAAAAAACAATATGAGCCATTAGTGATAATCATCACTACGACTCATCCTTTTCCAAAACAATTTCAAAAAAGATAATAAAAACGTTGCAACTTGTAATCACTTGAAGCAATTGCTCGATCGATTATCGGTTTCCAACACTTTTCTTTCAAGTTAGTAATGAACGCCACTCGAAGCCATTGCTTGTTTGGTATTCATGAACGCTTGAGTCATATTTCCAAAACTCAAAAGATAAGATAAAGACAAAACACAGATTTTCTCAAGATTAAGAACCAAGAACTACGTAGCTTTGATCCTCATCTCATTGAGGTGCGTAGGAGCGGGTCACATCCAATCAAGCACTCTTTTAAAAAAATCTTAGTTTAGTTTCACTTTTCAAAGATCCCAAAAAGATTTCTTTCTCCCTTGTTTTCTAAAAAACTCTTTCAAATAAAAAGGAAAAGAAAAGAAGTAGAACGATTTATTTCAAATCAAACAATCCAAACCACACATCGAATTAATGGTTCCTTTTCAGCGAGAAAGGAGGTGTAAGTGCTAATACCTTCCCACACCTAACCGACCCCCTAAACCTACATCTCGAGTTTTGAAAGACCAGCTTGCTTTCCAAAGGTTTTCCTAATATTTTCCTTAATAAATATTAGTGGCGCTTCATTGATCGATTTCTTTTAGAAAAGTTGTAAACGAGGAAGGTTCTCCCTCGGGGACTTTTTCTACGCAACAATAGTGCAACACTTAAACAATTTAATCAATTACTTAATTAAATTATTTAGGTGTTACAAATGGAGGAACACCAGTGCCATGGTACTTATCAAAATCTGGCGCCTTGAATTTGGGAGGTATAACAACACCTGGGACAAGACACAGGTCCTGTGCATCCTTAGCCCTTGTACCTGACCCTACCATTGCTCTCAATCGTTCTTCTAGCAAGTGATATCTGTCTCTTGGCTGTGAGCTTTCAACCATCTGGCCCTGAGGATAGCACCCCATACCTCCTTTCTACCGAAAGGGAACCATTAATTTGATGTGTGGTTTTGAAATGTTTGATTTGAAACGACCGTTCTACTTCTTTTCTTTTCTTTTCTTTTCGATTGAGAAATTATTTTATTGGAAATAGGAAAAAAGAATATTTTTGGCATCTTTGAAAAGCGGAACAAAACAAAGATTTTTTTTTTAAAAGGGTGCTTGACGGGACGTGAACCCGGTCCTACGTATCCCCACTGTGATGAGGAATCAAAGCTACGTAGTTCTTGGTTTTTTGCGTCCGAAGACGGCTTTGTGATTTTTTAGGAAAGAAGCTTTTTGCGTCCGAAGACTGCTTTTGTGATTTTTTTTAGGAAAGAAGTGTGTTGGTGTTTTTTATTGTAGGGGTTTTCGGTCCTAGACTGTACAATCCAGTAGATCTAGAACAAAGACAGCCCCGCCTGTACAGACGACGTGCCCCACTACTTTTTGAAAAAATGATCTTTTTTTGATTTTCTTAGGAAAAAGGTTTGTTGCGAGGTTGGTTACTTTTATTGAGCAAGTATCTTAGGCTCGCACGAACCGTACAGCTCGCTAACCCTAAGACGCTAACCAATATCGGAAGTACATCCGAATCGATACCTTACTCGTTTTGGAAAAGGGTTTGAAGTTGTTAATTACTTGTTTTATTTTTCATAAGTATCCCAAGACGTTTGAGCTGTACAGCTCCGGTCTTAGGACGTTAGACAACACCGGCCGTACGTCCGACTTGCCTCCTTATGAGTTTTGAAAAAGATTGTTTATCGACCTCAAGAAAATATTTGATTAACTTGTGAAAGCAATTTGAAGAGTATTGACTCTTGGAAAAGTCTTTGAAAAGATTGATTTGAAAGGATAAGAAGAGAATTTGAGGTGGCATTGGCCACAAAGAAAAGAAAGTAGAACATTCAATCACTTTTCAAGTCAAAACCGAGACACAATACTTACCAATTCGCAAGCAAAAGTAATCAACAATTAGAACACAAGCATAGTCATTACCATTTACAACAAAAATGCACAAGAATGATATTGAATCATCAACAATTAAACAATTAACACAAGAATAGAAGGTTGAATCCTATTAAGCAATCTTCTCACTTAGGTTAAAGTGCATGAAGCACAAGTGAGCCTCATATTGCCAATCATCAACCAACAACAAATGGCAAGCAAATTAGGTTGAAACAATTTGAAAAAAAACATTTTAACACCTACTTCAATTTGGTTCTACAAGTAAAGTCACAAACCCTAGCTCACATTATGATTTGCAAAGCTAAACAACCTTGAAACAAATTTTATTTTCACAAGACTTAGCAACAATTATTTTTGTGGTTCAAGCATATTAAATAGGCATGAAAGGGCCACAAGGCCGAAGCATATTGTCATTCAAACCAACATTTTTTCCATGCAAAAATCAAAGGAAAGACAAAACAACAAAACCCTAAAAATTTTGCTTGAGCCTAAGGCCTTATTTACCCCAAAAATCATCAAATTCTTTCATCAAAATTTACCCAATCACATAGATAAGCATGAATATATGATGAACAACAAAAACAAGCAAGAACCCTAAAATTGGGGCCCCAAAACCGAAGCCTAACCCCCCAAAAATCAAGCTCAAAACATCAAGATTCAACAAGTATAGCTCATCATTCCTTCACAAAATTAGCACAATTAATCATGCATTATTCAACTTCAAACCATCTAATGAACAAGAACAACACAAAGATCATGAATTAGGCCCAAGGCTAAAGCAAAAAAGAAGAGGAAAACATGTTTTTATTTGGTGAAAATCATATGATCAAAGAACAAAGCACAAGAACAACACATAATCAACACATAGTCATAAGAACAATTTATTTGGTGGGTGATGGACCAACTCTCACCCACAACAGCCCCTAATCTACATTTAAAATGATGTTATGAGATGCAAATATAAGTTGAAAAGGATTTTAATGCAAGAAAATTGATGAAAATGCAAAGGGTTTAGGTTATACCTTAATTCCAAACTAACAAGAATAGAAAATGGAGACCAAGAGTAACAAATCACCAACAATCTTCAAAAGTCACCAACAAAAACTACACTACTCTTGAAGAACAGCCCCTTTGATGATGGAAATGTGGAGTTAAGGATGAAAGGAAGAAGATATATGAATATGGAGCGAGTTTTAGGTGATTTGGTGGATGAAAAATGAAAAGAAAAATGGAGGAGGAGGAGGAGGTGATTTCGGCCAAGGTAGAGGGAGGAGGGGAGGAAGAGTGTGATAGGGTAAAAAATGATAAGAGACCCTAGGTGCTGGTTATATGAAGGTATATATAGTGCTCACTTATCATTTAGGGCATCTAGGTCATTTTGATTTCCCTTGTGCTCTAGGATTGCATTTTAATTTTGAACCAATGGTCAAGATGCAATGTCACATGGATTAAGGGCAATTAAAAAGCACAAAGTGAGGAGAGAGAAGAGCTGAGGGCGCAGCATAAGGAGGGTGGTGAAGGATAAGCTCATTTACAAAAATAATCACAATTAAGCACAAATATTCCTCAAATAAATCCTTGATGATTGCTCAGTGATTTGGAACGAAAGACCGTTTTTCTTGTGAAATGACCTAAATGCCCTTCCACCCTAAAGACACCAGTTCTTTGCCCAAAGCACATTTTCACTTCAAAAATGACTTTTCACCCTAGGAGTGTCCTGAGGAATTGTCCCGTATTTGCAAAATGACCAAAATACCCTTTTGCACTAATTTGTCCAAAAAGTGCATTCCAACTCCAAAAATGATTTTAGAAGCTTTGAAATGACTTTTAGAACCCTAAATGCAATGCATGATGTTCTTTTCTCTTCTATTCATTTATTTTTTGGGGAAAATTAGGGTTTTGACCTAAGCTTCTGCAAAATTGGGGTATGACACCTTTGACCTAAAAAAACCTGAAAAACCCTAAAATGCTTTCCTAACCCTAGAATGACTTCTAAAACTCTAAAATGCATGCATGATGCTTTTCACAACTTCTATTTATTTATTTTTTGTGGAAAATTAGGGTTTCGTACTAAGCCGGACAAAATTGGGGTATGATGACCACTTTGAACAAGAGGGGATTAATTTTGTTTCTAAGTATGTATTGTTGCTTGTGTTGTAGTTTCATTGAAACATCATTTGTATCAACCGAGCTCTAGGAATCCCACAAACCAACAAACCCACAAACTTACATGTATAACCTATTAGAAACCTTCTCAAGAAGTATGTGTTGCTGTAAGGCTTGAGAAGTGAGTTAGGATCTACCTAAAAGATAAGAAGTAATGTATTAGGTATGAGAACAGTAGGTAGAGCTGTGTTAATAAAATACCACAAGAACCTTAAGCCTAGGTTGGTTGTAAAGTTGTAAACTATTTGGGAAAATAATGGAAATACTCATCAGCTGTGAGGAGTGGATTAGCCTTGGGTTTTGGGTGAACCATTATACATCATTGTGTTATTTACTGACTTCTAAGTTGTTTTACACTACCCTTAAAACTCTCCATTTAGAGAAGGTTTTGAAAAATTTAGAAGTTAGCTTTTGCTGACCCTTCTCAACTATATATTGTCTTTTTCAAAGCACGGTTTAAACAACCCTTCTCATATTGCAGCATAAGTAGTAAAGATCAAGAATGTTTTTAAGTACTCTATTCTTAAGATAATCTTTCAAAAACACTATCTCAAACCTTAGAAAAATTATCATGAGTATAATACAAATCTCTTAACTGACAGTTGTTCCTGAGAAGGAATAATTAACTGACCCTTCCCAACTCAACAACATAGTTGAGAAGACCAATTTCATTATTCCTTTCTCTACTCACTATCTCAATTGAGAAGAATGTTTTCAATCACCCTTCTCAAGTGAACATTTACACTCACAATAGCTAGTCATTGTTGTGAAGTTATCTATCTTGTTTCAGATTAATTTTAAAAGGGTCACAATTCCAACCCCCCTACCTTGTGACACGTATTGACTTCAATTCTTTCATTGAGAAGAACATGAGTAGAGGTAGTGATAACCCTCTTTGATATAGCCCCATTCAATAACTAAGTAAGAGGAGGCCTATTGCCTTATCTGGGCACCTTTTTGGGCACGGGTAAGGACGTCCCCACATTCTCTGTAATTGATGATAGGATCCATTCAAGTGACCTCTTCATTTATTTCCTTTATCATTGAAATGGGCAAAGTACTTAGCGAGTAACTCGACTGTGAAAAATTTTCTTGGATAACAGACTTGAGATTCTTTGAGGTTATGGTACTTGCTAACTTTCACAAATGTGCCCGCTGTTTTCACCCAGGGGACATGGCTAATATTGACCTTCAAAATATACTTGAAGTTCTTGGCATACCTACGGGGCACCAAGCGAATAGGTCGGGATGGTCTTGCATGTTTTGGACGAAAGCTTCCATTAACTCATCAGACAGGTCGGACCCTATAAATATGAGAGTTGCATTTCAGCTATGCTCGAACATCGAGGGCTGAGTGAGCACTTCGGCAAGGTGAGATTCTAAGTAGTAGGCTTGTACTGACCTCATATTGACGTCAAGGACTCTGACTTAGAGATTGTAGGTGTAAAACTTCATTCTCAAGTGGATTGTAGAATGATTGGAATAGTAACACAAGAAATAGGTATCAATAGTTCCGGTAAATGGCTTTTTTTCGTAGGTTACTGTTAGGTGGGGGCATCATAGGGGGATTGTTTTGGAGCCTTCGAAGTAAGTGAGGTCTACTCCTTGATAACGAGTAAGGTTCTTCTCTAAAATTCCCAACAAAATAAGTAGGCTGTGAAACATGATATCTTCTGAACTTCTTTGGTCTACCAGGATCTTTCACATGTCGTGATTTTCCATCGTTGCTCGAATACCCATCGGGAGGTGGATGTTTGGCTTTCTCGGGACGAGATCCTAATCGCCAAAGGTTAGTGGAGGTCGGCTTGAAACAAGTATTCCCATAGATTAAGACAGGGTACGCAGGACCTCCTTATGGCTTCCACTATCCGCAAGGAAGATGTCTCGGTGTTTTGAGGAAATTCCTAGGATTACCATGATCGTCGAACTCGAATAGTCAACGGAGCTATAGTCTCGACGAGTTGGATTGTGTCCTGGAGCACGAAGAGAGAGAGAGAGAGAGAGAGAGAGAGAGCACGGGCGCTCCCACTATGGTCACCAATGAATAGGAATTAATGTTTGCAAGTCTCAGTTGGGAATGTTGAGATAGTCTGCTTCGCGTCGACAATTCGGGGGGGTTTGTACCTACACACACTTTGATTCCTAAGTAAGCATAGGAAAATATGGCATGTGATAATAAATGTGTAAGTGTTGTATTGATGAGCAAGTATTTATATAAAAAGGTGCCAAAAAGTGTGGTCTGAGTCCTGACCAGTGCTGGGTTGAGCCGTTTCCTATGCAGACTGAGCCTCTTGGCCAGGTCCGGAACAAATAGTTTAGGTATGTTGAGCTATAGGTATTGTTGATTTCTTTTTTGCTATAGCGTTTTTCCTTGTTAGATGATTTAGGTTTTCCTTTGGCATGCAATTTTTGGTTTCCAACAAATTATTGTTAACCAATATAGTTGGTGCTTTTGCATGTCATAGTAGAAATCCTTTGAAGTAGTTTCTTTTTCTTAGGTTGCTTTTGCTTGTGGGTATTGGTGTTTGCCCCCCTTATTTTTTTTTATTTTTTTTATCATTAAAATTTAGGGGAGTACTCTTTCTCCTTATTGATGTTTTTTTCCTATCGAGGGTTTTGCATCAAAATATTTTAATGAGGCTCTATATCTTCCTTTAATTAAAAGAATAAATCAATTATTATGGAAACTCAACTATGATGAGGATCTTTGTTATCCGTTATATATCAACGTCTAATCTCTAAATGAAAATACCAAACAAAAAGATCAAAAATATTTATACTTCTGTTTTTGACTTTTACTGACTTTATTCAATTCCAAATTTATTTATATATTTACTATTTGTCACAATATTCTCAAAAAAAGTAAATTTTATTTTAAATACTTTTTCATTTTGTTAAATAAATTATCATATAATATATTAATTCATATTATTATACTGTCAATGAAAACATTAATTTTTTGGAGTAGATGATAAGTACGACAAAATGGCTTAAAGAACAAATACTATACCATATTTATTTTTTATATACGATGATATCATGCATTAAATATTATACGTCTTTCTTTTTCTTCTTCTTTTTTAATTAAATCATACTTCCTTTCAAGGAAAAAATAGATAAAAAGAAAAGAAGACTAATTAAAACCCTTTATGGTTTACTAAAATAAAAATAAAATGTAAATTGATAAATTACTTTAAATGATAAAGTAGATGTCAAAATAGAATATCCAAATATATGATGTTACTTCTTCATTAAGGTTTGACTTGATTCCAGTTAAAGGAATCTTTAATAAATAATTTTAAAACTTTTCTATTCTAAATATATAATGATAAAAACTTTGTGCGGTTGCTACTTAATTTAGGGATACTTCTTAACTAAGTTAAGTTTGCTTCTTAAATAAGTTTCATTTAGGATACTTCTCAATTAAGTTAGTGAACAACTTGTATACTAGGAGAGCTAGTTTTTCATTTCTTAGTCATCTTTGCTTGATACATATCTTTGTTGGAGAATCTAAAATTTCAAGAAAAGATGGGGAAATCTTTGTGTTCAACAAATGAGACTATTAGGAGTCACATGCCTCATGATCTTGCTTTATGGATTCTCACAAAGTTGCCAAGAAAATCTTTGAAGCGATTTGGATGTGTATGCAAATCGTGGGCCCCCTTATTTGATAACCCCATTTCTTGAGCATTTATCGCAAATAATTTTATCTCGAATCATCATTCTTACTATGATGATACATCTCTCCTCCTATGGGCATCTGCAGATGATTTTCTCTCACTTTCGGGAAAGTTATGAGAATATAGTCAAATTAGACTGCCAAATCCATTTGAGCAAGAGAACCCTTTTTTCATATTTTACAACTGGATGTATTACAGATTTTTATGCCTTTACAACAGAGAAGAAACAGTTGTACTTTGGAACCCAACAATCGATTTAATTCAAGGTTATTCCTCCAAGCCCACTTGAGTGTGTACCACCTTATCGAGATTTTAATGTTTATCTTCAAGGGTTTGGGTATGACAATATTAGAGATGATTATAAGTTGATTAGAAGTGTACATTATGTGTTACCAAGTTTCGGATTTTGAACGAGTTGGCATATCAAGAAAAGATGTGCCAAGGGAAGATATATTGAAGGGTACCTTATGGGAGATGTATAGCCTAAGAAATAATACATGGAGAACACTTGATATTGATGATTCTGCTGTTGCCTTCTTTATTGTGTAACTGCTCGCGGTTGTATACGAATGGAATATGTCATTGGTGGCATCTTAATTATATTGACCCTCCAATGGAAAAAACATTGGTGTCCTTTGACTTGGTCAATGAGGTGTTCTATACAACATCTATACCCTTAAATATTTCACCGTTAGATGAGTATGATGCTTGCAGATACTTGGTGGCGTTAAATGGATCTGTTGCTTTGATCTCATGGTTTAATCGTTCAACCGTTTTTGACATATTAATTTTAGGTGAGCTTGGTGTAAAGGAATCATGGACTAAACTTTTCACTGTTGGGCCTTTTTCTTGTGTTGAGAAACCTATCGGAATAGGTAAGAAGGGTGACATATTTTTTTGGAGAAATGATGGTGAAGTAGTTTGGTATGATTTTGGTAGCCAAAAAATCAGAGACCTTGGTGTTAAAGGAATGGAATATAGTCATATTATAAATTATAAAGAAAGTCTTCTTCCGATTGGAGGAAAATAAATAATTTAGTTTTAACCTAAGAGTTTATGAATGTGATCATTTGTATTTTACCATGTATTTAGAAGGTGCTTTTTGTTTTTCTATATCAAAATATGTGAAACTTACAATCTATGACTTTATACTAAGACATCTAGTTTAATTATGAAATAACTTACTTGATATTCCTTACCCCTGTGATGCACGGGAAAATGTTTGTTGAAAATGTTACTTCCGTTATATACACTAGCAGGGAAAGACGGGCCCAGAGGGCCCGTCTTTCATGTGTTGGTGTATTGGTGTGTTAGTGGGTGATGTGTTAGTGAGTGGTTATGTTTAATACAAAATTTTACTTATACTAAGGGTATTTCGGTCAGAAAAATCTGACACCAAAAGAACAGTTTTTTTGGAATCCCCTTTATATATAGGTATAGATAATGCATAACACCCAAAGTAATTTTTAAATACTTTATCTATTAAGTGATTTAATTGTTGTTTGATTGGTTTATTGTGAAATTGTTGTGTGAATTTTGTTGTATTTGATTGTAAATATATTTGTCTAGATGGGATTTTTTGGGTGTGAATCATAAGTTACAATACGAAGCAAAACCACACTCAAATGGTTTAGTGACCTTATTGCCCTTCATTAAACCCACACACACACACAAACTCAGTCTTAAGGAAGAAAAGAAGTGAGAGTTGAGAGAAAGAGACAGATAGGGAAGGTAAAGGTAATAGAGATAATTGTTAACATTGAAAAGTTACAGAGGTATAATCTTCTCCCTATACTCTCCTATTGAGCTGGGCCTAGCCTAATCCATACACGAAGCTCGGCCCAAAGGGACGGCGCGCAACGCTTTCCTGCCTTCAACGATCAGGAATCTTTCCCCGAATCCGACACTCACGGTACACCTCCCTCCTCTATAAATAGTGGTGCAACCCTCATACCACGGTACGCTTTTCACACCTTCTTCGGACACGCTCTGACACTTCCCTCTAACTCTCTCTCTCTCTCTTTTCACCTTATCTCGGTCCTATACTGACTTGAGCGTCGGAGTGTTTTGCAGGTACCTCCCACCTGATGTGGACCTTCAAGCAACCTCGGCCCGACCGAGCACGATCTACAACCTTCGAATCTCTCCCTTCGGACAACTCATCTCTTTCCCAGAATGGGACACAAACCGCTTGAGGGAATCTCCTCAATCCGAGTTTCTACCTCGGAATTTTATTCATCCACACTCACGAGCTCGTTGCTGAATAGCCTAATCTGGCTCCAATAGCTCGTCTTTCTGAGCTCCTTGCTGAATAGCCTAATCTGGGTCCAATAGCTCGTCCCTCCGAGCTCATTTCTGAATAGCCTAATCTAGCTCCAATAGCTCGTCCCTCCGAGCTCGTCGCTGAATAGCCTAATCTGGCTCCAATAGCTCGTCTTTCTGAGCTCGTTGTTGAATAGCCTATTCAGGCTCCATTAACTCGTCCCTCCGAGCTCGTCGCTGAATAGCCTAATCTGGCTCCAATAGCTCATCCCTCCAAGCTCGTCTCAAATTAGCCTAATTTGGCTCCAATAGCTCGTCCCTTCGAGCTCATATCTGATTAGCCTATTCTTGCTTCAACAGCTCTTCTCTACGAGCTCCTGCAGAATGGCCCGTGAATGTACCCCAACGGTCTCTCTTCATCCGAATCCAACACTCCATCAGAAAGCCCTCAAAGAATTAGTCTGCAATGACTCTTCCTCGCTCCGCGCGAGTTTGCCATTCCCTCGAGCTAACGAGCTCCATTAGGGGTCGAATGGTTTCCCAATTTCGCTTTATGCGAGCCCAGCCATCTCTCTGATGCCTGAACTTACAAATTCCATTAGAGGCCGAAGGAAGGAGGACCATTGCGCGGTCTCCACCCCAAAGGCCGGGCGTCTCACGCGACTCCGTTAAGAAGGTCGAGTGTCTCTTACGGCGTCGGTAAGAAGGCCGATAAGCCCACAGCGGGCTCGATAGGATGAAAGTGAAGGTCGGACACCTCCAACAGCTCCAGTACCAAGACCGATCACCCAAAGCGACATCGGTAAGAAGATAGAGGAGAAGGAGGCCCACAACGGACTTCCTATCTTAAATAAGCCAGGGATCTGCCACCTCGGCACTCACTTACTTGCCACCTTGGCCCTACTCTACGAGTTTGAACACTTGTGTGAATCCTCTCGAATCATGCATCCTTTACAGGTACCGACTACCTCGGATTGCTACAGGTCTACTATGCCTCACTCTCTCTCTGTTGCCTCGAATGGCTACGTGCTACCTCGACACTCACAATAGGTACACTGTACTATACTAAACATACATACTTTCATTTCAACAGTAAATATAATCAAAGTGCAGGAAATTAAGTACCGAAAAAAAGGGACGGTGCCCATTGTACATAAAGACGAGAACTGTCCCCCGACATTCCCGGAGCCAGCTTTCAAAAAATTAACATTGTTCAGAAATAATGTAGAAAATTGCAAGGGTCAAACACTAATTCTCCCCCATCTCCGCCTCGACAACATCTTTGCCCGGTGTAGTCTCTCCTTCAGGACCAGCATTCACCGGCATTTCAAGAACAACATCGCCGGCATTGTGGGCCTCAACATTCTCGGCCTCGGTATTGTCAATCCTGGCATTGTAGACTTCCTCGCCAAGCAGCTCAGGGGAGGAAAGACCACTTCCTTGCCTTAGACGATTTTGTCGTCGACGACTTTGTAAGCCAACTGCATGTATTCGCTGCGGAGGTTGGGTTCGAGCACCAAAGCTTGATTCAAACAGCGTGTAAAGCCATCAACATCCATCATCACGGCCTTTTCCTTCAGCCTTTGGTTTGCCTTCTTAAGCTCTGCAATTCGAGCTACAAACTTAATCTCGGCGTCCTTTCCTTCCTTCCTAACCGGGGCAAGATCTTCCTGCGCCAGCTTCACTCCTCGGCCATGGTGGAGAGATTATCTGCCTTCTCTTTATACTTGGTGGCTTTGTCATTCGCCTCTAAAAGTTGCTTTTTGAGATCGACATTCTTCTCGGGATTCCTCCTTCGCACCCTGCCTCTCTTTCGTAAGCTCTACATTGTAACACCCCTCCTATCTCTATTAATTAACTAATTAAAATCAGAATTTCATTTACTTCTCATGGAAAGGATGCTACATTATCACTCAAACACTTAGCATATATTTATGAATTAAACAACAGCATACAAGCATACATAGTCAACTCGGCCAAAGGGACTACGCCCATCAAAACATGTTTTTCAGTTGTTTACATCACAACGGACACTCATATATATTAGTTGAACATATACATTACAACTAACTAGTCCAAAACAATTACTACTCTACTCTACTCGACTCGCCCCAGTGTTACAACTACCAGAGCAGACCGACTCCAATAACCAAAAGCAAGTCGACCTTCACTGTGGGTACCGTAAGTTGCCATAATAGAGCAACATAGAAAGCAAAGGGGTGAGTTTCTAAACATTTGTAATAAAGGTTCATGACTAAGGTAAATACATAGAATGCATTAAGCACCTCAGTTCATATATCAGACAGCAACTCAAGTATATAAAACAAAGATCTCAACATAATTCACATGAGTTATGCATGCAATGCAATGCAACCCAAACTCCAGGGGCATAATGCATGAGGATCCATCTCTTTAAGCCACTCAGGCATATCCGTCGCTAGTGATACTCAGACCCAAGTCTTTTGTATCGAGACCGAAGTCTATAACCGTCGCTGATGCATATGAATTCATGAGACTCAATGAACAAATGCATTCACTCAGAACAAACCACTCTTTTGCAAAACCGCACCGTCGCCTTACGCGCTGCCTAGTCCTCTTAGACAACCACCATAGCACAACCGCTATCCGCCCACTCACAGGGCACCTCGGCTCTCAGCAAAGGAGCCACTCCATCACTATGAAGACCTCACAACGCCTAGGACTGAACCATCACATAGGGACTAAATTGGACTATGCCATTTCGTCCCCTTAAACGACTCTTGACGTTAAACGTCACTCACGGTGGCGCCTAATGACTCTACTGCTCTGCGTCAAAAATAGGTCACCTCGGCACTCTTAGTCACCTCGGCACCTTTACTCTTCTCGGTATACTCGCTCGTCACCTCTCGGACATCTACTCATCTCGCAAGACGCTAAGCCGATGTAGTATCGTGATCTATTACGTCACCAATACTCAACTCGGTGGCACCTCTCTCTTGCATTCCACTCGTAAAGTTCTCCACCTCGCTCGGGGACTTCACACCACCCTATCTTCCATTACACCTACACTTACACACATACACTTCCTCCTCTACACTTAGTTATTTCACACCTAACCCCACAACTTCACTTTGATTACTTCACTTAGGCACAATGCACCTAAGCACTCACCTCACCTCGGCTTAAACGACACAACACCCTGCACTCACCTCGGTAGATACACACTATAACTTAACGCTCTACACTCCAAAGAACTACGCCTAAGTATATATATATATATATCTTCCACTTCTACCACTTCAAATTTCTGGTAGCTACAAGTCGACCCCTTCACCTCGGCTATCATACGCAGACTGGTCTACGCCCTACGTCTTGACCCAAACACCTCGGTATAACCATGTTATACCTCGACAACTACTTGACGACACTCGCACTGGGTTCTAATTACACCTACGCACCTTCGTCCATCAAGTGCAAATTTCAACTCGCCGCCTTCAAGCCTAGGAACTACGCTTTAACACTTACGTCGTGCGTAACCTTCATGCACTTCAGTTTTCTCTACGATCATGTGCGCCTAACTTCTCCTTCCTCTCTTTAGGTGCTCCTAACTAGGATTAAGCTCAAGACACACTCTTAAACTCTCACGCTCACTGAGACTGAGAGTTCTCAGCTCTCATTTCCTCTCAATGGTCACTTACGTGACCAGCTCAGAAATCAACCATTAAAATATTCACCAAGGTGAAGCAACACAACCAGAGTACTTAAAAACACATAAGCACACATTCAGAACTCAATCCGAAATCATTCATGCAAATACACTCAACATAAACACTATATTACGCAATGGAAGAGACTCCCCTTACCTTAAGCAACTTCAGATGATCACTCCCTTCACTCTCCAATAACCACAGCAACAAGTTCTCCTCTCCTCTTGAACTCTCCACGCCCAGATTCTCTTCTTCTTCTTCTAATCACTATTCCACCTAACAGCTCTCTCTCTCTTACTTCTCTCTAAGACTTTTCTTCACTTTGATGGAAATGAATTGATCCTACGGCTATTTCTTCTTATGGAAGGGACTTGGGCTTCAATTTGGACTTGGGCCTTTCCATCACTCATGGACTTCTATTCAATACCTCTTCCCATTACTCAAACCTCTCCTAACACATAAACACTACACGTTAGCCTTAAGCTTAATTTAATTAAAAATGTTGAAAAACCCTAAATAACTCAATTTAATAATTAATTGAACTATTTTGGGGTGTTACAACTCTCCCCCACTTAGAATATTTCGTCCTCGAAATCTCACCAAAACAAATAACTCGGGTAAGCATCTCGCATTTTACTTTCCAACTCCCAAGTTGCATTCTCACCACCGCTCTACCCAAATCACTTTCACCAACTGATCTCCTTTCCCTTAGAGTCTTCACCTCTCTGTCATCAATTCGAATTGGCCTTGTTTCCACAAAGGAGGTTGTCTCTCACTTGCACATCATCTACTTGAATTACGTGAGACGGTCCGCACATACTTCCTCACCGAGATACGTGGAACACGTCGTGCAAATTAGACAAATTGGGTGGCAAAGCAACTCGGTAAGCCACCCTCCCAACTCTCTCCAAAATTTGATATGGTCCAATGAAACGAAGACAACTTCTTCGACTTCAATGCTCGCCAACACCTTCATCGGATTGACCCTTAGAAACACATGATCCCCTACCAAATTCTAAGTCCCTCCTTCTCTTGTCATGGTAGCTCTTCTGCCTACTCTGCGAAGCCTTCATTTTCTCCTGAATTTGCTTTACCTTCTCGGTGGTCTCTCGCACGACCTCGGGTCCGAGTACCACACCTTCTCCTGACTCACTCCAACACAATGGAGTCCTGCACCTCCTCCCATACAATGCCTCAAAGGGTGCCATCCCTATGCTAGAATGAAAACTGTTGTTTTACGTGAACTCAATCAGGGGTAAATATGAATCCCACGCTCCTCCTTGCTCAAGAACACACGCTCTCAGCAAGTCCTCCAACGACTGGATGGTCCTCTCGGACTGACCATCAGTCTGTGGGTGATATGCCGAGCTCAGGCGCAATTTCGTACCCAACACGTCTTGCAAACTTTCCCAGAATTCTGAAGTAAATCTTGGGTCTCTGTCTGAAATAATACTCCGAGGAACCCCGTGCAACTTTACGATCACTTGAATGTATATCTCTGCCAATCTTGACATCGGATAGGTAAGGTTGATGGGAATGAAATGAGCAGACTTCGTCAACCTATCCACTACTACCCAAATGGTATCAAACCTTCATCAGATTTCTCGAAAACGGTTACAAAATCCATCGCAATCTCGTCCCACTTCCACTGAATCTTCAATGGTTGCAACAACCCTGCTAGCTTCTGATGTTCTACTTTGGACTTCTGACAAACCAGACAAGCGTACACAAACCGGGCTACATCACTCTTCATACCCTGCCACCAAAACAACCCCTTCAAGTCTTGATACATCTTGGTCGCGCCTGGGTGAATACTCAGCTTACTCCTATGACACTCTTCCAAGATTGCTCTCTTGATCTTATCGTCATCAGGGACACAAATTCGAGCTCTATACCTTAGGAATCGTTGCGCATCCAACTCAAAATCTCCATTCTCAGCTCGGCCAATACCTGCTGCCACGTCTACAAGCTTGACGTCCAACTTCTGCGCCTCTTTGATGTCACTCGAAATTCATTTGTGATTTTCAAAGATTCCCAACTTAATGCTTTGAGGAGTTAGCTCACACACTAAACTTAGGTCTCTAAATTGCTCAATTAGCTCTAGCTCTTTTACCATCATTGCTGATGCATGCAACGATTTCCTACTTAGCGCATCAGCCACCAAATTTGCCTTCCCGGGGTGATAGTTCAACCCAAAATCATAGTCCTTAAGTAGCTCCAACCATCTCCTCTCGCCTCATGTTCACTCTCCTTCGATCAAACAGATCATCGCAAACTCTTATGGTCACTAAACACTTCAACCTTGAGCCATATAGATAATGCCTCCATATCTTCAATGCAAACACCACTACAAAGAAAGCTCCAAATCGTGTGTAGGGTAGTTCTTCTCATGAATTTTCAATTGCCTTGAAGCGTAAGCAACTACCCTACCTCCTTGCATCGAAGACGCAGCCCAAACCCAACTTAGACGCATCACAGTACACCACAAAAGACTCATTTGGATTAGGCAACGTCAAGACAGGAGACGTTGTCAATCTCTTCTTCAATTCTTGGAAATTCTCTTCGCACTGCTCGTCCCACACAAATGCCTTCCCTTTACACGTCAACCGAGTTAATGGCAGTGCCAACTTGGAAAACCCCTCAATAAACCTTCTGTAATACCCAGCCAAACCCAGAAAACTTCTCACCTCAGTGGCCGACTTGGGTGCTTCCCATTGCAACACACGGCTTCGACTTTGGAAGGATCAATCGCTATACTTCTTCTCTGGAGATCACATGACCTAGGAAATTCACTGCCCTCAACCAGAATTCACACTTGGACAACTTGGCGTACATCTTCTTATCCTTCAATACCTCTAACACCAATCTCAGATGCTTGGCGTGCTCCTCCTCTGACTTGGAGTAGACTAAAATGTCATCAATGAACACTACTACAAACCGATCCAAATATTCATGAAAGATACGATTCATATACTCCATGAATACTCCAGGAGCATTAGTAACACCAAATGGCATCACTGAATACTCGTAGTGCCCATACCGAGTTCTAAATGTTGTCTTAGGAATGTCCTCGTCCTTCACCTTGATCTGATGGTATCCTGACCTCAGGTCAATCTTCGAAAATACTTGCGCACCCACCAATTGGTCCATCAAATCATCAATTCTTGGGAGTGGGTACTTGTTCTTAATCGTTACCTTGTTCAACTGTCTGTAATCCACGCATAATCTCATACCTCCATCCTTCTTTTTCACCAATAACACAGGTGCGCCCCAAGGCGACACGCTTGGCCTTATGAACCCCTTCTCCAGCAACTCTTCCAACTGCTTCTTCAACTCGGCTAGCTCAGTTGCAGACATCCTATATGGTGCCATAGACACCGGCCTAGTTCCTGGTACTAACTCAATGCTGAACTCGACCTCTCTTTCTGGTGGAACCTCAGGAATCTCGTCTGGAAACACTTCTGCAAACTCGCACCACCGCACTTCGCCAATTTTAGCTCGGCTCTCGCCAGACATCGCCACACTCAACGCAAACAACGTAGCCCCTTCCTTCATTACCACTGCAGCGCTGCTCGTGAGACATCGTAATGCATTCTTCCACCTCGGAAGAAAGGAAACTTAGCGACCTACTAGCGCAATTGATATGAACTCGGTTAGCCACTAACCACCCATACCTGTGATGACGTCCATCCTTCCAAAGGTAGACAAATCAAATTAACTACGAAGTCTCGCGCCAAAGGCTAACAGAGGACACTTCAAACAAACGAGAGGTAGTCACCGACCCCCTTTGGCCGGGAGTGCCAATAACCATCTCCTCACCATAGTAGACAAAACTAAATCCAACCTCTTAGCACACAATGCAGAAATAAAAGAGTGCGTGGCACCAGTGTCCATGATTGCAATCAAAGGAATTCCATTTATAAAACACATACCTTTTATCTGGTTCACCACCTCAGACCCAGCTAGCGCAAACACCTTCCCACTGTCTCTCTCCTTCTTGGGCTTGGGACACTTAGGACTGATGTGCGCCACTTCTCCACAATTAAAGCAGACGACATCCTTTCGCCTACAATCAGCAGCTCGGTGGCCCTCTTCGCCACATTGATAGCACCTCTTATCTCCACTCTTGCACTCGTTCTTCTTATGTCCAAAGCTTCCCACACTGAAACACACCACATTTGCAGGGCGTCTCCCTCCCACTTGGCCTCTTGCCATACCCGACCTTCCACTTGCCCTCTGCCGCTTGTAAAACCTCATGGGCTTTCCCCTAAACCGAGAGTTCTTCTTCTCTTTACCAACCACAGCACTTGCCTCGGTGTTCTCCTCATATATCCTGCAACTATCCACCAAGTCAAGAAATACCTCGATCTTCGATGCCCAATTGCTGCTTAACTCGGGCTTCAAACCGTTCTCGAATTTCACGCACTTGGAGAACTCGGATGTAGCTTCTTCATAGTAGGGGTGGAATTTCACCACTTTTCAAACTTTGCAAAGATACTCTACCACCGACTTACTCCCTTGCTTCACTCTGAGAACTCCATCTCCTTCTTTCCTCTCACATCTTCAGGAAGTATTTCTCGAAATTCCCTCTTGAATACCTCCCATGTAATCACCTCTCCAAGAGACTTCTAACCTCGGCATGACTCCCACCACCAATCATCCGCCTCCTCGGCCAAATATGTGTTTCCATACCTTACTTTCTCGAGCCATAGTGCACCCATCACCCTAAAAATCCTCTCTATGTCCTTCACCCACGCCAACGCCCCATCCGGATTGTACTTCCCTTGAACGTTGGAGGTTCTCCTCCGAAATGTAGCTAGGCTACGAGCTCCAGTGTCCTCGGCAACTTGATGAGGCTGATTCCCCATAGCAGCAGCCATCGCTTCCAAGGCAGCAGCTATCGCTTCGTCGTTTCTTCCAGCACGTCCAGCCATTTTTACTTACTCTCTGAGACAAACCAATTAAAACGAGCATTAATACTCGGGGACTAGGAACTCAAGACTCAATACTTGGTCGGACAGACCGAACTTTTGCTCTGATACCACTTAATGTAACACCCCTCCTATCTCTATTAATTAACTAATTAAAATCAGAATTTCATTTACTTCTCATGGAAAGGATGCTACATTATCACTCAAACACTTAGCATATATTTATGAATTAAACAACAGCATACAAGCATACATAGGCAACTCGGCCAAAGGGACTACGCCCATCAAAACATGTTTTTCAGTTGTTTACATCACAGCGGACACTCATATATATTAGTTGAACATATACATTACAACTAACTAGTCCAAAACAATTACTACTCTACTCTACTCGACTCGCCCCAGTGTTACAACTACCAGAGCAGACCGACTCCAATAACCAAAAGCAAGCTGACCTCTACTCAGGGGTACCTGCAAGTTGCCACAATAGAGCAACATAGAAAGCAGCAGGGTGAGTTTCTAAACATTTGTAATAAAGGTTCATGACTAAGGTAAATACATAGAATGCATTAAGCACCTCAGTTCATATATCAGACAGCAACTCAAGTATATAAAACAGCATCTCAACATAATTCACATGAGTTATGCATGCAATGCAATGCAACCCAAACTCCAGGGCATAATGCATGAGGATCCATCTCTTTTAAGCCACTCAGGCATATCCGTCGCTAGTGATACTCAGACCGAAGTCTTTTGTATCGAGACCGAAGTCTATAACCGTCGCTGATGCATATGAATTCATGAGACTCAATGAACAAATGCATTAACTCAGAACAAACCACTCTTTTGTGCAAACCGCACCGTCGCCTTACGTTGCCTAGTCCTCTTAGACAACCACCATAGCACAACGGCTATTTGCCCACTCACGGGCACACCTCGGCTCCTCGAGCGGTGAGCCACTCCATCACTATGAAGGCCTCACAACGCCTAGGACTGAACCATCACATAGGGACTAAACTGGACTATGCCATTTCGTCCCCTTAAACGACTCTTGACGTTAAACGTCACTCACGGTGGCGCCTAACAGCTCTACGCTGTTCTGCGTCAAAAATAGGTCACCTCGGCACTCTTAGTCACCTCGGCACCTTTACTCTTCTCGGTATACTCGCTCGTCACCTCGGCACATCTACTCATCTCGGCACGCTAAGCCGATGTAGTATCGCGATCTATTACGTCACCAATACTCAACTCGGTGGCACCTCTCTTGGCATTCCACTCGTAAAGTTCTCCACCTCGTTCTGGGACTTCACACCACCCTATCTTCCATTACACCTACACTTACACACATACACTTCCTCCTCTACACTTAGTTATTTCACACCTAACCCCACAACTTCACTTTGATTACTTCACTTAGGCACAATGCACCTAAGCACTCACCTCACCTCGGCTTAAACGACACAACACCTCGGTGCACTCACCTCGGTAGATACACACTATAACTTAACGTCTACACTCCAGCAACTACGCCTAAGTATATATATATATATCTTCCACTTCGGCCACTTCATCTCGGTAGCTACAAGTCGACCCCTTCACCTCGGCTATCATACGCAGACTGGTCTACGCCCTACGTCTTGACCCAAACACCTCGGTATAACCATGTTATACCTCGACAACTACTTGACGACACTCGCACTGGGTTCTAATTACACCTACGCACCTTCGTCCATCAAGTACAGCTCAACTCGTCCTCTTCAAGCCTAGTAACTACGCTTTAACACTTACGTCGTGCGTAACCTTCATGCACTTCAGTTTTCTCTACGATCATGTGCGCCTAACTTCTCCTTCCTCTCTTTAGGTGCTCCTAACTAGGATTAAGCTCAAGACACACTCTTAAACTCTCACACTCACTGAGACTGAGAGTTCTCAGCTCTCATTTCCTCTCAATGGTCACTTACGTGACCAGCTCAGAAATCAACCATTAAAATCTTCACCAAGGTGAAGCAACACAACCAGAGTACTTAAAAACACATAAGCACACATTCAGAACTCAATCCGAAATCATTCATGCAAATACACTCAACATAAACACTATATTACGCAATGGAAGAGACTCCCCATACCTTAAGCAACTTCAGATGATCACTCCCTTCACTCTCCAATAACCACAGCAACAAGTTCTTCTCTCCTCTTGAACTCTCCACGCCCAGATTCTCTTCTTCTTCTTCTAATCACTATTCCACCTAACAGCTCTCTCTCTCTTACTTCTCTCTAAGACTTTTCTTCACTTTGATGGAAATGAATTGATCCTACGGCTATTTCTTCTTATGGAAGGGACTTGGGCTTCAATTTGGACTTGGACCTTTCCATCACTCATGGACTTCTATTCAATACCTCTTCCCATTACTTAAACCTCTCCTAACACATAAACACTACACGTTAGCCTTAAGCTTAATTTAATTAAAAATGTTGAAAAACCCTAAATAACTCAATTTAATAATTAATTGAACTATTTTGGGGTGTTACATACATAACAATGATTACAGGCAACCTTTAAAGTTCGATAGGTGCAATCTAAGTTGACTTCAATTGCACGATTATAGGCTTGAGTAGCGAGAGACGTACATTTGAGGTTGGTAGGAGTGTTCTCCACAGCAGTAGTTTTCATCTTTCTAAAGGCCTCGGCCCCAAGCTTTGCGACCTTAGCCAACACATCAAAGTCAACATCGTTAAGTTCGCTGACTACTTTCTCTTTTTTTTTGTTCTGATATTTTCTCGCACTTGGCGCCCAGGATGCTCGCCATCGCTTTCAAAGATTGAGGTCTTGGAGCGACTCCTGAACGCGTTTCAGTATCTCGGGAGTTGTTTTTTCTTTCTCCTTGTGCTTCGCCCCTTTGTCGAAACTCAGCCTCGAGCCCTTGCCAGCACTCAAAGTGGTCCCTTTGGGCCTCTGAGGTTTCTTCCCCGGGACGACGTGGGAGGACGACCCGCCTTCCTTCCTCGAGACAGAAGGAGGAGTCTTCTTCTCGGCAGGTTTCTGGATTTTAATGGTGGTATTGACGGTAGAGCCAGCCATCAGCTCATCAAGTCAGTCTATGTTACCTGCAAAGAACAGATTGGCGTTAGAACCGGCATCATCAACAATCAAGAAAAAATCATAAGATAAAGAAAACTACAGTTATCAAAGTATTCTTTAAGCAGTCTAAATGACTCCACGTCATCTCCCTTTATCATATTGGGTTTCACGACATGGTCTGGGTTCTCAATTGAAATTCCAGTACAGGTGAAGTGGTGAGCTCAGCTCCAACTCAATGTGAAGTATGACTTGACCACCTGTTATACCCTAATTTTGTCCGATCAAAAATAATAATGACTTTCTTATTTGTAGTTATATATTTTATTTTGTTGAAGTTGAAAAATATAAATTTATTTTCAGGTTATACCTTATTTCCTATTTAGTTAGTACATATATCTAATGGCATAAAAAAAAGTAAAAGAAAAATCAAGAAAAGAGAAAAGGAGAGGCGGTTGGTAAAAAAGGGGTGTAGGTGTTATTTTCATAGTTCAAACAAATTTGGGCTTCTTTGGAGGCCCATGTGATTTAGGTCTGACCCGGTTTGCTTTGTTATCCATCTCGCACTCTCTAAACCTAGTGCCTCACTTCAAAAACCCTAAAAAAAACTCGCCTCATTTCCTTCAGATCTGAAAAACACATCACTTCCACCTCTCCCATCAAACCCTAGCCGTCCACTCTTCTTTCTCTTCCTTCCATGGCTTCTGATTCTCCATCTTCACACGTTTCTTTTTCTTCCTCTCTCACACGAAATCTCTATTTTTGACATCTCTTTCTCTCATCCCTATACGAAATCCCCATTTTTGTCACCAACACACAAAAATCTGACGGTTTATCAACTCATTTCAACGAAACACATTCTTTCATCTCGTTTATTTCAATAAACTAAAAATCTTCAGATCTAGATGCAAGATTCAACGAAAAAACGAAGGTCAAAACGCAACACTACAAGATCAAGTTTTTAGTATAAATAGGGGGTTACGGTTTTGGGGAAAGGGAGGATTTTTGGGGGAGGAAGAGGGAGAAAGGTCGAAACTTTGAAGGAGAACTAGGATCAAGAGAAACAAAAATGGGTTTATTGAGATATTTGAGTGAAAGAGTGAGAGAGAGAAAATTTTCGTTTTTTTCTTCTTCTAAATTTATCAGACAGTTTTTTTGTTTTGTTTTTGTTGTTCTTATTGGTGAGATTTGAGAAGAGCACTCATTATTCAAGGTTTGTTGTATATTATTCTCTCAATATTCTTTTGTTTTATGATTTTTGAATTTGTTAATCTTTTATTTGAAACTCTGTTCATCTTCATGTATATGGTTCTCTTTGATGTTGAATAATCTATTGATGTTGTTATTTTAAGTAAAATATCATAAATGCATGTATAAAATATTCCATATTGCCTTTTTTTGTAGTAAATGATTTAGTTTGATTTGTTAATTTTTTTGAATGTCATTGTTATGTTATATATATATATATATATATATATTAGTGTCTTTTTCTAAAACAACAATAATATTGTCATCAAAACAACCCTAAGATATATATTTATATATATTAGTGTCTTCATGTATATGCTTATTCTACAAGGAAGCATTTTTCACAAACTTACATTTTTTAAATAAATTCTATCCCTAAAAAATACTAATAGGGGACTAAGTCAGTTGTACAACTGGGTTAGTCAGCCTTTTAGGATGAATGAGTTGTACAGTTCAAGAGTCCTAGAATACCTATTCTAAAATCAACTCACCTCACACCAAACCAAATTTTCTCAAAAAAAACTCAAAATATCATTTTCAAAAAGTAGGTGACTAAGTCAGTTATACAACTGGGTTAGTCAGGTTCCTAGGATTAATGAGTTGTATAGTTCAAAGAGTCGTAGGACCCCTATACTAAAAAACACCAACCAAACAAACATTTTTCAGAGAGAACTACGTAGCTTTGATTTCTCCGTTGCATCTGGAGATACGTAGGACCAGGAGCCCACTATTGTTAAGCACTAAAAATTAAAAATTTAATTAAGTCTTATTCTCTATAAATAAAAGGGTAATTATTGATAAAGCGTAATTAATTAGACAACTGATGTTGTGGGGTGCTAATATTTTTCCCACGCATAACGAATCCCGAACTCTAAACTTGCCTTGTTCTAAACCTAAAGGGATTTTCCAATATTTGCCCTTAAACTAAATTTTGGTGGCGGCTTCCTTTCGAAAGAATCCTTCTCGGATTTTTCGGTCGCTACAGCTGGCGCCTTCACTGGGGACTTAACTTTTTAGAGAGTCAAAACCTAGTCTAATTAATTGTAGGAATAATTTAATTTAATTTTTACCCTTCTCTTATATATTTATCTTTGCACATTACATTATTTAATTGATGTGTAAACCCTAGGATAGAAGACAATATTTTTGTATGTATATTTGTTTTGAATGCAACTTTGGGTTATTTTAAACTGCTCCTACACAAACTTCACTTCTACACTTCACACACGTGAGAAAGGTCATCTACCCGGACTCGAGCGTAAACCTAAGTTAGAACGAGATTGTGTAGTGATGGCCTGCGGGACGTACGTCTCGTTGGGTGGTCATGAAAATCTCAGCTAGAGTTTGATTCCTTTTAAGGATGTTATCCCTTTTAATAGCTTGCCTATTGTTGGGGTCAGTGTTCTTGACTGGGGTCCTTGGCTCTAGGGATCATGTGTAGGATTCTTTAGAACTACCCTTGTGAGGTTCACTATAAAAGAAACCTTAGACCCACTCCATATGGAACCCTCCTAGGGTCACAAAGGAGCTTTATACTTTTGTATTCAAACGAACATTAATGCATACCGTCTTTTACAAAAAAAAAATCAAAAATAAAGAAAAATCAAATTGTTATTTTTTCCACATTTTTTTTTTAAAAAATATATTAATTACATGCATTTTTTTCTTTTTTGCATTACAAAAATAATAAAATAAATATCTTATGTTACATGTATTTTTATGACTGTTCAACAAAATCAAACTTTGTACTTTACTCTCCAAATAAAAAGCTTATAAAGAAAAATCAAATTGTTATTTTTTCCACAACTTTGTATCTTATGTTGGAGAGAAGCCATGCATGCTAAAGTCAAAATCAAACTTTGTACTTTACTCTCCAAATAAAAAGCTTATAATTCCCCGACGCAATAGATAAATCACATTTCATGTACATTCATTCGTTTGCATTCACATTTCATGTGCATTCATTTCGTTCGCATTCTGATTTCATGCGCATTCATTCATTTGCATACTTACATCATGCATTACAAAAACAAAAAAAACAAAACATAATTTTAGAGAATGATTGTGATGAGAGGTGAGACATTCTTGTGAGATAAATCATTCTTTTTGAAAAAGTTTAGCCATACTTAGTTGCAAGCTCAAGGTGTTTCAAGGCATTCAATTTTTCAAATTAGCACTGCGTTCACATTTTTATTTTCAACAAAGTGTTGCATCTCATCCACCCCATGATGAATGACCGAAATGGTCCACCAAAAATTTCTTTCATGTTAAAACTGACGTTAACTCTCTACGAAGCATTCGTGTAGTGATTTGTGTGTGACATGTGTCTTCATTCTTGTTTGAGTCGGTTAATGTCCCTACATTGTCATCATCCCCCGTACACGTCTAATCCCACCCCGACCACCCATAAAGTAAAAACTCCCCTAACTAGTCGACTTTTTGGTTTGTTTTCACTAATGAAATTACGCTTTAGGCCCTCCATACTAATGAAAAACTCCCCTCTAATGTGTCTTCATTCTTGATCTCTAAAATATCTTGTCAACATTGTATTCCCTTGGTGCAAGTCCTTTACAAAAAAATCAAAAAGGCCCGTTAGGTTTAAAACTCGCAAAAGCGGCCTAAGCAAAAATTAGGGCATAAAAAAAAGAAATAAAGAAAAAAGAGTAATTATATAAAAGTAAATAAATTTTTGTCCTTGAGTTAATTTTTGAGAAAACGAGCAATCATGATTTGAAATGAAGTTTGACCATCTTCCCATATCCTCGAAAAAACCTTTGCTACCCACCTTAAGCCAAAAATCCAAAATATTTCAATAGCCCTAGACAATGATCAATTCCACATCAAAGATAGTGTATCACTTTTATCGGCTCACAAGAAAGAGAAAGAAAAAAAAAGAGCAAGATCAAAAAAGAGTATTGAAAAATCCTGAAAAAAGCAAAAGTAGTAGAAATGGTGAGCTGATACCATTAAAAGCATAAGAGATCCTTATCTAAACAAACCCTCAATAATAACCCCTTTCTTCCATAAATCATTAACCATTAGCCAGATCATATCATTGAATAAAAATCATTGGTCCCCACCAACCCCCAAACACTTCCTTTGGCCTCAATATCCTTTCCTCCATAAACCCTTCGCCAAGTTACAACCCTAAACAGGTCCATTCTACCATAAGGCATGTTAATTACTGTCTCAATTAAACCTCAAACACTCATTTAAACCCAACTAGTCCTTCCCTCCATAAATCATTAATCATTAGCCACATTACAACTCCAAAAATCCATCTCGATCAATGACTGATTGCTTTTGTTTTCTCAAAGTTTTAATTTTAGGACAAATAAGTTTATTTATTTAAATATGTTTGCTCAAAAAAGAAATATCTCAAAAAAAAACTCAAAAAGGGCTTGCACTCCAAAGATCTGCTCAAGCTCATTGATATCAAGACAATGTTTAGTGATCACCAAGTGAAGTTTTCATCAAGTACAATACTACCATAACTGTGGGAGTCATCTAAGGATAACCAAAAAGTTTGTGCTAGGATTGTTCCCGGATGTATCAAAGAAATACGAAACGCCAACAAAGAATTGGGCTGCGCGCCCATCCATCATGACCGCCCAAACACGCCGCTTGGAGCGCACTCGCCGGCCGAAAAACTTCGCAAAACGGTCGGACCTCGCAGTATATATACGCCATTCATACATGGCATCAGGTACGTTCTCTTACCTTGTGTTATCTGCCCGAGCGACCTCTCACTAGATCGTCGGAGTGTCTTTGCAGGTACCACCCGAGGTGCTCAACGTGAAGCCGGACCGGGTCCTTTCACTCATTCAACGACCGCCCAATCGGCGAGACAACAACTACTTCAACACTTCATTGGTCAAGGTACGATCAATTGGCGACCACGCTGGAGGCCCGAGCGCTATCCTACTCCACTCATGGCTCCACGCGACCGCCCCCGCACGCGGCCTCATCTCGGCTCAACCCCCGGCAAAGATCTCGGCAGCAGAAACCCCGAGGGCGTAGCAGTGACGATTCATGAATCTCAAGGGAATCCGCGACAAGAACCCTCGGTGCAAGGTCGCGGACCGATCTTGGAGCAGGTACGACCGTACGCTCCACCCCAACTACCGCCCGAGTTGGTTGAGGCGAGCATTGAAGAGCCGCTGTTCGAGCATGTCACTTAGGTCGCTCTGCGAGATCCTCCAAAGCAAGAATCGGTGATCGCAGCATGAGACGCGCCATCTCTCAAGATGAAAGAGGGTCGATTCCGGGCGCCAGCGTCGCGAAGACGGAGAACCTCTACCCAACGCCGACCGTGCGCGAACATCGCTCCCTCCTCGAAGGAGCATTTCGCGCGGAGAGCACTACTCATCGTTCTCCTGCTAGACGGCGGGGCGCATAGGTCGCCCCTAGGAGAACGTCGCGAGACGCCGCTCGCTATCTTACGACGACTACTAGAGATTCCAACTACCGCCCCGACACCGCCGCTCGCCCCATTAGATACTCATCCAACGAATCATCCGGTTCAAGTCGGTCGAGAAGCGTGTCTTGGGATTCTCGTGAATAGCTTGAAGAATACAGAGGATGGAAGAATTAGGGGCGTTTCGCGCGTCGGCGAGAAGAGGTCGAGCGAACGACCCGTAAGACCTCCTCAACTTCCACCATCCGCCCATCCGAGGAATCTATGGAATGCCGCAACGAGGCTTGCCTCGCTATGCAACCCTTTTGGGTCGAACGGCATTCGAACGAGCACGCCCCATTCACTAGAGAAATCAGCGCGTTCACATCCGAGAGATTTGAGGAAGCCGCCTAACCTAAACAAGTTCGATGGTCAGTAGCGATCCGCATAAGCATCTCCTGTGATTTTAATAATTACTGCCGCATTCTGGAGCCGGGACCGACCATGAAATGCAGTCGCTTCCTCGATCGTTGGACGGCCGAGCATTGGAGTGGTGGGAATCCTTCGCCCAACACCATATCATCATGGGAAGACTTGATCGAATCTTCTTGTTTCACTACACCGCAAATCGCCAATAATATCGGTTTGAAGAGCACTTGGATTCCATTGTTCAAGGGATAATGAAACCTCGAGGCGATACATCGACCGGTTTAACACCGAGGCCGAAGTCCGCTCGTGACTTGTCGCACAAGGACAAGTTAAAATATCCGAAGTGGTGGTATTCGACCGGACCACCGGTCGTAGAAGAATTCACTCTTAACCATTATCGATCTCGCTTTATTTCCTAACAAGGGCAAACGTCCACATGGCGTATGAAGAGACCTTAGTCGCAAGGAAAGCGCGCCCGCGCGCCGACCAAGGAAGAGCAGAGTAAGCCGCCTAAAGGGGCATGAAGGTCGCCGAGACAACCGTACGGACTTAAGAGACAAGAAATTTGACCATCGTGAGTCGCTGAACACTTCCATTGCATGATCTACGGTGAGTGCGAACAATGAATTCGTAGGAGTAAAGCGGCCCGATCCACTCGTGCTCAGAAGGGGCACGGCACGCACGACCAAAAGGTATTGCCGCTACCACAAGAGCAAGGGTCATGATACCAACGATCGTATGGCCTCAAGGACGATATTGAAGAACTCATTCAGAAAGGCAAGTTGGGTAAGTATGTGAGGTCGGAGGAAGGCGACCGACCTCAAGAGAAAACGAAAGAACCTGATCAAGACAGAGGAAAGGGTCCTCTAGCCATAGAGAGCACCCAAGACAAAGACCGATCTGAAGATCGTGACACTCGCCGATCTAAAGGCCGTAATGTTGCGATGGTAATTCATGGTGGGAACCCGTTGGATCGCAGGGAATCCAACAAACCCACCAAGAGAAAATGGGACGAACTTCTAATGGTCGCATCAACTTCGGTAGAAAGACCGGTCTCGAATAGACCTCCCATCTCTTTTGGGGACAACGACCTACACGATGGCAAGCCGAACAGTTATGTCCCGTTGGTGATAAGAGCACTTATGGCCAACACAGAGGTGCAAAGAATTCGGTCGACTGGGCGCACTCGTCCGATATCATGTTTGTTGAACTGATTGACAAGCTAAAAGTTGATCGGCGAGATAGTCCTCGTGCCGAGCCCACTCTCTAACAGCTTCAACGGAGCGACCACCCACCCGTTGGGAACGATCGAGCTTTTAGTCACATTTGGTGATGACACTCGGGAAAGTACCATGTACGGGGCGATCCGGACGACGTTCCTTGTACTTCCCATCAAATCCTCGCTATCAATGCATCATTGGTAGGCCGACTTTGGGCAAGCTAGAGGCCGTTGCATCGACAAAGACATCCAAGATGAAATTCTACAAAGAAAGACAACCGGGTAGTCACCACGGCGGCCGACTTAGAATCGCAAGGCGAAGCCACGCCCTATATCGAAATTTGTGATGAGGTAGATCGTGGCCCAAATGCTCAAAGCACCAAATGAAGGCCACCAAGTAAATCTCGCTGATCCGACGCCGTTATGATCCGCATAATGACCCGTAAGACGACGACGCGATGTTTTAGCTCGAGAGCTTAAGAATCGCTTAAAAGACGAGAACCTCATGGAGAGTCGATAGATGTGCGCTTGGGAGACGACCCAACAAAGATAGATTAAGCTCGGTAGCGACCTACCGAGAGCAAGTAAACCAAGACCTTGTGCAATGTTTGAAAGACTATGCGACTGCTCGCATGGCGGGCATCGACACATGCCCGCATTCCTATCGGTAGCTCGCCATCAACTTTCGATCGATGAAGGGGGTTAAGCCGCTCAAAGAAGACGAACTCGAACGAGGAAAAATCTCAAGCGCAGCGGCCGCTGAGGACCTCATAAAGGCCAATTTCATAGAAGAGATCAAGTACACGACTGCTATCCAATGTCGTGTTGGTTAAAAAGAAGAATGGCAAATGGAGAATGTGTGTAGACTACACCGACCTAAATAAGGCATGCCCGAAGGATGCCTTCCACGTGCCCAAGATTGACAAATTGGTCGATGGTGCCTCGCTACAAATTATTGTCTTTTTGGACGCTTACTCGTGATACAATCGAGATCACGATGTATCCACCCGATCGACACAAGACGGCCTTCATGACAGATCGGGAAATTTTCAAGATAAGGTGATGCCTTTCACTTAAAGAACGCTGGAGCGACTTACCAAATAATGATGAACAAAATTTTCAAGAGGCGATCGGTCGGATCTCCGAGGTGTACTTGGACGACATGATCATCAAAAGTGGGACCGATCCGGATCATGTGAACGACCGAGGGAAATCTTTGAAGAAGCTAGGAAGAATTCACTCGATCGAATCCGAGAAGTGTACCTTTGGGGTGAGGGCGGCAGATTTTTAGGCTTCCACCTAACCGAAAGAGGATAGAAGCAAACCCCGAGAAATGTAGGGCGATCGCCGACATGAGGCCGCCAAAGACCAAAAAGAAATCCAACAAATTGAACGGGATGGTAGCAACTCTGTCGATTCATACCAAAAGCGACTGCAAAGTCGCTTCCATCGCTCGCACTCCTCAAGAAAGACGAGACTTTGAGTGGACCGACCAAAGCCCGCAAGCATTGGGCGAGTTGAAGGAGCTTTGACTAGCCCGCCAATTATGACCAAGCCGCTGTCGCGGCGAGACGTCGTATCTATACTCGCTATAACGGAAGAAGTCTTCGAGTCTTTGTTTCTAGTCGAGAGAACGATCTAAAAGAATCCGGTCTACTTTATTAGTAAAGTCTTTGCAAGGGCCCGAGCCGAGGTACCGTAAAATAGAGAAGTTTGCTCTTGCACTCCTAGTTGTTTGCCAAGATTGAGACCTACTTTGTGGCCCACCAGGTCGTGGTAAGGACCGATCAAGTGGGCAGTAGAGCTCAGTGAATTTGGGATCAAATTTGAATCAAGATCGGCCGCAAAGGCGCAGGTATTGGCCGACTTTATAGCAGAGATGACTCCGGCTCTAGAGGATCAAGCCACAACGACCTGGGTTCTCCATGTAGATGGGTCGTCCAATAGCAAAGGATGTGGAGCAGGCCTAATACTAGAAAATTCTGAAGGCCTGGCTGTGGAGGTGTCTTTGACTTTCGCTTTCCATACATCAAACAATCAGGCCGAGTATGAGGCGTGCATAGCTGGTCTGCAGCTCGCCAGGGACTTCAATGTCGACCGGGTTGAACTTCGATCGGACTCCTTGCTTGTTGTCTCGCAGATCAAGGAATTATATGATGCTAAGGACGACGTGCTGAAGAGTTACCTAGCCAGAGTAAGAGAGCTTCTCAAGCAGTTCGACCGGGCAGAAGTGACTCATGTGCCTCGGACCGAAAATGTTCGAGCAGACATTCTATCAAAACTTGCAAGTACAAAGACCCCGGGAATCACGTAAGTTTGATTCAGAGACTCTAAATCGGCCGAGTGTGTCGACTCGCCAAGCCAAGCCGATCGTTGCTCTGCGGCGCCAATCCATCGGTCGATTGGATCGCCCCATCCCGAGATACATTGTTGAAGGGGAAGAACCGAGCGATCCGAAGCAAGCAAAGTTGGTTAGGCTCAGAGCGACCAAGTATTCGGTAATAGAAGGAAAGTTATACAGAAGAGGATTCTCCTCTCCATTGTTGAGATGTCTTACGCCGGTCGGCCGACCATGTGTTGAGGGATATTCATGAAGGTGTTTGCGGAAGTCACCAAGGTGCACGTTCCATAGCCAAGAAAGCTCTCAGGGCCGGCTATTACTGGCCGACCATGGACGAGGACGCTAAGAAGCTTGTTAAGAAGTGCAAAAAATGTCAAGTACATGCTGATGTCCACATTGCACCCTCCTCAGAGCTACAAAGTCTTGTCTCACCTTGGCCGTTCGCCGGTGGGGCATGGATCTGCTAGGCCCGCTTCCACTGCTCCCGTGCCGCCAAGTTCTTGATCGTGGCGGTAGATTATTTCACAAAGTGGATCGAGGCCGAGCCTCTTTGCAACCATCACCTCGCAAAAGTAAGCAAATTCTTCGACCGGTGTGTGTTGGCCCGCTTTGGGATCCTCAAAGAACTAATAATCCGACAACGGCACCCGGTTCGCAGACAAAAAGGTTCGAGAAATGTTGGCCGACTTAGGGGTAAAATAAATGTTTCACCTCGGTCGAGCACCCTCGCACAAACGGCTGCCAAGCGGCCAACAGAGTTATCTGCGTGGGTTGAAGCGAAGACTCGATGAAGCGAAAAGGGAACTGGTCGAAGAGCTGCGATCGTTCTATGGGCTTACAGACACAACCCCTCATTCAACGGCCGGGAGTCCCACTTCGCATCGGTATATGGGGTGATGATGTGATACCCATAGAAATGGGCGAACTAAATTGAGAACTTTGAATCCCCTACGCTGGTTGACAACGGCCGAGCTATACGAGAAGAGTTGGACTCGTGGAAGAGCTGCGTACCCCAAGCATCACTAAGAGAGCAATTGATCAAACAGAAGGTCGCAAACGGATACAACGCCGAGTTCGTAAGAGATTTCTCGGTCGGCGGCCTCGCCCCGAGACGCGCGGACGTTGGAAACAAGAATGCTCGACAGGAAAGCCGGCACCAAATTGGGAAGGTCCATACAGGGTCATCAAAAAGACCGGAAAGGGGGCATACGAGCCGAAACCATGGATGGGGCGACTATCCCCGAAACATGGAATGCGAGAGAAACTTAGAAAATATTACGCTTGAATGTAATGAACGATTTGAATGTAATGAACGACCGATCGATAAATAAAAAGCGTGCAGCGCTCTTTTTCCCAATCGGGTTTTTATCGAGGCCCGACCTTTAGAAATATGATTTGTTCTTTACTTTCACGCAGCAATGTATGCTGGCCGCTCAAACATGCTCGTGGCGTAAGAGCGATCAAGATTTATCAAACATAAACGGATCGTCGAAACGATCTAAAACCGAAGCGACCATCGAAATGGTCCCAACCGAGTGCCATCGAAATGGCCCAAGGGTTAGATAACCCGCAAATAACGGAACCGAAGTTGACTTCGAACGAGCGCCATCGAAAATGGCCCAAGGGTTAAGTAATAGCCCGTTATATAAGGTCGTCGAAACGACCTACCTCGAGAGGTCATCGAAATGATCCCAACAAAGCCATCGAAATGGCCCGATCGAGTGTCATCAAAATGGCCCAATCGTACGAGCGCTTTCGATAGAGCATAAAACGGCGCCGCGAGCGCCTACGAGTACTAAAACTTAGACAAATAAATGTACGAAATACCTGCATGACATAACAACGCGAATTCAAGTAGATGAAACAAAGGACAAGATAAAATGTCATTACAAAATCGAGACGCCTTGGCCGACACCGAAGCGCCAAACATCTCGCCGCTCGGCGCACTCATAAATTGTTGTGCCCAAGGCAAGTTAAACTATTACAAAATTACACCGCTCGTGGCGGGCTTCGAAAAAGAACCGAGGCGGGCGGACAACATTACCCGATCATCAAGTTCCTCGGGCAAAGATGATTTTGTTGTTCTCAACGTAATGGGCGGGCTTTATCATCCGGTCATCAAAATTGATCTTCGATTCGCATTCGCCCCGCACTGACCGAGAGCGTTAGAGAATCGCTTTCGATTGTCGCATTCCGAGCATGCTCGGCTATTGTCCGAACTCGAGCCTCCACTCGGCATTCTCGGCCTCCACCGGCTTTGTCCTTCTCTAAGGAATCGACGCTCGGTCTTGATTTGTCACCGACCGGGTGAGTTCCTTGTTCTTCTTGGATAATTTGGCCCGATCCTCCTCTCCCCACAAGAGCATCTTTCTTGGCTTTGGCAAGTTTGTCATACCTTTCACTGCGCCTCGGCCAAGGCCTTCTCTTTCTCAAATTTCAGCCCCCCCAAGCAAAGAGCGATGGATTGTTAGTCGGTCGAACAAAGACGAAAGTACACCGGGCTAGGAAAATAAAAAGTAAAATACCTTTAGCTTCGCCCACGAGCTCTTCCATGACTTTGTCTACTCCCATGCATAGAGAAGCCTGCATCGCCATGGGTTTCTTCCCCGAACCACTCCAACTCGACTGGCCCTAAACCCTCGAGCGAGAGAACAGAATCTCCTCCTAGCTTGTGTCCACGCTCCGATCATCGAGCTTGGCCCGCTTTTGGGAGCGATCGCCTTGGCGAGGGGCGACCGGACGGCGGAAGTTGGCTTTTTCCCGACTCTTGGGAGTAGGGGAACCTTTGAGACCTTCCAGACGCCTTTGGCCGAGGTCCTTCAAATCTCTTGGCCCCGGAATTGCAGCAGGGTTCAACCGAGACTCAATCACGGCCCACGACTTTCCGGCCATTCTTTCGCAACACAACAACTTAAGAGTTAGAAGAGAACATTGACAACAAAAATAAAGGCAAGGTTCGAAGCAAACCAATCTCGCCTCCAGAGCCTTGGTCATCGAGCAAGACGGCGGGGCGGCAAGGTATGTCGCCTTTAGGGTCCGGGGCAGCATGCCCGCCAAAGCTTTAATCATCTCCAAAGATTCCAAGTCGACCTCGCCCGCATCTTTGCGTAGATAGATGTAATCGCCCCTCCTCAAGAAGTGTGCTTCATTCCACATAATTGGGAAGTAAGGGGACCGAGCATCCCGTCCGGTTGGACCTCGGATATGGCCTTACCGCCTCTCCTTGGTGGAACGATCCAAAAGTAGTGGCCTCTCCAGCCGCGCCCAAATGACTCTTGATAAGCTTTGAAATACCGGTCTTGAGTCTTCTCATCTTGAAAGAAACCTCGCTCCTTTTCTCCTTGTTCTCTTTCTCCTCGAGCCACCTTAGCTCAAAGAGAGCAAAGAATAGCATGATCGACACCGGCCGACCAAGTTTGGTTAACAGGACTTCGAAAGTCTTCAAGAATGCCCAAGCATTGGGATGGAGTTGAGAGGGGGCGACCCCGATATGACGCAGAACGTCACGTTGGAACTCAGTGAAAGGTGGGAGGATATTCATCCTCTCGAGCACGATCCGATACATCGTGAACTTAAGATTGTTGGAATAAGTTGCAATGTCTTCTCCATCTTTCATGCCTCTCACCTCTCCAAATTCCTGATTCATCGAGGCAAAGACTCAAGGTCGGGCAAGGCGAGGTGGCCGACCGTAAGTACACTCCGGTGCGAGCGAAGAGTCTCTGACACCCAAGACATATCAGATGGGTCTCGGGCTACATCGGTTTGACCCTCCTTCGTTATTGGCCTCTCGACAAGAAGAGCTAGCCGCGGGCTGAACTACTGCATCCTCGTTGGCTTCTTCAGCTCGGCCAACCGCCTCCTCGTTGGCTTCTTCAGCTCGGCCACTTTCGACTTCCACCATCCCCTCGTCCGGCTTGGATGGTACTTTGCACTTCGTCGCCATCAATAATCACCACCTCTACGCCTTCCTCTACTCCCGCCGAGACACGACGGTCTCCGGTGGTGGAGTGTTGCACGCCGAACGCCGAAATGGACGGACTTAGAGCTAGAACTCTTCAAGCTAGCCGACCGGCCGTAAGAGCGGAGCTCGAGCTCGCATTTACTCAAGAATCGTTGCTCAAGAACCGAGAATGGTTGTCGCTCAAGACGACTTAGACTCTCTCTTCGTGGGGATTGGGCTCGGACGGCCTCGCCATGTAGGTAGCAAAAGATTGAAACGGTCTGCGGGAAGACGGGCGGTCGGTTCGTCCCGCATGCAAAAGCACTGCGTGATAGAGGATCGAGTCGGTCGATCGAGTAGAATACTCGTGAGAGGGGCGACATGGCCGCCCCCGACTGATACCCCCTACCACGAGGCGTGGAAAAGCGAGAAGTACATTCAACGAAAAACTCAAGTTAAAAAGCAAAAGAGATCGATCCATACCTTAAACAGATGTAGTAGATCGGTCGCGAAAAGACAAAAGTAGCTACGGATGCAAGTCGGCGGCAGACGAGTCGGGCCATTGTGCAGAGCAATTTGTGAAAGTGTGAGAAATGATCTCAATCGACGGGGTATTTATAGTGAGGACCTATGGCGCGAAAGGGACCGGAGACGGCGTCGCAACGCTTCACCTTCCCACCAATAGCCGCCTTCGACAACCTCGAAACATCAAACGCCACGCCTTAAATGTCGAAAGACCAACCTTCGCCAAGACGGCCGACGGTTGATTGAGCGATCGAGACCGTTCGACCAAGAGAACCAACGGCCGCGTCCATCTCAAAGAAGGTAACATTACTCCGGGCATCGATTCAAGCCTCACCGCTCTTAAGCGACCTAGGCTTGGGGGCAACGTTCTCGGATGTATCAAAGAAATACGAATCGCCAACAAAGCATGGGCTCGCGGCCCACCCATCATGACCGCCCAAACACGCCGCTTGAGCGCACTTCGCCGGCGAAAACTTCGCAAAACGGTCGGACCTCGCGGAAGATATATACGCCATTCATACATGGCATCGTGCACGCTTCTCTTACCTTGTGTTATCCGCCCGAGCGACCTCTCACTAGATCGTCGGAGTGTCTTTGCAGGTACCACCCGAGGTGCTCAGCGTGAAGCCAGGACCGGTCCTTTCACTCATTCAACGACCGGCCCAGTCGACGAGACAACAACTACTTCAACACTTCATTGGTCAAGGTACGATCAAGGATCATCACCTAGATCCTAAAGTGGGACATTCTTTTCACCATTTGTTCCACTTAAACTTGGAGAAATGTGTCCAGCGTCCATCCCATACCATACCCAGTCTATACAGCCATATTTGACCATCTCATAAAACTCCTTACCCTAACTCTGTCACATTTCACAACGTCACTAAAACAACCATTTGAAATCCCATTACCAGGTGGGGCAATCCCTTCACCCTTCGCTTGGAGAAATCCACCCTACACTGACCTCATCCCTTGTCATATTCACATCCACAAAACCATATCGGGGCAACTTCTCAACTCATTATCCTATACGCTACTATTCTAGTCGGGGCAATCTTGTCTTTACCATAAATGGGGCAACACCAAACTCTATGGGTTGAGAAAAAATCTCTTGCTCTTCGCCTTTCATTCCAAAGCCAACGCATTCCCAATTCATCATCTTCTACACCCCTAACTTGTCACCACTAGACAGGGGAAAACTATTCACTCACCATCACCGAAAGTCTAAATTAGGGCAGCGCCGCATTTCTTGAGTTGGGGAGAAACTACCTTTCATGGCTTTGGCAATAATCATTTCCTTCATCTTTTCACTGTCATATATGCCCGTTCTCTAGATCTCCTATAGAACCAAGTTAACTGACTCATTCATCTATGCTTGCACTACCATACGTTTTTACTAAACAATGCTTCAGAGAGAGAGAACACAAGTTAATCATGTGGTGCTGAAAATCCACTTAGCTAACTTTGTAGGCCTAAACCTCGGTCATCATGGGGTATCATATTGGAAGAGAAAAATAAACGAGCTTGAAAATACCGTGAAATACTTTTTCATATTTGTGTCTGTAAATAACAACCTTGAGATTGCCGAAGTTTGAATCAAAACTAATTTTTCCAAATAATGATCAATATTCACCTCTGCTTCTCGCATCTAAAGTCTCACATCTCATCATCACAAAAAATGTTTCTGCACCCAATCAATCATTTCATATCATCGCCCCATAGCATTTGCATTGAAGCATTTCATTTGTATCATATTCACATTTGCATCTCATGCACTTATCATGTACCAAAAAGGAAGCAAAAAAAAAAGCAACAAAAGAAAAGCAAAAAGCAAAAAGAAAAAAATCATTCTACATCACACCAGATACCAACCATTGCACGTACACATGCAGACCAAATGATCGCTTAGCAGTGGCTTCATCAAGAGCAATTGGGACGCCGAGACTCCCACTGATTTCAAACAAAATTTTTGGTCTCCAGTATTCAAGAGAGAGACCATGCAATCGGACCCAACAGTGAGCGGTAGATTGTTTGGTGGAGTAAGGGCCAAAGTCAGGTGTCTAAGCCGAGAGACGTAACACCCCGGGATGCAAATTACAAGTACCCTGAGACAAAACACTTCGAAGGTCAGCGATAGAACAAAAGTAGAATTCGTAAAAACCCTTTTCCAAGGGAAACCATGGACCATTCAGCTGTGAGATTCCAATGTCCAGTGATTTTTGACTGTAAATCTTTGACTTTATAAGGCGTATCTCCCTTTGACAGGATAAGTCTCCCAATTAAAATACTTTTGCAATCAGCAACACCTGCTTGATACTCATCCTCATCCTCGTAGATTTTTATAGCAAGGACATCCCTTTTGAGACTTGGCTTTGGTGATTGACTCAAATTTGTATCGAAAAATGCAGGACCAGAAATGGATTTATTGTTCTTCGGCATCTAAAAAAGATTTTGCAAAACCAAAATTAGAAGGTTTAGAGTTACCTGGAGACCCACTGAGTGCAGCAGCCTCTTTGTTGCTCAAAAATCTACCTCCACTCGCATGTGGTCCTCCAAAGGTGACTTATGAATGGGTCCCATGCGGGACAAGGCCAAGTGTGACACTTTGCATGCGATTGACGAATGATGCGGATGCAAAGAAGCCGACGGTGACTTAACATGATGCTCCGGACGTGAAGTTCCCGCAGAGGTGACAGTTGGTTGGTCGCTCCCGACGCGGCAGCATGCTTTGCGGCGGTAGTAGGGTGGGACGAGCGCGATCGACGTAAAGCACGGAGGCTCGCTTCGGTCTCGGCGTCGGAATACTACCTCCTCAAGGCGTCGACAACATTTTGCCCATTTGCGAGTTCGATCGACATGGTGATGGAATGGAGCACCAGCTTGTAGGTCCGTGGGAAATGCAATTTTGACCATGGCGGTGGGCACAAAACCCTAGCAAAGCCTCTTTTGTTTTGGTGAACAAGACTGAAAGTCCTAGTTGTTGAAAATAGTCCAATTGAAAACTACCATGCAAGGTTTTAGTAACAGTTGAAAATAGTTTGAAGCAAGCTTTGGATACTGAGTTGAAAATATAAGGAGACTGGTTTTTTTTTTCAAATCCAAAGGAGGATTAGCATGATGAACCTTGCATAGAACTTTCATCTCTGAGACTAAGTCAAGAAGAAAGTCAAGAAAAGATGTTTTTATATATTAATATGGCACTATGTCGTTTGTATAAATACGATAGATTCATCTATGTACATCAAAAATTAAAATGAATGGAACATAAACAAAATCACTGCCATTTTAACTAGAGAGAAAAGCGTTGTATCTGATTCTAGGAAAGGAAAAGGTTATATTTTCCTCTATCTGTAAGTTCTAAAGTAGAACAAATTTGGCACTATGTTATAGAACAAAAATTTTCCTCTTCTTGACTATCACTATTCCTCATAAAACACACAGACACACCCTAACACAACATACAACCACCTCACTTCATAAACATCAAACACATATGAATGTACTGAAAGAGTACTAATGCTCTATAAATGAACATTACAATGTGTACTGGACCTGAATTACGCAACAATGCTGCAATGGAGTTTGTTACAGAGCATGAAACGGTTACAGCAGGGGGATAGGGAGTAACAGAATATCAGAAGAAAAGGATAACAGAGAGGGAAAATGAAATTGTTCAATACATGCATACCTCACCACAAGTTCACTCACTATTTATATCTTTCTCAATTCAATCCATGAAACGCCTATTTGGTCGTCGCTCTCTATTGCTCTTTCTCAACTGCTCATTAGCTATTTGCTTCTCCTTACTTGTGTCTTGTGTTGTTCTATTCATTACATTGCCTTTAAAAGGAACCTTGTCCTCAAGGTTAGATTGTGGGTAACTGTTCCTAATTTCCTGTACATCCTCCCAGTAATCCTCAGCCAGAGGTGGTTTGTCCCACTGTACTAGTACTTGTGCCACTTGTTCACCATTTCTCATCACCACTCTGGTAGCTTTCACTTCTTTAGGCTCCACCATTGGTCCCAGGTCTAATGGAAGTGGTATGTATGGTTGTGTTGCTCTTCCTTTGAACACTTTCAATTGAGATACATGAAAGGTATGATGGATTTTAGCTGTCCCTGGTAGCTGCAACTTGTATGCTACTGGTCCCACCTTTTCAATGATTTTAAAGGGTCCAAAGTATCTCATAGATAGCTTTTGACACTTCCTCAATGCTGCCGAGTGTTGTCTATACAGTTGGAGCATCCCTACCATACAAAGCTTTGAATGGAGTCATACCCAAACTTGTATGGAATGTTGTGTTATACCAGAATTCTACCCACCCCAAGAATTTAAACCAAGCATTTGGATTCTCAAAGGTAAAGAACCTCAAAAACATTTCCAGACAATTATTCATCACCTCCGTGATAGGGACTTGGGTATTATGGGGTGCTCAAAATCACTCCGATTGCCCGTTCGACTGGGGGTGGTATGTAGTATTCATAGCAAGTGTGGTCCCTTGAAGCTTGAATAACTGTTGCCAGAACTTGCTTGTAAACCATTTGTCTCTGTCAGATATGATTAACTTTGGAAATCCATGTAACTTAGCTACATTCAACATGAAGGCCTCAGCCACTGACTTGCTTGTGTAGTTGTCTTTCATGGCAATGAAGTGACTATATTTTGACAATCTGTCAATAATAACCATAATCACTGTCTAACCAAACGAATTAGGAAATCCTATGATAAAATCCATAGCAATATCCTCCCAAACCTGCTGGGGAATTGGCAGTGGTTGGAGTAGTCCTGCTTGTATTCTAGTCTCGGTTTTGGCCTGTTGGCAGATGACACAAGTCTGCATAATTAACTTCTTGTTTTAAAGATGACCAAAAAAATGCGTGTTATTCTAGCCATGGTTCAAGCTATACCAGCATGTCCTCCAACTGGTGATGAATGATATTCTTGTAATATTTGTTTGATTAAGCCACTTCTAGTTGGAATCACCAACCTGTCCTTCCAGTACAGAAATTCCTCCTTCACTGTATAGTTAGAATTGACCTGTTTCTTCTGTTTACAGAGCTCGAAGGTCCACTTTAACTCCTCATCTAGCTGGATTTGTCTCTTAAGATCCTCTTGAAACGTTGATTTCGGTTTTGACCAGGCCATACAGAACATTCTGGACAGAGTATCTGCAGCTAGATTGTCTTTCCCAAGCTTATATTCAATAGTAAATCATATCCCATGAACTTATGTAGCCAGGCCTGTTGTTCAGGGGTCTGTAGTGACTGATCCATCAAGCCCTTGAGGCTCTTTTGATCCGATCGAATCACAAACTTATGGCCAAGCAAATAGTGCCGGAATTAAGCAAGTGCTTCAGTGATGGCAAAGAGTTCTCTGATGTAGGCAGGTTGTTTTTGCATTCTGGCCACCATTTGTTTTGAGAAATAGGCAGTAGGATGTCCTCTTTTGCTCAACACTACACCAATTCCAATCCCAGATGCATCAGCCTTCAATAAAAACTAGTCAGCAAAGTTAGGTAATGCTAGTACTGGTGCCTCAATCATGGTATTCTTGAGCTCCTTGAAAGCCTATTCAGTTGTATCAGTCCACCCAAATGCGTCCCTCTTGAGTAGATCAGTCAAGGGGCCAGCAATTGTTTCATAAGACTTAATAAACCTTCTATAGTATCCTGTGAGCCCCAAAAATCCTCTTAGCTATTTCACATTTACTAGTTTTGGGCAATCCATGACAGCTTTCACTTTAACTTCATCCATTGCCACACCTTTTCCTGACACTTTGTGTCCCAAGTATTCAACCTCTTCTAAGCCAAATTGTCACTTGGATAACCTTGCAAATAATGTATGTTTCTGCAGTATCTGTAGTACTAGTTCCAGATGTTCTTGGTGTATTGACCAAGATGGACTATAGACTAGAATAACATCGAAAAAACAAGTACAAACTTCCTTAAATGCTTCTGAAAATTATTGTTCATTAGGCATTGAAAAGTAGGCGGCGCATTGGTTAATCCAAAAGGTAAGACGAATCATTGAAAGTGCCCATGATGGGTTCTGAACTCTGTTTTGTATCAATCTTCTGGCTGTAATAATATTTGATTGTAACCTGAGAGGAGATCCAACTTCGAAAAATACCTTTCACCAACAATACATCTAGTAACTCGTATACTGTTGGCATTGGAAAGTTGTCTTTCACTGTTATTGGATTTAACGATCTATAGTCTATACAGAACCTCCACTTGCCGTCTTTCTTTTTTACCAGAACAATAGGTGATGAAAATGGACTATTGCTTGCTTGAATGATGCCTTGGTCAAGCATTTCCTGCACCATGTTCTCAATTTCCTCCTTCTGACTATGTGGATACCTGTAGTGTTTGACTTTGACAGGTTTTGAGCCTTCCTGCAACACTATAGCATAGTATTGTTCTCTCTTAGGAGGCAATCCAATAGGGGTTTGAAAAACTACTTTGTACGTATGTACTAAAGTAGCTAATTCTGGTTCTAGTTCGCCAGGGATTTCTGAGAATACATCACAAGGATCCTTTGGTTTCAGCACCTGTAGAGTGAAGCATTCCAATATCGAATCAGTATCTTGCATTATTATTAATTGTTGAAACTGTGTTGATGTAGGACCTGCAGTTTTATCCCCTTGCAAACAGATAACTTTCCATTCTGGAAGAATTTCAATACTTTCTCAGCATAGTTAGCTACATGTGTGCCCAATGTGGCTAGCCATAGGGATCCCAATATCAAATCAGCACCTTCCCCTGGTAGTAAATACACTATTACGACCAGTTCCAGGTTCTGTACATGTAGTTTTAACTACTATAGTTTACCTTCAGTCTGCATGTTGTGGCCATTCCCAATTATCACTCTAAAACTTGCCAAAGGTTCAATTGGTAAGTTGAGGAAATGTGCAATCCTTGGTTGTAGGATGTTTTCAGAGCTACCTCCATCTACTAATATTTAAACCTCAATTTGGTCAATCTGGCCCGTAAACCTTATACTGCCAACACCATTTAATCCTCTCAAAGCATTCAATGAGTGGTGATGTTCCTCCTGCATCTATGCAGAATGTTCACTTCCATTCTCAGTGTTTTCATTACATTCTTCCCCATCAATATCATCTAGTTGTAACATCATTAGTTTATTCGGGCACTTATGCTTATGTGAGAACTTCTCATCAAAGAAAAAACACAAACCTTTATCTCTCTGCCGTATTTCTGCAGCAGAAATCTTTTTCACCTCCGCTAATTTCTAATTCGAAGTGAAAGGTTTAGTTTGAGGTGTGGGAAGTAGTGGGGGTAACATGGATTTGGACTGGTTATTTGTGTTTTCTGGTCTATTGTGGAATAGTTGTTTTTGGTGGTATTGAAACAGCTGCCTTGGCTTCGGCGTTGTGCTTGGTTATTGTTCGTGTCCGAACTCAAGAGAGAGAAAAGAAAAGATACCTGGCAGAGTTAAATGGTTGTCTGAGTTGCTGAGGTCTTCCGTGCGAGGTGGAAGTTGTAACACCCCGATTTTCGTGTGTCAGTTCTTTTAATATGTATTTGTTTTATGAACTATTTTATATTGATAAGATTAAACTATTTTAAGTTATAGTGGTTTGAGTTTGAAATTTAGTTGAAATCACGTTAAATTATATCTTAATACGCTATTGGTAATATATGATTATTATCATTATATATATAATTATTTATTTTATTTTTATAAAATATTAGTGTTTGAGATATTATTTCTTTAGAAAATTATTTTTGGTCTATTGAGGTGGTGTTAAAATAATAGTAATATTGATATTGGGATTTAAAAGTGTTTAAAATGAGTTTTTGGTTATTTTTACTCGCACACCCTCCTCCTAGATGCTAAGCGCACCCCACCACTAAGTTAACTACTTAGCCCAAATGAACCACCAGCCCAAACGCGCAGCCCATGACTGCGCGACCCACCCAACCCAAGCCCCTGCTTTCTTCTTCTTCGCAAGAAGTCTGCGTGAACCAAAGACTCCAAAACCCTCACGCCATTTTCCTCTCTCAATCAATTTCTCGCTCATCTCTCCGCGGTTGACCATGAAACTTCACCTTTCCACTCGAATTTTGCCACTGATTCCGTTTCTGGCCTTAGTTTCGTTGTTTGGTGCTCCATTCTGTCAGTGGCAGCCACGCCTCACGAACCCTTGAGGACGAATTTCTCCTCTTTGCCGCCATCGAGGACTTAGCATGCCGGACCAGAACACGAATATGACTCGCACTCACCAAAATTCACGTTTCATCTTACTTTTAAATAGCCAAGTAAGTCCAGCAGTATATACATCGTTTTGCTCCTTCCATGTTAGATCCTAAATTGCTGTTTTTATGCTTCACTATTGATTCAAACATTATTTTAGTATCAGCACCTATTTACATTGGACTTAAATTCTTCAATTACCTTCCAATTAGCAGCCTTTTGTATTGCCCTTCATAACCATGCGTTTCTTGTCTTCAAAATATGTAATCTATATATATAATTATACTACTCATTAGTTTACGGTTTAATCCATGGTGTTGAGTAGTTTACTATTTTAATTTCCAAACTATTAAGAGTTTAATTTAAAAGAAAGAAAGAAAGAAACGCAAGAAGAGAAAGAGAGAAGGGCGATCGCGAGACTCAAGGAAGGAGGAAGCTTGGGTCGTTGGTGACTTGGAGATTTTGCTAGGAGCATTGTTGTCTCCTTCAATTAACAAAGGTATGGGGGCTCTTTCTATACATATAATACTCTTTAGGATTTGTGTTGTATGTGGGCTAGGTGTTGAGGGTGTTGAATGATTGATTGTATTTGTGAAACCTATCCTTGTTGTCGTGTTTGATGCCTAATTGGAATGCTATGTGCTGCTGATGATTGGAAGTGGGTATGTGATTAAATTGTGCATGTAAATTGTTTGTGAGAACTCCTCAATAGAGTGAAGTGTGTGAACATGTTAGTTGTAGACTAATCAAAGAAATGTTTGATGATTGTTGGTAGTATGGTGTGGATTAAGTATGAAAATTGTTGGGTAATTGGTGTTGTTGAAGTGTTAAAAGGATTATGCAAGTGGGAAGAGTTGGCTTACGGCCTGGCGCCAATTGCCTAGCAACTCTGCGCCCCATGACAAGGCGTGTGTCTTTGGGTGTGCGTTATGCAGGCAGGCACGTGGCGCCAAATGGGCAGCCCCGATGCGCCTGTGTGTTCGTTTTAGGTGTCTTTGTGTGTGTTGTGCGGGGCACAGGCGCCAAATGGGCAGCCACGTGCGCGTCGAGCGGGGCGCCAAAATGTGGCCGCCTGCGCGTTCGTGCGCGCCAGTTGTGCAGGCGTGTGCGTGTGTGTGTGTGTGTTCTGGGCGCAGCGCCAAATGTGGCGAGCCTAGTGCGCCCGGTTGAACCGGGCGTGCATGTGGGTGTGTGAGTGTGTTGCGCAGGGCGCCAAATGTGGCCGCCTGCGCGCGTGTGGTTGTGCAAGGGTGTGTGCACAGCGCGGCGCCAAATGGCGTGCAACCCGCGCTAGTGCAGAGTTTTGGTTGCGTGCTAGGTGGGGCGCCAAAGTGGCTGCCCCGTGGCGCCAAGTGGCGCTAGTGTGGTTCCTAGGTGTCTTGTGGTCCCTGGGGCGCCGCTTGGTCCAACTCTTGTGTTGTGGAGTAATTGTGAGCTAAAATATTAACGTAAGATTATAAATTAAATTGTAATTAAGTGGAGTGTGAAAGCGGTGTGGGACTTCGGTCCAAAAGCGATGGGAAGCCCTCAAGGCTAATTTGTTGGTGAGATGGAGTTGAGGAAATAAATAGAGAGGTGTACATAATAAAATATTGTGGCATAGGTGTTGTTTGTGGTGCATTGACATAGAGTCACATATTGCATGTGCATAAAGCGGTGTGTAGGCTTCGGCCAAAGCGGTGTGGGACTCGGTCAAAGCGGTGGGTGCCTCTCCGAGCAAATTTGCGGTGATGAAGGATCCTCATGCATGTTGCACTCATGCATGTACCCATACATATGTTATTGATGTTTCCTTTGGTGGTTATACCTTGTGAATGCATTATATTATGATGATGTGTTGATAATGTGGTGAACTAGTAGTGTTTGTTGCCTTGCCAATATGTAATGCCTATCCTATCTATTATTATTTGTATGAAAGACTCACCTCATCAAGTCGTGTTGCTTCTTATGTCGGCAACTGCGCAGTACTCATGAGTGAGGGCATCCTTATGCCCGCTCTACTAGTAGTCGTGTCTCACTCTCGATATGTAGCACCGGGAGGCGCGTAGTCATCTTTTATTTATTATTTGATGCTTTAGACTTTTATTGATGATGTACTAAGTATAATGTTAAACTTAGTGATTCTTCCGCCGTGTTGAGACGTTATTTATATTTTGGAGTCAGAAACTAAAACAGTGTGTTGTGGGCCAGTCCCTAAACTAATGTGTGTCGCGATCGTATTAATGTTTTATTGACTTCGTGTTATTTGACTATAAGTTGGATGTTTTAGTAAGCGTTGGAATGTGACATTCCCTTCAATGATTTTATTTTGAAAACTCGATAATATAAATATTAAATAATAGTTGTTTAGAAAGGGGGTGTTACAGGTACCGCAACTCTGACTCTAACATGATTTGGAGGTAGGGGTAAATTGTGCATCAATGGACCCAATTCGTTACATGTGAAGCCAATTGCAACCATTTCATGTGGGTTTGAGATATACAATTCACACTCACACTCATTGTTGTCCTAAATCAATTATAAACCACAAAATAATAAAGACATTATTTGATGTTATATATATATATATATATATATATATATATATATATATATATATATATATATATGTACAATAAAGAGAGATTAATTCCTTATTTATTGTAATAAAAAACAATTAATACCTTAGTTGACGGTATGGTGCAGCTATCTCATGCACTGCTATGTGTAGCAGGGGATGGTGCCGGTGGCATAACATGGCCATAATGCGATCGGATATCATTAAGTTGAGCTTTCAAACTTTCATACAATTCCATCATCTTTCTCAATTGTGGACAATCATGATTCTCATCATAGACTTTCTGTTTTGGTCCAAAGTACTCGGTTGGTGCAATGCCAAATCCAGCACCCGTTGTGCGACCCGAGTATTCTTCTCTACCTAAGGCACGTGTAAGGAGTTCCTTTTCAGAGCAATCAGTGAGCTCTCCCTGTGACACTGACTGTGATATGGCTTCCTGATTCACAAAACAAAAGTATAGGCCATTATAAAAATCATAAAAGTTACAATTAAAATCAGCGAGCTTGAATTTAGGAAATACTTACAATTCTTTCAGACATGACCTCCTTGGTTTTAGGATCAACAATCTCATTTTCTTTGTTTAGTCGACCCTCTACCCACAAAACATGCCACGCAACACCTTCTTTAGTAGGATCTTTCCCACTCTCCACCAACTATATTTAAATTTACCAAATGTTAAGAAATTATTTATAAAAAGTTTCATGAAACTAAAAAAATCAAGCTTATTGTGCCTTACCAATCTCTCTTCAATATGTTGATATGGAGTAGCACCGCCTCTATAAGGATACTCACAGCCAGAAGCACACTTTCGATTCACCTCACTTGCTTTCTATTAAGAGAGATAAGTATACATTAATGTATAATAGATAATTGTGAAATATATTTTATGTTATAACTTAATAGATAGTAGCACTAACCAAGAAGTTTGGATCTTCAAGCATCTCCTAACAAATGTGTGTCAATCCTCCTCTGAAATAAACCCACTATATATTGGTGGAGGATTCCAATTGATGTTTCCATTATCATCTTTCAGCCAAGTTTTTGTTAGTGTCGTTCAAATTTTTATGTAACTTTCCTAGCTTCCTTCATTATCCAAATCCTTTTTAGAATCATCCACATCAAAATATTTCTCGCTTATGCACATTCAATGAAAATGATATAAATAAATTTATATATATATATATATATATATATATATATATATATATATATATATATATATATATATGGGACTACAAAATTACTAAATAAGATAACCAAAAGATCTAAAATTATATACCCGTATTGTTACCCACAACTCATGTTTTTGTTTCTTCAAAACGGAATTTTTGTGTGAACCCAAGTAGTGATTGTTATTGGTATCATTTGTTTTACCTTACTACCAAGGAAAGTAATCAAATGAGTGTTGTTTTCTCCAATTGGCGGACCATTAACATTCCATTGGACTGCATTATATAAATAGTAAATTAGATCACAAACAATTAAAACTTAGTATTGAATGAAGTTAATTAGCAATTAATTAGTAACTTACACTTAACTTTTCTTTACCTTTACTTATCCGGTTGATGATATCCTTTTTATCACATTCCACGAGGAGCACGCTTCTCGATATAGTTTGCAACATCATGATCATCGCCTCACAAAGTGTCATGCCCACTATCATGTCCATCACTATGATCCGCCATCTTACTCGCAATAAAACATAATCATTGTTTGTTATATTTATCCAATTAAAAAAACATCCAACAAAAAAATAAATAATCAGTCAAAGAAGATGAAAATAAGATCCATGTCTATAAAATAACATCTATGTCGGTTACCTTTTCCTTTTCTTCGATACAATTTTTTTGCAATTCGCTCCTTGATACTTTGTTTTTGACGAATCATAATTCCATCGTGATGATCCTTTCTAACATACACAACATCCTCTCTATAAGTACTTTCCTCTTCTAGTGATGTCCCCAAGAAAGGGTCGTCCTCGATACCATCATCATTGGTTTCTTGATCATAAATGTAATTCACTAATTTTTTTTGTGTCAGTAAAACAATAGACCAATTGATATCAATTGGATCAGTGACATAAAACACTTGTTGAGCTTGGGATGCCAAAATAAAAGGCTCATCTTTATATCCCAACTTCTTGAAATTCACTCGCATGAACCCCGACTCATCAATCTGTAAACCATTATTATTGTCAACCCACTTACATTGGAACACAGACTCTTGAAACATGGTGTAATCCAACTCCCATATTTGTTCAATGACCCCGAAGTATGACATATTCGCGTATACGGGATTTCTGTCTTTGGCAGTTGATGTATGCATAGCTTGAGCAACAAGAGTCGCCCCACTATTTTGCATTTTACTCTAATCATCATGGGTTTTTGTATAGAACGTGTAACCGTTAATTAGATAGCTGGTGTAAGAGAAAACATGCATATTTGGACCTTTTGCTAACCATCTCAATCTTTTTGAAATCGAAGTAGGATTCATAGCAAACTCGAAATCAATGTGGTCTTTTAACCACACTATGAAACTCCGATTGTGTTCCTTTGTTAACCAAACTTCACTCTTATATGGGTAATCACTCTTAAGTATGTCTATGTGCTTGGCAACATTTGAATCAACCTCACTATCATTGTGCAAAACATATAAGTGTGCTTGATGTAGTTCTTCCCTTGACACCATAACTATTTTATATCCTGACATCCCTTTATTAATGCTTCCTAAGTGACGAGACCTTGGAAGTCCCGCAGAATATTCAAGACTAGATAGATAGGCGGTGTAGAACTCAACAGCTTCTTCAACTATGTAGCGCTCAACAATACAACCCTCGGGTCGTGATCGGTTTTTCACATATCCTTTTAATATCTTCATGTAACGCTCAAACGGATACATCCATCTCATGTAACATGGGCCACACAATTGTGTCTCTCTAATCAAATGAACTATTAGATGAATCATTATGTCAAAAAATGAAGGTGGGAAATACATCTCAAGCTCACACAAAGTGACAGTAATTTCTCTTTGCAATGATGGCAACTTTCTAGGGTCAATCACTCTACTATAAATCGCCTTAAAGAAGTAACAAAGTTTGGTTAGCGTCTGGCGCACTTTCTTAGGCAAAATGGATCGTATACCAATGGGGAGCAAATTCTCCATTAGAACATGACAATCATGGGACTTTAAAGACTTTAACTTGAGGTCTTTCATGGATACAAGGTTTGTAACATTTGAAGAATACCGCTCTGGAACTTTTACTCCATGAAGAAACTTACAAAACACGGTCTTCTCCTTTTTAGATAGAGTATGAGCTGCCGGAGGTAGATATGTACGTGTACCCTTCTTTATCGGACCCACTCTGGTCTCAACCCCATACTAAGCAAGTCCAACCTCGATTTGATGGTATCTTTAGTCTTTCCCGGCATATTGAGTAAGGTACCAATGACACTTTCAAAGACATTTTTTCAACATGCATCACATCAATGAAGTGTCTTACATATAATGACTTCCAAAGATGGCAACTCAAAGAAAATCGACTTTTCTTCCACCCCGCTTGGAAACCTCTCCCGCAAAAGGCTTCCCAAATTTAATGTTCAAATCTTTCACCTTTTCAAACAGATTGTTCACCCGTCAAAGCCGTGGGAGCTTTACGGGTTCTGTATTCCCATTGAATGCCTTTTTCAACAGTCGATACTGATGAGTAGATGGCAAAAATCTATGATGACCAGGGTAGATATTCTTCCCACGATGTTCCAACCACATCCAATCGGTGTTATCTTCACATATAGGGCATGCACACTGACCTTTAAATCAGATCGTACCTAGATAGATTGCCGTATGCTGGAAAGTCATTAATTGTGCCAAAAATCATAGCCCTCAAGTTGAAACTTTCTTCTCTGAACCCATCATACACCTCTACTCCATTCTCCCACATTAGCTTCAAGTCTTCAATTAAAGGAGCCAAGTATACATCAATATCATTTCCGCTGCTTGGGCCTGAAATTAACAAAGACAACATCATATATTTGTGTTTCATGCAAAGCCATGGAGGTAAGTTATAAATCGCCAATATCACGGGCCATGTATCTTTGTGGGAGCTACCACGAATACCGTGCGGGTTAAAACCATCGGCAGACAATGCAAGTCGTAGGTTTCTTGGATCCAATCCAAATCGGGATAATCAATATCAAATTTTTTCCATTGCGGAGAATCTGTCGGGTGTCGTAACATGCCATCTTTAATCCTTTCATCCTCATGCCATGTCAAGTGTTTTGCATCTTCTGAACTACGGTACATACGCCTAAATCGAGGAATTATGGGAAAATACCACAACACCTTTTCTGGAGCAGAATCTTTCTTTTTATACCGCGATGCATTACATTTAGGACACGACTTTAAAAATGCATGTTCATTCCGAAATAGAATGCAATCATTGGGACAAGCGTGTATCTTCTCATAGTTCAAGCCAATGGACCCTAACATTTGTTTTGCATCATACGTCCGAGAAGGGAGCACATTATCCTTCGGCAACATTTCTTTCAATAGTGTGAGTAATTCAGTAAAGCTCTTATCCGTCCATCCGTGGCAAGTTTTCAAGTTATACAACTTTATCACAGCCAATAATTTTGTGAATTCAGTACAACCCTCATACAACGACTGTAACACCCCTTTTCTACCCTTATATCACGTGTCATTTATCAGAGTAATTCCTTTTTTTTTAAAAAAAAAAAAATTTGTTACTTGATAGAAAAGAAATGCTACAGCTTCATTAAAACTCATCAAATAATGCACTCTTCAATTTGTGCAATCAAACATCAGTTATGGAAAATCCCATTCTCATAAAACACAATCGCAGCGGCCTAAACACCGACTCACCAAATACTCTCAAACACGTCTCAATGTAACAAATAAAAATTCAGCATACAACTACTAAATAAATTATCCAACTCCACGCCCCTAGGTGTTACAGTATCAGAGAGCGACACAACAATACATCCAAAAACTAAAAGAATAAGGCAGCAAGTCCTTCACTCGCGGGTACCTGCAGCGTTGCCACATTAGAGCAACATTCCAAGCAGAAGGGGTGAGAATTTCAAAGGAACATAATCAGATACACAATAGAGTAATGAGAAGGGACAATCACAAGGTATCATCACCACATCATAATTACACAACACCAGCTCAAATCACAACAGCACCACTCACAGTTATGTTTATGTATGAAAATGCAACCCACACGCGGGCATATGCATGATGGTACCATATCATCTTTAAAAACCACTCAAGGCATATCTTCATTATAGAAGAGAACCACTCAAGGCATAACATCATCAATATAAGTCATAGTATGCACATGCCATGAGATCCTATAACACATGTGCAATTCAACCAACACTCACTCGGGGTACTCATCATCATCATCATAAAATAAATAACCACTCAAGGTATGTCATCATAAAACACTCGTAGAGTGTATTCGTCATTCACGTCACAATCATTAAATAACACATCATCATAAAACACTCGTAGAGTGCATTCGTCATTCACATCACAATCATTAAATAACACATCATCATCGATCACTTATCTTTTAGTTTTGTGGGTTATAAAATAGTAAACTGATTGACTATGGGATTACTCAGGTAACTGGTACTACTCGCAAGAGGCATTGGCCACATTTGCAAGGCTCTCAGTGATGCCCTTGTAAATGCACCAGTGAAAGAAATTCTGGCCTTAGTGGTAAACCACAATTTAGCCATAGTCAAGGAGTACACTAGTAGTATAACCTCTTCACAAAGAATTCAATCATAAAATAACTCGTAAAATTCGATCCTCATCCAAAGAACAAAATTTGAGAAAATGGTGACTTTTTGAGGCGCGTATTCGGTAACAAACAAAGCAGAATTTTTCGAGCCAAAAAAAAAGAAGATAACAAAGAAGATTTTAATACAAGACCGCACCTCATTATTTTGTAAAACCGCAACATTTTAATTAGGAAAACAAAGAGCCCTATTCTTGAAAAACAAAGAACTTTTATTCATAAAAACAAAGATCAATTTAGTAACAAAGACAACCACTTATATTTTTGAAAAACCGCACTATATGTTCATAAAACGGCATCAATTTAGGGACGAAAACAAAGCAACTTAATATTTAAAAATCGCACTATATTTTCGCAAAAACAAAGATCAATTTTTAGTGACAAAACAAAGAACTTATATTTAAAAAAAGCGCACTATATTTTTCGCAAAAACAAAGATCAACTTTTAGTGACAAAACAAAGAACTTACATTAAAAAAAACGCACTATATTTTCATGAAAACATCAATTATTTGTTAACAAAACAAAGAACAACAATTTAACAACCAAAAACAACACCTCATATCCTTGAAAACACAGCAACTATATTCAATTAAAAATAGCAACAACACATAATCTAACAAAGCAAACAGCAGAACAATTTAATCACCAAGGACAAGACCTTATATTTTCAAAAAACAAACACTATATCCAATTAAAAACAAAGAACCACACATAATGTAACAAAGCAAACAGCAACAATTTAATCACCAAAGCCATGGAAATCGATTTTTAATCCCATCAACTCACCCAATTCAAACCCAATTCATCATCCCATAAATTTAATCACGTGATAACATCAACAATACATCATACAACATCAAAACCCAACAAAACCCATCATATACCCCATTATGTTAGATGAAACGCTCACCCTTACCTTAAATTAAACCGTAGGACTCCAATAACACCAAAATCACCCAAATAGCAAGCTTTCCTTCCTCTCCTTCGAAATTAACGATGGATGTCCTTCTTGAGCAACTTGCAACCAACCAACAACAACAAGCAATGAGGGATTGAAAATCACCACAATAGGAAAAGGAAAAAATTTGAGAAAGAAAGGACCAAAACCCTTACCTTGAGCAACCTTGAGAAGTTTCTCTCCTCTCCTTCCTTTCCTCTCCCACGGCGCAAACCCTATTCCTTTTCTCTTCTGTTGTTTTTCTTTTCTTTTCCTTCTGATGCAACTAACCCAAGTCTATTTATATTTTGGGCTCAAAAGGTTTGGGCCCTTTTTACACCCCCCTTCCATCGCTTCCACCACTCCCTAACACAATAAAATAATTACCACATTATAACTCAATATAATTAAATTTAGTGCAACACTTTAAATAATTTAATCAATTACTTAATTAAATTATTGAGGTGTTACAACTCTCCCCCACTTAGGAAATTTCGTCCTCGAAATTCATACCTGAGTCGAATAGCTCCGGATAGACTCCTCATCCTGCTCTCTAGCTCCCAAGTCATGCTCTCCCCAGCCAGCTCCCAACCACACTACTTTGACCAATGCAATGTCTTTCCTCTCAACACCTTCACCTCTCTATCATCAATCCTCACCGGCATAGTCTCCACCGTGAGATTCTCACGCACTCTCTACATCATCCATGTGAATCACATGAGACGGTGCGAATATACTCAAGCCGTGACACGTGGAATACATCGTGCAAGTTCGAAGATTAGGTGGCGAGCCACCCTATAAGCAACTTTTCCTACCCTCTGGTGATTTGGTGCGGTCCAATAAATCTAGAGTCAACTTCTTCGCTTTCGATGCGCCAACACTGTCATAGGCGTGACTCTCGTGAATACATGCTCACCACCTGAAATTCCAAGTCCTTTCTCCTCCTATCATGATAACTTTTCTCGCGGCTCTGGGACTCTTTCATTTTCTCCCCGATCATCTTAACCTTCTCTCGTAGTCTCCTAACCAATTCCGGTCCAAGAACGACACTCTCACCGGACTCATGCCAACACAACGGAGTCCTACACCTCCGCCCATACAATTGCCTCAAAAGGAGCCATCCCTATACTCGAATGATAGCTGTATTATAAGTGAACTCAATCGCTGGGAAGGTGTGTATCCCACGCACCTCCCCGCTCCAAAGACACAAGCTCTCGTAAGATCCTCCGGAGACCGGATGGTTCTCTCTGCCTCGACCATCGATCCGAGGATGATAAGTCAACTCAACCTCGGCTTGGACCCCAAAGCCTCCTCGTAAGCTTCCCCAAAACTCGATGTAAACCGCGGGTCTCTATCCGACACAATACTCTTCTAACCCCATGAAGCTTCACAATCACCGAATGTATATTCTAGCCAACTTTTGTACAGATAGTGTGATGTTGATAGGAATGAAGTGAGCGACTTGGTCAACCTATCCACAATCACCCAAATAGAGTCAAACCTCTCTCACGGTGTTTGGCAACCTCACACAAAGTCCATGGAAATGCTTTCCCCCACTTCCATTCCGGAATCTCCAACGGTTGCATCAACCCCGCGGCTTCACGGTGCTCAATCTTTGACTTCTCGCAAGTCAAACATGCGTATACAAATTGTGCTACATCCTTCTTCATATACCAGCCACCAAAACAGTTTCTTCAAATCATGGTACATTTTCGTGGCACTGGATGAATACTTAACTTGCTCCTATGGCTCTCCTCAAGTATCATTCTCTTCATATCAACATCATCGTGAACACATATCCCGTCCCCGAATCTCAATACTCCTCGAATCCAACCCAAATCCCCATCCACCGCCGATCACCCGCAACCAACAAATCCACCGCCACATCCAGCTTACGGCGTCTCGATATTAATCAAGAAGTTTTATCAATCTTCAAGATACCCACCGACACTCTGCGGTGTCACCTCACAAACCAGGACTCAAATCACTAATTGCTCGATCAACTCCAATTCCTTCACCATCATTGTCGACATATGTAAAGTTTTCCGACTTAAAGCATCACCACGACATTAGCTTTGCCGGGATGATAGTTCAAGCCGAAATCGTAATCTTTCAAAGAACTCTAACCAACGCCTCTGCCTCATATTCAGCTCCTTTTGGTCAAACAAGTACCTCAAACTCTTGTGATCACCGAACACCTCAAATCGTACCATAGAGATAGTGCCTCCAAATCTTTAGCGCAAAACACATAGCAATGCTAGTTCCAAATCGTGAGTAGGATAGTTCCTCTCATGTATCCTCAATCGCTCGACGCATAAGCAACTACCTTCCCATCCTGCATCAATACACCTCCCAAACCCATCTTGGAAGCATCACAAGACACAACAAAAGGCCGATCCAAGACAGTAACACTAGCACCGAGATGTTGTCAACCTCCTTTTCACTCTTGGAAGCTCTCTTCACACTTGGCGTCCCACACAAAAGCTCTTCCCTTACAGTCAATTGGGTCAACGGAAGGGCTAGCTTAGAGAACCCCTCAATAAACCTCCCGTAGTAACCAACCAACCCCAAGAAACTCCTAATCTCGATCCACGGACTTTGGGCTCTCCCACCGCAACACCAGCATCAACCTTTGCCGGGTCCACGCCTATACCATCACCAGAGATAATGTGACCCAAGAAGCTTACCTCTTTCAAATTAACTCACACTTTGATAACTTAGCATAAAGCTTTCTTTCTTTCAAAGACTCTCTAGCACTAACCTCAAGTGCTCTGCGTGTTCCTCCTCGGACTTAGAGTACACCAAAGATATCATCAATAAACACAACCACAAACCGATCTAAATAGCTATGGAAGATCCGGTTCATGTACTCCATAAACACCCCGGTGCATTTGTGACACCAAACGGCATTACAGTACTCATAATGCCCATACCTCGCCCCGAACGCGGTCTTACGGATGTCTTCATCCTTCACCTTCATCTGATGATAACCCGACCTCAAGTCAATCTTGCTAAAAACCTTAGCACCCACCAGCTGATCCATCAGATCATCAATCCTCGGAAGAGGATATTTATTCTTGATTGTAACTTTGTTCAACTGACGGTAGTCTACACACAACCTCATACTCCCATCCTTCTTTTTCACTAGCAAAGACCGAGCTCCCAAGGTGACACACTCGGTCTCACAAACTTCTTTTCTAACAAATCTTCGAGTTGTTTTTTCAATTCTGCCAACTCAGATGCAGACATTCGGTACGGTGCCATAGACACGGGCCTAGTGCCAGGCACAAGCTCAATCCCAAACTCAACTTCCCTCTCTGGTGGCACACTAGGAATCTCATCAGGAAACACTTCAGGGAACTCACACACCACCTGCAACCCATCAACCACAACTTGGTTCTCAGCAGACATGGACGCCATCAAAGCAAACAACCGACCACCCTCTTTCATTACCCCGCGCAATTGCTCAAAGAGACAAGCCAGCGCACTCTTCCTCTTCGTGAAGAAGAAAACTAACAGACTTACTAGGGCGGTTGATGTGCACATGGTTATCTACTAACCACCCATGCCTAATCACATCCAACCCACCCAAAGGCAAACAAATCGATCAACTGAAAATCTCTCTGCCAAGACCGACAGAGGACACCTAGCACACATTAGAGAAGTAGTTACCGAACCCTTAGCCGGAGTGTCGATAACCATCCTCTCTCTCATAACGCATAACACTAATTTCAACTTTTCAAAGACAAAAGTATAAATAAAAGAGTCCGTAGCACCCGTGTCAACAATAGCAATTAAAGGTGTACCATAGATGAAGCATGTACCTTTAATCGCATTGGGTCCCTCCGAACTCCGCCAAAGGCAAAAACTCTCCCCCAGTGGACTTCTCTTTCTTTGGCTTTGGACACTTTGTGTCTTGATGTGACCACTCTCCCCACAATTAAAGCACAACACCTCCTTCCTATCACGGTTGGAAGCCATGTGTCCCTCTTTTCCACACCAGTAACATCTCTTTTTCTCATTATTTGGACAATCTGACTCTTATGGCTCGCTTTTCCACACGTGTAACAAGTAACACCGGCCACAAATCTCCCCACTTCGCTTAGACCCACCAACAAATTTACCAACAAACTTCCCTTTGCCCTTACCAAAGGCACCTCATATGGCTTTCCCAGACCAAAAATTCTTTTGCTTTTCCTTCATAACTCTAGAGAAAGCATTATTGTCCTCTTCAAAAATTCCGCACTATTAACCAACAACGGAAATACTCGGATCTGCACGATACCCTATGGCTCTCTTAATGTCAAGACGCAACCCGCTTCTCAAACTTGATGCATTTGGAGAACTCAAAGACCCTCTCCATCATAGTGTGGATAAAACTTGGGCGATTCAAGAAATTTTGCAAAGATACTCGATTCTGATCATGCTACCTTGCTCAAGTCTCAAAAACTCCACCTCTTTCTTTCCACTGACATCTTCCTGATAGTATTTCCTCTTGAACTCCTCTCAAATCGCCCACGTGATCTCCTCATTGGCGATCGTCAACCCCGACTAGTTGTTCTCCACCAATCATAAGCCTCTTTCTTCAACATGTGTGTGCCATAGCGAACCTTCCGAGCATCGGTGCAATCCATGACACGGAATATCCGCTCCATCTCACTTAGCCACTCAAGGGCACCATCGATTATACCCGCCTTCAAAAGTAGGAGGGTTCTCACGCCGAACGTGGCGGACTACGCGCTCCATCACCCGTAGCATTACCCACAACCCCAAAGAATAGCTCGCAAGGCAGCAGCAAGCGCGACATCGTTAGCTTACGCCATTCTAGTACCGCAATGAAAAACAAAATTAGAAACGAGTAACAAAACTCAAATGTTACTCAACTTGATGACTCAACCACCGTGGACGGACAGAATCGAATCGCTCGATACCACTAATGTAACACCCCTTTTCTACCCTTATATCACGTGTCATTTATCAGAGTAATTCCTTTTTTTTTTTAAAAATAAAATTTCGTTACTTGATAGAAAAGAAATGCTACAGCTTCATTAAAACTCATCAAATAATGCACTCTTCAATTTGTGCAATCAAACATCAGTTATGGAAAATCCCATTCTCATAAAACACAATCGCAGCGGCCTAAACACCGACTCACCAAATACTCTCAAACACGTCTCAATGTAACAAATAAAAATTCAGCATACAACTACTAAATAAATTATCCAACTCCACGCCCCTGTGTTACAATGATCGTAGAGCGACACAACAATACATCCCAAAAACTAAAAGAATAAGGCAAAGTAAGTCCTTCACTCATGCGGTACTGCAGCGTTGCCACATTAGAGCAACATTCCAAGCGAGAAGGGTGAGAATTTCAAAGGAACATAATCGGATACACAATAGAGTAATGAGAAGGGACAATCACAAGGTATCATCACCACATCATAATTACACAACACCACTTTCAAATCACAACAAAGACCACTCACGCTATGTTTATGTATGAAAATGCAACCCACACGCGGGCATATGCATGATGGTACCATATCATCTTTAAAAACCACTCAAGGCATATCTTCATTATAGAAGAGAACCACTCAAGGCATAACATCATCAATATAAGTCATAGTATGCACATGCCATGAGATCCTATAACACATGTGCAATTCAACCAACACTCACTCTGGGTACTCATCATCATCATCATAAAATAAATAACCACTCAAGGTATGTCATCATAAAACACTCGTAGAGTGTATTCGCCATTCACGCCACAATCATTAAATAACACATCATCATAAAACACTCGTAGAGTGCATTCGCCATTCACATCACAATCATTAAATAACACATCATCATCGATCACTTATCTTTTAGTTTTGTGGGTTATAAAATAGTAAACCGATTGACTATGGGATTACTCGGTGTAACTCGTACTACTCGCAGAAGAGGCATTGGCCACATTTGCAAGGCTCTCGGTGATGCCCTTGTAAATGCACCGATGAAAGAAATTACGCCTTAGTGGTAAACCACAATTTAGCCATAGTCAAGGAGTACACTAGTAGTATAACCTCTTACAAAGAATTCAATCATAAAATAACTCGTAAAATTCGATCCTCATCCAAAGAACAAAATTTGAGAAAATAAAGGACTTTTTGAGGCGCCAGAATTCAGAACTAAACAAAGAGAATTTTTCGAGCCAAAAACAAAGCAAGATAACAAACAAGATTTTAATACAAGACCGCACTCTCATTATTTTGTAAAACCGCAACATTTTAATTAGGAAAACAGCAGCCCCTATTCTTGAAAAACAATGAACTTTTATTCATAAAAACAAAGATCAATTTAGTAACAAAGACAGCCACTTATATTTTTGAAAAACCGCACTATATGTTCATAAAACGGCATCAATTTAGGGACGAAAACAGCAACTTAATATTTAAAAAAAACTGCACTATATTTTCGCAAAACAGCATCAATTTTTAGTGACAAAACAAAGAACTTATATTTAAAAAAATCGCACTATATTTTTCGCAAAAACAAAGATCAACTTTTAGTGACAAAACAAAGAACTTACATTAAAAAAGCTGCACTATATTTTCATGAAAACATCAATTATTTGTTAACAAAACAGCAACAATTTAACAACCAAAAACAACACCTCATATCCTTGAAAAACAGCAACTATATTCAATTAAAAATAGCAACAACACATAATCTAACAAAGCAAACAGCAACAATTTAATCACCAAGGACAAGACCTTATATTTTCAAAAACAAAGACTATATCCAATTAAAAACAGCAACCACACATAATGTAACAAAGCAAACAGCAACAATTTAATCACCAAAGCCATGGAAATCGATTTTTAATCCCATCAACTCACCCAATTCGAAACCCAATTCATCATCCCATAAATTTAATCACGTGATAACATCAACAATACATCATACAACATCAAAACCCAACAAAACCCATCATATACCCCATTATGTTAGATGAAACGCTCACCCTTACCTTAAATTAAACCGTAGGACTCCAATAACACCAAAATCACCCAAATAGCAAGCTTTCCCTTCCTCTCCTTCGAAATTAACGATGGATGTCCCTTCTTGAGCAACTTGCGAACCAACAACAACAAGCAATGAGGGATTGAAAATCACCACAATAGGAAAAGGAAAAAAATTGAGAAAGAAAGGACCAAAACCCTTACCTTGAGCAACCTTGAGAAGTTTCTCTCTTCTCCTTCCTTTCCTCTCCCACGGCAAACCCTATTCCTTTTCTCTTCTGTTGTTTTTCTTTTCTTTTCCTTCTGATGCAACTAACCCAAGTCTATTTATATTTTGGGCTCAAAAGGTTTGGGCCCTTTTTACACCCCCCTTCCATCGCTTCCACCACTCCCTAACACAATAAAATAATTACCACATTATAACTCAATATAATTAAATTTAGTGCAACACTTTAAATAATTTAATCAATTACTTAATTAAATTATTGAGGTGTTACAACGACGTCTCTGCATCCGTTATCAACTTCTCAAACATTTGAGGACGGTCATTAAGATCGTCTTCAAAAGCCTTTGCCATCTCTTCAAATTCGTCCCCAACAAATGTAGGTATTTCGGTGTCAACCGGTGCACATCTCTCAGTACTATTACCCATATTCGAAGATTCAACTCTTTCCTCACCATGCATTGTCCAACAAGTGTAAGTTTGATCTATTCCAATACCCTTTAAATGTCCTCACAACTCGCCTCGCATTAATCGATTTTACATAGCAACAACGTAAATGAGGACATATCATATTACTAGATCTCCTAAACGTTGAATAAAGACAAATCACAAAATAATCCACTCCATCCCTATATTCCTTGGACTGACGATTGACAGACATCAACTTTCTATCCACAATGTCCCAATATCTATAATAAATTCGATAAGAGAATTTACAATTTTATTGAAGCTAAGACATTCAATCAACTAGCTAATAGTTTCAACTAAACAAATCAAAGACTTTGATGTCTTCTATATAGTCATTAATTCTTCATATAAAATAAACAAAAGAACAAAAAAAGTACCTGAACAAGTGGAAGCAACACTGACAAATATCCAACCAGCTGTGAACTCGAACTAGAACGAATTCTCGAACCAGGACAAACTCGAACAACGATCGCGAAGCTCCGACAAAAAAACTCCCAAAACCTAACAAACAATTCGCATATTCGATTTAGGCATATTTAATTTTACTAATATAGATGACACACACTTGCTTAAAAAAATCTATCCTTTGAGAATCAAAATCTCAACAAAACCAAGCAACAAACACTTAAAATTTTTAGTCAACAACAACAACAATCTTTCTTATTTGTAAAAAAAAACAACGAACAATCTTTCATAGCAATTGATAGATATTCATCACATGAATAAGTACTCCTATTCAAAGCAATTCAATTTAAATTGTATACACTTCAAAAATGTAGATGAAAATGAACATATTAAAAGAGACACCTAATTTCTCTCCTATCAAACACATTCAACTAATTTTACACATATCAAACACATACAACTACATTCAACATATTCCTCTCCTATCAAATATTTTTTTTCACACATTCAACATATTCCTCTCCAATCAAACTACATTCATCTCCAACCTAACAAAAAACCTAAAAAACAAAAAACAAAATAGAGAACTAACCTTTGAGAGAAGATTGAGACAAGCAATGTGGGTTTGGGGGTTATTGTGGGTTTGGGGGTTTGTGGGTTTGGGGGTTATTGTGGGTTTGGGGTGGTGCTAGAGAGAACGAGAGTGAGGGAGAGCTGAGTGAACACGAGCTGATGAGAGTGAGGGAGAGAAGAGAACCGAGAGCGTGAGCTGAGAGAGAGAGAGAGAGACGTGAGCGAGAGATAGAGTGCGGAGCTTGCTGAGAGTGAGAGTGAGAGCGGGGGAAGAGAGAACCGAGTGCGGAGTTTGTTTGAAAACGCTGGTTATTTGGTAGAACGGTCTAGGCAATGGGTGGCGTTTTCAAACAAACGCTGGGTAAGACTCACGCGTTCTACACGATGGGCAGCGTTTTTTTAAAAACGCTGGTTATAGGGGCGCCTTTTTTAAACAAATCTGGCGTAGTGTCTCACTCTCACCACCGCACTCAACCTCACCACCAACGACTCACAAAACCCTCACAACCGCCATCGCCACTCACCCCAATCACCACCACCACACACCGTCGCCACCAAAACCCTAACTATTTGAACCCTAATGTTTGAACCCCTTAATCAACGATTCTGCTCCCCTTCATCAACGATTCTTCTTCTCTCTTGAGCGGTTCTCGCTTCTCGGATCGATTCTCGCTTCTCTCGTGTGACAATTTTAATATCAGGTATGTTAATGCTTCTCTCTAGTGGTGGTTTTAACATTGTTATGTTTGGTATAAGAGTAGTAACATTCTGCTCCTTATTGTTTAGCATTCTAGTTTGTTGCAATTGCAAAAATGCTAACTCAGAATCGCTTTTGGTGTCAATGGGTGTGGCGTGATGCTTGGTTGAACTTTTGTGGTCGCCATACTTGTCAATACTTTTGTGAATGATTAATGTGTTGGTTAATGGTTATCATATCTATTTTACAAATTCTCAGTTTTGTTTTGTCATCATTTTGAACAAAATATAGTTTATTTATTTTAAAGAATGTCATTGTACATTAATTTGCCTGCCTATATTTTTAATTGGTTGATACCGTCAGTCAACATGAATTGTTGATTGTTGGTTTGCAATTTTGTAGTTGATTTAATCTTATTTTAATTGATGATTTTAGCCGATTTAACATTTAAGCATAAATATTATGACAAGGTTCAATTCGCTTTTGTATTTTATTAATTAGTATGTGCAAATCATTAGAAGTCATTAAAGCTCTGTAATAGTTATGTGTATATAATACTTCAGTGTTTTGTGTCCTAATGTATATTAGGCTGCACAATATGTTATTTCATTGTTCTATCAGCTACAGAGTTTGACAACAATTTGCTCTAAGAATGAATGTAATAACACATTAAGTTGTGACACTTTTATTTTGTAGGCTTAGGCTCTATCAAACCAAAGAGAATCATTGTTTGACGTTATTTCCGAATTGGTCGAGGTCGCTGCTTAATTACCCACAGCCTTGTGAACCCACTCATCCGAATATCACGATTGCTTGCATTTTCTTGAGGAAGATTGTTTTCAAAAAACTACACAATTGGTAATATTCATCTTTCCTTACCACTCTAATGGCTCTCATGCGCAGGAGGGTCTATTCGGACAACTGAGCATTACAAAAGATTAGTAAGCAAATGAACTATATATAACTTTATATTTGTTAAGAGTTTATTTTAATTGAAACTAATCTATTTGTTCTTCAGAAAAATTCCTCGATGATGAGACTCCAACTTGTTGGGACCTATTTGAGAAGACTCACAAAATGAAAGGTGAAGCGTCAAAGTGGGTCTCCTCCAAATCGTAGAGGATTGTTTGTAAGTTTTCTGAAATCTTTGACTCATTTAAACTAATTCAAAAAACCAGATTTATTTAGCGTAATTTTGGCCATCTCGCCATTGGCATCATTGGTGTCAAGATAGTTTAATATGATTAATGTATGTATAAAACCGTAATTATATAGCAGAATTTTTGTTATGTATAGCTGTATTCCTCTTAATTTCCTTTTCCTGTGTGCATGTGTTAACTGTAAAGTTATTTAATTAGGTAGTATTAGTTTGTGTGCTAGTTGTTTCGTTGTGTCTAACTCTTGTACTATATCAATTTCTCACGGGATAGTTACATCTATTTGTTATAATCAGCTAGGGCCTTACAAACTGCTAACATTTATTTGTGTTGTTGGTTTCATTACAGAGACATTTAGCAATTTGGTATATTTGTGCTCATGTTTGATTTTTTTCTTTTCAGAATTAGTATGAAAGTCGTATTCTTGAAAGAGATTCACAAGAGGCACTAGGAGGAGATCAGCTAGGGCCTTACAAATTGCTAACATTTATTTGTGTTGTTGGTTTCATTATAGAGACATTTAGCAATTTGGTATATTTGTGCTCATGTTTGATTTTTTTCTTTTCAGAATGAGTATGAAAGTCGTATTCTTGAAAGAGATTCACAAGAGGCACTAGGAGGAGATGACGTGTCTAGTGAGCAATCTGACAAAAATATCTTCTTAGAGGTTGTTGGAGGTGTCGACAAGAAGAAAAGAATATTTGGTTTAGGTCCTGAAGCACAAAACCAATTTTCTTCTTCCACACAATCTGCTAGAGTCTCTATGTCTGAGTATATGCAAATGAAGGCTGAAAACCAAACTCTTAAGGAGCAAATGAGTGGGCTTCAAGCAAACCAGGAGAAGTTGTTTAAAATTAAGGAAGCTTTTTATCAGAATCATCCACGTCCGCCTTCACCTCCACCTTCACCTACAAACAAGGAGGGTCAACAAAATGATGATGAGTATTTTGATGAACTAGATGCTTGATTTGTTTTTTTTTCAAACAATGATATGTCTTCTGGATTGTAAGCTGAATTAACATTACTGTTCGCTTGTATAGATTATGGTTACACACTTTATTAGTAATCGATGTTTGTGTTTTTTTAAAAATTTTGTAGCCTATGTTTTAAAGCACCACTCCATGGAGATCAAAAGGTTTATTACAAATATAGGTGGAAATAGATAAATTAAAATAATTGGTACTTGGTGGAAATAGATAAATTAAAATAATTGGTATTTGGTGGAAATAGATAAATTAAAATAATTGGCATTTGTAAGGAAAAAATTGTTGAAATCTGTCACTATTAGAGAGGGAATTGTTCCTCGCTGTTAGCGACGGAAAATATCCCTCTCCATTAGCGAGGGATAGTTTCTTCTTTATTAGCGAGGGAAATTTTATTTCTCCCTATTAGCGACGCCTGACTGTTTCCTCGCTATTAGAGACGGAAAAGTGTCCTCTCTATTAGCGACGGATTTCTCCTCGCTATTAGAGACGGATTTCCAGAATCCCTCTCTAAAAAATTTAGTGACGCCAAAATTGGTGACGACTAACGGCTCGTCGCAAATTCCCTCGCTAAACCAGTTAGTGACGGATTTTTAATGTTTAGAGAGGGATTTTGGGCATCTCTAATTTCTATTTTTTTTAGTAGTGAGGATTGTGGTAAAAATTACCAAGTAAAACTGTTCAAGGATTTCGTTCGTATGTTAATATTGGTGAGGAGAAATTACACCCACGAGACAACTCTTGTTTATTAAACAAAACTAGCAGTTTCCATTTTACCCGTGGAAAATTTAATGTTCCCCCCAATTTTTGCATTGAAACCAATGTATATATATATATATATATATATATATATATATATTATATTTTTCGTATTTTATAGCAGTTATGCATATTGATAATATTTTAAGTATAAAAGCTTATTGATTATCTTTCCCCACTAACCAAAATAATCACAAATTTCAAAGCATGCAAGTAAAGAGAGAAGAATGAAACCTCTTGGAAGGTGGTTAGAGATGCCAAGATAAAACCACCAATCCAACAAAGGTACTTCCTCTCAGGTAGTGCTACCACGTTGATCATCATGTCGGTTGGAGCTAATTTTGTCATGTCCTTAAACATTCTATCCTCAATTCCTGGGAACTTGGTTGATCATCCTCCTGAGAGGATAATGTTATTATACATAAGTTTTCTGATGCTAAGCTTGCATTTCATTATGGAGTTGTATGTCATCTCATGAATGCCAGGTGCATCCATTTCAATAAGCACTAGTGCAGAAAAGACTTTTAGTATCGGTTATTTTGCACTTTTAGTATTGGTTATCTGTCGATACTAATTTGACCGATACTAAATGTCTGACATTTAGTATCGGTTAAATAACCGATACTAAATGTGACTTTTAGCATCGGATTTTTAGCATCGGAGAATCCGCCGGGTGTCGTAACATGCCATCTTTAATCCTTTCATCCTCATGCCATGTCAAGTGTTTTGCATTTTCTGAACTACTGTACATACGCCTAAATCGAGGAATTATGGGAAAATACCACAACACACTACTAATTCGACCGATACTAAATGTCACTTTTAGTATCGGTTATTTAAATAACCGATACTAAAAGTCTATTTTCTTAAAAAAAAAGGTTCTCAGTTCACATTTTACCACACACACACTACATATAGTAGTGTGGTAAAACGTGAACTGAGAACCAAAACTAACATCAAACAACTAAAATTGAACATGAAATTCATAAAATGAGTCAATTAATCATTCATTCAAACTCACATTTTGCAAATAAGCAGTACATGATAACAATAAAATAGATACAACAACAAATATAATCAAGCACAAATTTCATGAACAACAATTTCACCCTAGCCTTAACTTTCTCAACCAAAGCATCAGCAACTGATTCCATTACTAGGACAACCTTAACAGCTGTACACCTCTGACCACTTTTATTGCGCTAAAGGCCACTGAAGCCAAAAACAATTTGGAGGGTTGAATGTGATTTCCTGCGTAAATTGAAGCAACATGTGATATCATTAAAATTTTCTATCACATCGCTATTAAGAGGTGAGAAAGGAACGATCCAACTCACCTCCAGCATGGTGGTTTCTGCTAATATTTCTGAAAACACCAATATCTCCTTTACTTGAAAGTATCTCGCACAGAATTTTACAATTGATAGTACAAATGGATCAAACAAATAGCGAGGGAAAGAAAGGTATAAGTTGCTCGATGCAAATAACATAAAAATGACGAAATCTATTAGAAAGTTATATCAACTTCCACCTTTTTATTGACATCTTTGATCTTTCAAAAACCAAAATACCTCAATGATAACTACAGTTCCTTTATATATTAAAGAAAAGATAACATACTTGATAAAACATATAACAGATGGGGTACTTTCATTTCATTCACAATCTTTTACTTATATGGACTTTAAGATTAAGCAAGATAACTTGAGCTTATAGAAAACTTTCTTCATAAACTGCTTTTACAAATAATTCCTCTGATGGGTCATAAAAATAAAAGTTCTTCTAAGATTTCATAAATTTAACTATGGATCGTGTTAGTCAAATAAAATTTCAAGGCATTTATTATTATGTACAGGGTAAGTGTATTGTGTAATATGGTAATTAGGTATATTATATATCGATTCAATGGTGTGGTTGAAACCTAGAGGTTTTCGAATATGCTCCTATTTGCTCAACATGATGAAACGGTGACAAAACAGATGAATAATGAAAGTATAAAGTGCTTACATGAAAGTCCGGCAACCGAGGTGTCCTCCTCTTGGGAAGTGCTAGTGAAGGAGCATTAAGAATCTAGATTTGAACATATATAGTCGAGAGGAGAGGATGAAAAGATATACCAAAATTAGCCTAACAAAAAAATTCTATCTACAAAGAAATACCAACTTTTCTCATTTATCTGCGTGCTTTGAATGCAGGTGCACCATCACACATGTTCGGCCTCTGCAGCATTTTTGGGCCTAGAAAGCACACACACAAGATCCAGACTTTAATTATATAACGAAGAAATTTCACCTTCATCAAAATCTCACCAACACCGTAATAACAAACCTAATTCTTTGTGTTTTATGAGTCATTTTCTAAACCGGGCTCTCTAGGAATAGTAATCTTAAGCTGGAATATCCAGAGTTTTGATCAACAGATTACAACCTCGCAAAAATCACAAAAATCACGCACCATAACCATGTGAACCTCTTCCCCATCACCAATAAGACACTTTGCCCCAATGAAGTCAATGTTGCTATTCCAATTGGTAAAAATTACACTACTTAACTATTGGCGGTGTTTGTACAAGAAAAATAATAGAGAATTTTCTTCATCTGCTTACAAGATCCGATAGGAAAATAAACTAATGAATGGAAGAAATCAAAAAAAATTATGTGACACGATATGAGCACCATACAACTACAAGTCATATGAAATGTATTTGGTAATTTTTGCACAATCTATTTTTATCCACAAAGATAACATTCGGCATAACGGATTAGGTTTCATACCTTCTTCAAAGATTGCCTTGTGAACATAGTTAGCTTGTCGCTTCACATCATCAACTCACACAGAGAGAGATATGGTATATATATGTAAAATGCTCTTCCTAAAATAAAGAAAGGCAACAATGAGTTAAGACACATCTAAATTCCCAAACTTCGAGCAAAGAAAACATGAGGCTAAATTTAATTATAATAATCAGTAATCTATCAAATTATGAACCTCAAAAAGTATCACTAAATTTTCATAGTGCATTTCGATGCCCAAAACGGAAGATGTTAGCAATACTTTGATAAAATGGTACGATCAACAACTTACTAGGAGTTGTGCAAAATTTCTCAACACTAAAAATGTTCAACTTTATAACCAATTTCGCCTCTAGCATATGTCTAAGTAATCGACGAAATCAAATATAAGAGCCGCTTAAATAAATAATAGTCGAGGGAGAAGGATTCACGCACTTATGCGCAAGATACCACCTCTAATTTCGCGCTTGGCGACTGACTCTCTATCCCGGAAGTGTAACACCCTTTTCTACCCCTCAATTTACACGTCATTATCGAGTAATTTCCTTTTCAAAATATTAATCTAATTGGTAGAAAAGAAATGTCACCTCGCCATAAAAAATCTCATCAATTGCACTCATTAAAGTGTGTGCAAAGAAAACCACGCCTTAAAAATTGAATATCATAAATCAACACGTCACAGCGGAATAAAATAATAACCTCACTAAGCCTCTCAAAACACATCTCATATTATCAATATGGTCATTAAACAGTCAATTAATAGCTAACGACTTCAACTACGCCCCCTAGGTGCTACGGTATCAGAGAGCGACTCGACAGACAGCCCAATAGCTAACACGTATGCGTAAGACCTTCACTCATGGTTACTGCGGCGTTGCCACAAAAGAGCAACATTCCAAGCGAGAAGGGTGAGAATTTCAAAAAACATAATCAAGCACATAGTAAAGTAATGAAAACAAACAATCATACAACATCATTGTCAACAACATATCATCTTCGCCAAACACCAACTCAAACCACAAATTTGACAACAAGTCACAGTCATGAATATGCATGTAAATGCAACCCACACCTGGGTATATGCATGATGGTACCATACTCGTCATAATAAGCCACTAGGGGCACACCGTCATCAATAAGAGGCCGAAGCCTATTCGTCGCAAGAGGCCGAAGCCTATTCGTCACATTATGCACATGCTATGAGACTCTATGGACACATGTGCAATTCGTCATAAAACACTTATAGAGTGTATTCGTCGTAATACATCACAATCACATTACAGCATCATCATAATCATACTCATAGAGTATATTCGTCACAAGTCATCATAATTCATATTACATCATCATAATCATACTCATAGAGTATATTAGTCACAAGTCATCATAATTCATATTACATCATCATCACACATATCACTCTTTGAAATTTGGGTAACAACACGTTTAGAGTCTAGAAAAACATCCCGTTTTAATTTATAAAACATCACATCTTAATTTGGAAACAGCTCACTTGAAACACCAATTAAAACACAGTAAAACAACATAAAAACAGTAGTATCTATGCGCTGAATATGGTAGAAAAACAGCAGCCAAAACCGCAACCTTTTACGCACCAAAACAGCAGAATTTTTATTGGTATAAACGGCAACACAAAACAGTTTACTCTGCCTTAAAAATAGAATATTCAGTTAGGCCTCTGAATAAGCTTTCAAAAACACTTTATTTTTAGGCAAGATATCAATGTTTCAAAAACATTACAACACTTTATTTTTAGGCACACAGCAGCATTTCATTCGTATAACAGCTACCACAAAACAGTTTATTTTGCATTAAAAATAGAATATTCAGTTAGGCCTCTGAATAAGCTTTCCAACGCATTTTAGAACACCTCAATCGGGTTTCCGGTTCGCAAGATATCAATTTTTCAAAAACATTACAGCACTTTAAGAAATACAAAGAAGAAAACAAAGTGAGAGGATGGTGACTCGCGCTTCTGAGCGCGAAAGCGGCGCGATTGAGGCGCGATTGGGCAGGAACATCAGGCCACAAATAAGCGCGCTCTTGCGCTGAGCGCAACTGCAGCGCAAGCGAGGCGCGATTGCGCAGTAACAGTGCAATGTGTAGAAAATTTCAGATCATCATCACTAAAAACACGTTTTATGCCCCAAATCAATCATCAAATTCTTCCAATACTTCAATTTCATCAAAACAACATCCCAAAACTCTTCAACCATATGAATTCATCAAACATCATCAATTTCATCAACAATATCAATTCATCAAACATCATCAATTTCATCAACAATATCAATTCATCAAACATCATCAATTTCGTCAACAATATCAATTCATCAAACATCATCAATTTCATCAACAATATCAATTCCCACAAACCCCACAAAACCCCACTATATACTCAATCATGTTAAACCGAAACGCTCACCCTTACCTCTTAAATGTACGCTCCGTGGAAGATGATTGAAGACACCACCCGTAACCACAGCAACACACGGACCAAAGCTTGAGGACATACGAAATTCTTCCTCCTTCCCTCTCTTTAGCGCCGCGCCAATCCTTCCTTCTCACTCTCTCTCAATTTCGTTTTTCTTCTCTGAATGAATTGGGAATGATGGTTTCGCATAACCCTTGGGGTTTAAGCTGTGGGCCTTTCACGCATTGGGCTCACAGCTACACCCCCACTACTACTCGATCCCACTCCCACACAAAGCATGATATTTCCCCCTTAATTTAATTAACTCACGCTTCAACTAAAATTAATAATTCAACTAATCAAATTAATTAAACTAATTAAATTATTTTATTTTATTTTATTTTTCGGGGTGTTACAATTCTCCCCCCCTTAAAAGAATTTCGTCCTCGAAATTCCAACGATTCCTAGCCAACAACAAAAAAAAAGGTATTCCTCCACTAGAAGTCCTTGTTGTTCTAAGGGTTGTTCTCCTTTATTCTATATTCTGTCTCTAATTCTCCGAATCCAACTAGAGTTCCCTAGAGCAATGCACACCTCTCTATACTCTAATTCTGTACTAAAACTATTATCTCGAAGTCACCAAAGTTTAACTCGACTACCCAACACAATCAATCTGCTATTAGGATAAGATAGTCTCAGTGACAATCACTATGGGTTTATTCAATGAAACCACCATATCCTAAAGCTCACTTTATAAGCTTGAAAGCCAAGTCGTATCTCATACAACTAATTAATCTACTTTTCACAATTACTAATCATTCTATAGTAGGCTTTAGAGAAGCAACATTTCTGAATGTTCCCAACAAGGCATGGTTTACTACAGCTCCTAAGTCTCAACTTAAGGTATGTATTCTCATCTCTTACCTCACAAAACTATGTACTTTTAGTCCATGCACAAAACACTGCCAAAACTCCAATAAGAACACCAAAACCAAAATAAGGTTGAGATGAATTCTCATTTTACGATACACGTAAAGTACATAAACATTTATAACGGACACAATCATCTAGAAATTAAGAATCAACATACACTTAATCATAATATAATAAAGCATATTGTCTCTAACCCTCTTATCCATCAAAATAAACTTAATACATAAGCATCCAACATTAAAGCTAGTTAAATAGAAGTTCATAAGCAGTTTGAGTACATATTTATTTTTAAACCACAAAACCACGTAACATCATTCTTTAGAAAATATTAGTATTATAATTAAATCATAAAAACTCAAAGATTCTACACATTTAGAATTCACATTCAGTGGCTGTATAGCATGATAGTCACGAAACAGTTCTCAAAGATTTAGAGTCCCCAACATTGCCTTGTGAGAACAATTAGAAAAATAGAATAAAATAAAATAAAACAACTGAACGTAGTGATAACATGATAATGATTGTGAACAACTAAGATTAGTATATCCAATGACATTTATAAAAGTAGTAAAACAATAGTTCTCGTACCATTTTAAATATGAGACTAATCACAACATTGCAGCAAGTTGTAGTGATAACACAACTTAAAGTAATCAACAGAACATCAAACCCAAAGCATTAATTCACAAGTAAAATACACTAACACAAAACACTTTATGCTTAATTAAAGTAAATTAAATACATTTGTGAGCCTAAACAAATTACAACTAGTTTAATAGAATCTCAAAAGCAGTCTCAATACAAATTTTACTCGTAAATCATAAAACCATGTAACGCAAATCATAGAAGGACGAAGGTACCAAAGATAGATCACGAAAACACAAGATGGCACCAATTTTAAATCACAAAAGTATGAAGGTTACAAATCAATACATAAAAGATAGATTTCACACTGTCACACATTGCGAACAATTAAACACAAAGAAAAAGCAAAAATAAACTAGAAACATAGAATATAGTCAATATTTGAAATCATGACATTTATCTATACTCCTGAAAATAAAAGAATTCGGTAAGTCTAGCACTTAGTAAAGAAAATATTTCTCATAGTAATCAAGGCATTAGAGGTCGTTCGTTGTGAAATGGCAACTCAAAAATATTTTCTCTTGGGGTCATAAAGAGTTAGTGACATGCTTCGTAGGAGAGAAAATAGAGCACACAATACTACATCACCGATCAATTTTGCACATCGTTAAAATATAATTAAACACGAGCACGAACATCAACAGTTTAACTTTAGAAGTTTCATACATAAAGTTGTGTTTCAGTAAAGGTACTAGAACATCTCTAGGCCCTATAAAAGAAAGAAATCAGATAACACAATGCAATTAAGTAAATGTCATTTCATCTGCCGGTGGCTTCACAACATCCCACATTTAGAAAAATCGAGCAATTGAGAGAAACAAAATAAATAAATAAATATTGTAAAAATGTAGTTATCATTAAAAATCTTTTCATCTATAATCTCGCTCAAAGGAATCAACAACTATAGCAATTACGGGGAAAAATTATACTTATATTAATCAAAATATCACAACACGCTATTTGTCAAGTGAAAACCTTATATAGATAACAAAACAATTCGTAAGCACTTAGTCTAGAGCATCATAAGCAAATAAAAGAAACACGTTATAAAAACTTTAAATAAGACATAGTAATGTTTACTTGGACAAGATAAACACATTTTGAGTATTCCATAAAATAGTGGTTTAACACAAGAGTACCAGCAGAGTCAATAACCATTTTAATTTTCACTTTCCAAAATAACTTAATGCAACCAACCACAGCAAAGCCAAGTCATAGAAGCACAGACTAGTAAAGTTAGAATTCATAGAAAAGTTACTAAACAAAAAAATTACAGATTGTATGAATTCAAAGATCACGAAACAACAAAGTCACAAAATAAGGCCTAAATATAAGGTTCACACAGAAAACACTCGATTGGCCCACAACACCCGGCCTAAAGGGAATATTGAGCTCTATGAAAGTCACTTGGATTTTAAGTCTCACTAACAACGGTAGCATTGATGATCCCTCCCAGCTAAGGGTACCTATCACTCGTCCTATTACCTTGAGAACGTAACCAACTAATCTGGTCGGTCTCCCAGCTATCAACAATCAAACAAGCAATGCATGAAACTCTACTCAGAGTTCACCAATCAGAAACACAATAAACAACTCAAAAAGTCCGGTTTTGGACCGAACTGCACTACAGCATAAACAACAGTTAGGACTAAAAGAATCTACGATCGGACAACTTGGTCGGACAGACCGAACTGTTCTGATACCACTATTGTAACACCCCTTTTCTACCCCTCAATTTACACGTCATTATCAGAGTAATTTTCTTTTCAAAATATTAATCTAATTGGTAGAAAAGAAATTTCACCTCGTCATAAAAAAATCTCATCAATTGCACTCATTAAAGTGTGTGCAGCAAAACCACGTCTTAAAAATTGAATATCATAAATCAACACGTCACAGCGGAATAAAATAATAACCTCACTAAGCCTCTCAAAACACATCTCATATTATCAATATGGTCATTAAACAGTCAATTAATAGCTAACGACTTCAACTACGCCCCCTAATTGCTACGGTATCAGAGAGCGATTCGACAGACAGCCTAATAGCTAACACAGAAGGCAGCAAAACCTTCACTCGCGGTTACCTGCAGTGTTGCCACAAAAGAGCAACATTCCAAGCAGAAGGGATGAGAATTTCAGCAAAACATAATCAAGCACATAGTAAAGTAATGAAAACAAACAATCATACAACATCATTGTCAACACCATATCATCTTCGCCAAACACCAACTCAAACCACAAATTTGACAACAAGTCACAGTCATGAATATGCATGTAAATGCAACCCACACCTGGGTATATGCATGATGGTACCATACTCGTCATAATAAGCCACTAGGGGCACACCGTCATCAATAAGAGGCCTAAGCCTATTCGTCGCAAGAGGCCGAAGCCTATTCGTCACATTATGCACATGCTATGAGACTCTATGGACACATGTGCAATTCGTCATAAAACACTTATAGAGTGTATTTGTCGTAATACATCACAATCACATTACAACATCATCATAATCATACTCATAGAGTATATTCGTCACAAGTCATCATAATTCATATTACATCATCATAATCATACTCATAGAGTATATTCGTCACAAGTCATCATAATTCATATTACATCATCATCACACATATCACTCTTTGAAATTTGGGTAACAACACGTTTAGAGTCTAGAAAAACATCCCGTTTTAATTTATAAAACATCACATCTTAATTTGGAAACAGCTCACTTGAAACACCAATTAAACCACAGTAAAACAACATAAAAACAGTAGTATGTATGCGCTAATACGGTAGAAAAAACAAAGACCAAAACCGCAACCTTTTACGCACCAAAACAGCAGAATTTTTATTGGTATAAACGGCAACACAAAACAGTTTACTCTGCCTTAAAAATAGAATATTCAGTTCGGCCTCTGAATAAGCTTTCCAACGCATTTTAGAACACCTCAATCGGGTTCCCGGTTCGCAAGATATCAATTTTTCAAAAACATTACAACACTTTATTTTTAGGCACACAGCAGCATTTCATTCGTATAACAGCTACCACAAAACAGTTTATTTTGCCTTAAAAATAGAATATTCGGTTAGGCCTCTGAATAAGCTTTCCAACGCATTTTAGAACACCTCAATCGGGTTCCCGGTTCGCAAGATATCAATTTTTCAAAAACATTAAAGCACTTTAAGAAATACAGCAAGAAAACAGTGAGGAACAATGACTCGCGCCTGGAGCGCGAGCGGGGCGCGACTGAGGCGCGATTGGGCAGGAACATCAGGCCACAGCGCAGCGCTCTTGCGCCTGGAGCGCAACTGCAGCACAAGCGAGGCGCGATTGCGCAGTAACAGTGCAATGTGCAGAAAATTTCAGATCATCATCACTAAAAACACGTTTTATGCCCCAAATCAATCATCAAATTCTTCCAATACATCAATTTCATCAAAACAACATCCCAAAACTCTTCAACCATATGAATTCATCAAACATCATCAATTTCATGAACAATATCAATTCATCAAACATCATCAATTTTATCAACAATATCAATTCATCAAACATCATCAATTTCGTCAACAATATCAATTCATCAAACATCATCAATTTCATCAACAATATCAATTCATCAAACATCATCAATTTCGTCAACAATATCAATTCCTACAAACCCCACAAAACCCCACTATATACTCAATCATGTTAAACCGAAACGCTCACCCTTACCTCTTAAATGTACGCTCCGTGGAAGATGATTGAAGACACCACCCGTAACCACAGCAACACACGGACCAAAGCTTGAGGACATACGAAATTCTTCCTCCTTCCCTCTCTTTAGCGCCGCGCCAATCCTTCCTTCTCACTCTCTCTCAATTTCATTTTTCTTCTCTGAATGAATTGGGAATGAGGGTTTCGCATAACCCTTGGGGTTTAAGCTGTGGGCCTTTCCCGCATTGGGCTCACAACTACACCCCCACTACTACTCGATCCCACTCCCACACAAAGCATGATATTTCCCCCTTAATTTAATTAACTCACGCTTCAACTAAAATTAATAATTCAACTAATCAAATTAATTAAACTAATTAAATTATTTTATTTTATTTTATTTTTCGGGGTGTTACAAGAAGAGGTAGAAAAATTAGTTTCCTTTTTATGAGTCTGTACCTTCTAAAACCTGAGAACAATGGAAGTTAAGGGCGATATAAGGAAATGCAATTCTTTTGGAATCCACAAATTAGATAATTTCTTCCATCAAAGTGTAGAAGAGAAAAACTAGGGGATCAATCCAATAATACAACATTTATGGTGGAATTGACATGAAACATTACAAATGCTTGTAAACTAATCTACTAATCTAGTCTTCACTGATTGATTTTCCCTAATAGCTCGTGTCTTTTGAACCACAATGAAGGACAAGTTTCTCCAACAATCACCTCGAGCCAACAATTTGAGGGGGGCGATTTTGCTTAGCCAACCGACTAGTCAGTAGGTTTCATTAGTGTTTAACCCTTCCTCACATGATTTAGCCTTAGAAGTCATACACGTCATCGATTGTCTTGTTTGCTAAAGGTCATTCCTAGAAAGAGGGACAAACATATGTAAAGGTCAAAGAAAAAGGAAATGTTGAGACGCTTTGAACAAAAAAAAAAATACAGATGATGATAGAAAGAGTGCAAAAGCATATAAAGTTATAAATAATAGAAGCGAGAATCTAAAAATAAGAAAAGGAAAAGAATGCAGATTCACACGAGAAATTGTCATGGCATAAAAGTTTAACTCAAAAAGCGGTGTGAGTATCTCTCGACTATAGATTGAGTTTGCGAGAAAAAATTAATCAATGGATTAATGTGTGAGGAAGGATTATAAGATGCAATGTCATTATCGGCAACAAAATTCGATATGGACAAAATGAATTGCGATATTGATATGAATGTGCTATACAATACAATGTGTTTACATACAAGGGAGTGTTAATTGGTTTAACTAACTCAAAGAGAATCTATAGAGTTAAAAGAGCACCAAGAATCGATGGAGTTAAATATCTATCAGATTGTTTACCTGGTTGCACAGCAACATTCTAAACAACTCCTCCATGAAATCCAGAGATATTCCGAGTCTCACGCACCGCTTTTGAATCTGGTATAGCAAGTAGAAATCAAAAAACCTCATCATGAAACCCACAAAGACATCATATATCAATTTGAAATCGGTGAAACAAAATGGTTAACGCAGATGCATACCGTAATGCTGAAAAACATTAGGTTTCGGATCAACTGCTGGAAAACCTTACTATAACACAAATAAAAAGATGCATACCGTAATACTTGACCCATAATAAGCTAACCACAAAATCACTTGCTGCGAAACCTTACTATAACACAAATAAAGCATTAACGAGAGGCCATAGCTTATCATAGCTTATCAGGGAACAATCGAACACACAAACACAAAGAACTTTGACTAAAATCAAGCAAATCTGCAAATAGAACACAGTTTAGGGTTTCAAATTCAAATACCATCTTCTCTTTCTTTTAGGGTTTCACAAAAGCAATTAATCAAATCAGAGAAGAATGCAAACCATGAGAAACGAAGAGAAGAAGCTGTTCTGGAGCTGAAGGGAAGACGAAAGCAAGCTTGCTTAAAACGAGGCGTGAGAGAGCATTTCGTGAGAGAGCGCCGTTCTGAAAACTTAGGGTTTCATGAGAGAGCCTCGTGAGTGAGAGAGAGTCGTGAGTGAGGAAGACGAGAGGGTCGTGAGAGAGAGAACGGAGACGGCGAGAGAGAGCGGCAAGAATGGGTTTCTCGGTGAGGAATACGAAAGGGTCGTGAGGAAGAAAGAGTTCAGAGAGAGAGAGCGTTGTGTTTGTGGAGTGAGAGAGTGAGACTAGAGAACGCATACGCATTTGGAAAATTAGACGTGACCTTTAGTATCGGTTGTCTAAAACCCGATACTAAATGTGTTAGAGACACACATTTAGTATCGGTTGTTTAAACAACCGATACTAAATGTAAGCGTGAAAATTGAAAACTTCCATTTAATTTCAAAATTGCCATCACACCTACATTTAGTATCACCGCTTATATAACCGATACTAAATGGTGCTTCCTAAAGCCAATTTTGCACTAGTGAAGAGAAGGTTGGAAAAGGATCTCGACACCCGAGGTTGTTGTTATTTGAGATACGTGAAAAGTAATGTATTTGCAAACTCGCTTTTTTTCTCTTCCATTATGATACCCCATGAATCGAAGCCAAACATGACAAGTCCTCCATCAAAGCTCTCCATGGAGAGAAATTTATCCTTCTCCCCTGTCATATGCTTTGAGCATCCACTGTCTAGGAACCACAACTTCTTCCTTAATGATAAGAGGCATACCTGCATTTGTTTTTGACAATGATTTAGGTACCCATTTGTCTTTGGGTCCTTGATGTAACACCCTAAGTAATTTAGTTATTTATTTAATTAAGTTGCTTAAGGATTACAACATTTTTACTAAATCAAAGAATTAATTAGAGTTGATTTATTTTCAGGAGGTGTATGAGTAAGGGAGGGGGAGTGCTATTAGAGGCCCATTGTTGATGGTTTGGGCCCATATCCAACTAGTTAGAATTGGACTTGCCTTCTTGATATTTTTTTAAGAAGAAGGAAGGATAAGAAGGAGGAAGTAAAGTCATACAAGTAAGTGAGAAAAGTCAACAAAGGGAGGAAGGAAAAGACAAAAGAGAAAGGAGGAGAAGAAAAAGGAACGAAGAAGAAGAAGAGGAACCGTGGGTGTTCTTAGAGTTTGGAGATTGGGAATTTCTTCATCTAGCAATTTTGGTAAGTGATTTTGATGCCAATCTCACTAGTTTTTCATTCTCTTTCTTTTGGTATAAGTATTAACCTATGAATCCCACTATTTTGGAATCTACCATAAAAGGGGTTTCAAGCTCAAAGAAGTGAAGTTTTGGCTTGTTGGAGTTTTGAAGAGTGAAGAGTTAGTTGATCTACAATTCCTAAGGTTAGGGGGCTCTTTTTATACCTATAATAGTTTATAGGATTTTTATTATATGAAGGGTAGGGTTTTAGAATTGAGATTGGATAGATTATGTGATATTGGATTGTGTCTTGATGGATTAAATGTTGTTTTGATGCCTTTGATTGAGTATTGAGTTGCTTGAATTGATTTGGTGAGTTGTTTGAAGGTGGTGCTCAAAAATCAAATTTTTGAGGTTTATGTGTGCTTAGGGTTTTGATGGAAATGGTGATTGAAAAATGAGATTTTATTATTTGATGTGTTAATGAATTATTTGAAGTGGTTTGGTGTTGAGTTGGGTATTGAAATTGTGTTGGAAAAGTTATTTTGAAAACTGAATTTTTGGTGGTTGGTGTGCTAAGGGGGCGCCAATTTCAGCTGCCCTGGCGCCCATTGGCGCCTAGCACAGGGCGCCAAAATGGCTGCCCTTGGCGCCTGGTGAGGCGCCTGCGTGCTAGTGTGTGCGTGTGTGGGTGTGGCGCGCAACAGGGCGCCAGTGTTGCGTGTTTTTGGCGCCGTGTGTGTGCCGCAGTGTGTGTGTGTGCGTGTCGCAGGGGCGCGAATTGCTGCGTTTTGGCGCTGTGTGTGCGCTGGTGTGTGTGTGTGTGCGGGCGCCATTTTGCCGCCTGGCGCCATTGGCGCCGCTGCTGTGTTTGCATGGCAAGGGCGCCATTTTGCTAGGCACTTAGCGCTAGGTGTGCCACGAAACCCAAGACGCTGCTTTTGGTCCCTAATTGTTCTGCTGGTCCCGAAATGTGCTTTGCTTTTGGTTCTGCGTGTCTTGCTTTTTGTCCCCAGATATCTTTGTTTTGGTCCCTATGTGACAGATTTGGTCCTCGGGCGTGTTTTTGGTCCCGTGTGGGAATTTAGTCCTTGGTGTGATTTAATCCATTGACTGTGATGTGTAAAAATTATTGTTGGCCCACAAGGCTATTTTTGGTGATGGCAATAATGATGATGTTGATTCTTATGATGTTGAATTTGATGATGGTGATTAAATTGATGATGAATCTATGGTGTTTGAGATTCATGTATGATGTATCCGTGTGATATAAATTATGACGTTGGAATTAATGATGATGATAATTCCGGTATGAGGTGATGATGATGATTGATGCATTGTTTATCGAGTCTCATGATTCATATGCATCAAAAGTGACGTTGTTGTCTTTATGGCAATGGTAAGGGACGTTGTTGCCTATATGGCAATGGAATATGATGATTATTGGTACCACATGCATGTGCCCTAGGTGTGAAGGGGTTGCATTCATGCATTTCACTCATGAATTTGGTGTTGTTCATTGGTGTGATATGTGATGAGTTGTTGATGTGTTTTATCTGTGTGATACCTGATATGGTCAAATCTGTGAAATAAAATATATGCTGAGTTTGTGGTAAGTTGATGTTGGTAGGGTGTTTGCCTGAATATAATATTCATCTTATTGGCTATTATTTGTGTAAAGAGACTCACCCTAGACTGCTTGGAATGTTGCTCTATTGTGGCAACGCTGCAGTTACTGAAGATTGAGATTGTTCAACCTACTGATGGGTTGTTTTGAGTCATGCTCTGATACGTAGCACCTGGGGGGCGTAGTATTATGTTGTATTTTTGCTGTGCTGTTGTATTACTCTTTACTGGTGTTGTAAAAGAGTTGTTGCTAATATTTTGATGTATTCCGCTGTGAGTTATGTTTATGATCAGTCTTTGTATTGAGACAGGTGACTGTTTGTATCGCCCCGGATTTACGTGCTATGTATTGTAAATATATGTATATATGAGCATGAACCGTTGTTGTTATTTATGAAGTAAATGTGACACTTTCTTCCTTATGTGCGAAAAATTTTGAAACTCTGATTTTTAATTACTAATAAGGTAGATATTAGAAGGGGGTGTTACACTTGAGGGTTAGTTTTCACATGTATGGGATGTTTATAATCTGATTTACAAGCAGAAGCATAATGTCCAGTTTGTTTGCATTTAGAGCATTTGTTCCTGGGTCTTCTTTGACCCTTCTTGGACAATTGGTTTTGCTCAGAAGGTGTTAGACTCTTCTGAGAAGCTTCAAGTTGTTGTGCATAAATCATAAGCTCATTTGTCAAATCACTAACTTGTTTTCTAAGATTTTCATTCTCCTTTTCAAGTTCCAAGTTAGAAGTGATGGGTATTTCTAGCACTTTCAAACTAAGGAGTTGAAATTCTTTTGATAGTTTGAAATGGGATGATTGAAGTGTGGAAATTGTTTTTCCCATTCTTTCATTTTGTATTTTTAACTCCTCATTTTCCTTTTTGAAAATTCCTATTTGTTCTTTGAAAACCATGCATTTTCTAGATAGAATATCAGAATCATATAGCAAGCTATCAAAGGAGGATTCAATTTCTTTGCATGTTTCACATTTAAGGAGTTCGAATTTTGTACCTCTTCTTGTTGTTCGCCCCTGCCATGAGACATAGATTAGCAGACTCCTCTTCTTGCTCACTTGATGACTCTTCTGAGTCATCCCAAGTAGCTAATAGAGCTTTCTTTTGGGGTGTGAACTTTCTTGGCCCCTTTTTGAGCAATGGGTAATCTTGTTTCATGTGGCCGGGCTTTTTGCATTCAAAGCATGTGAACTTTGATTTGTCTCCTTTGAATGTATCTCTTTTGAATTGATTTCTTCCTCTTCTTTTGTTATTTAACCATCTGTTGATTCTTTTAGATATTAATGCAAGCTCATCCCCTTCTGTATCCTCACCACTTTCCTGCTCATCAACAGTTTCTTGAGAGGCTTTGAGTGCAACACCTTTTCCTTTGTGAGAAGGGTTGTTTTCTTCTTTGTGAGAAGCTTTGAGAGCCACTGTCTTTCTCTTTGGATGCAATTTCTCCATGAGCTCTTGCTCATTAATCTTGAGAGAACCAAGAAAGTGATCAATGTCCAATTCAGACAAGGTTTTGGCTTCTTCTATGGCTGTCTTCTTAGGTCTCCATGCCTTTGGAAGGCATTTTAGCAATTTGCTAACCTTCTCAGTATTTGGGTATGTTTTCCCAAGTGCACTCAATCCATTAATGATAGCAGTGAATCTGCCAAACATTTCATCAATGGTTTCTTCTTCTGACATTTTGAACATTTCAAATTCATGGATGAGCATTCCTTTCTTAGCTTCTTTGATTTGATCTGTTCCTTCATGAGCTGTTTGTAGTGTATCCCATATTTCTTTTCCCACAATCGTGTCATATTCTGCTCTTCCCAAAGCACATGTAAGATAGTACTTGGCTTTGGAGTTTTGCAGCACTTTGTGTTTCTCCTCTGTTATCCAATCAACTTTTGGCTTTGGAATCCTTGTATTTGGAACAGGACCAGCTAATGTTGGAGTGAATGGTCCATTCTCAACAATGTCCCAAATATCAGTGTCTTGAGATTCAAGGAATAACTTCATTTGATTTTTCCAATAGTAGTAGTGTTCTCCATTGAACCCAGGTGGCCTGTTAGATGAGGCACCTTCTGGCAAAAAGGTAACTGAGTTTGGTTTTGCATGACTTCTTCCAAGATCTTTTCCTCTTTCATCATTTAAGTGAGCTAAACCCAGCAGGTCTAGCTCGATACCAATTGAAGTCACCAAAGTGTCACAAGGAAGGGGGTTGGAATTGTGACCTTTTAAATTTTCCTGAAATAAAAGAACTTTGATTCACAAGTGTACTTGAGAATCAAGAGAGTGAGAATTATGTGTTATACAGAAACAATCCTCTTAATGAATTAGATGAGTCAAGAAGAGTGATTGAATAGTCTTCACAGTTATGTAGAACAGAGAAGGATCATTCAAACTTTTTCACTCTTCTCACAGTTGCTTCCCAATTGTTTTAAGTAGAGTCTTCTCGTGAAAGATATATTAAGTTTGTAGACCACTTGTTAAGAGTTTCAAAACATTTTATAGTCTCTGAAAAGTTCTGAGAAGGGTTGAAAAACTCTTGTTCTAGTTGTAGCTGAGAAGGAGTTTTTCTCAAACCGTAAACTAAGTACTTAAAGCAGTAAATAACACATGGATTTATAGTGGTTCACCCAACAATAACATGGGCTACTCCACTCCTCACACCCAGTGAGATTTTCCACTATTTTCCAAATAGTTTACACCCTTTCACACTTCAAACAAGTTGAAAGGTCTTGGTAGTTTTCTTCTCACACTCTACCTATCAGTATATTCCAGCGATAGACTTCTCCAAAGCTATTAGATCGCTTTTAACACAAAAGCACTCACTTCTCAAGTCCTATAGCAACACATGCTACTTGAGAAGGTTCCCTATTCAAGGTTCTTTGATTACAAGGGTTTTGGGATTACTTAGAGCTTGGTTGACATATATAGGATATACATGAATGATTTACAACACAAGACTTAATACATACTCAGAGAAAGATGAATCCCTTCTGGTTTAAAAGTAGCTGAGTATGGAAGAGAGAAAACTTGAATGTGTGAGAAGGTTGATAGTTCAAAGTTTAATTCACTCTCTTGAAGATCAATGAAGACCAGAGCGGTTGTTATATAGAGATTTTTTTGCCCTTTAACTCCTGGTCCAAGAATTCTATTCGTTGCATCAAAAACTAGCCGTTTAGAGCCGTTGCAAGACGCGCCTGAACTGTCACTTTCAGGTTTTTGCTTTTCTGCAGAAACTGGCTGTTCACAGCTGTCATCACCCTACTCACAGTGACCCTTCTCACTGTGATTCTTCTCATGACTTGTTAAGTTGAAGATGATGCTTCTCAAGATCAATCTTCTCATGTTGATGCAGTACTTTAAGGATGATGACTCTTCTTGTCATGACCCTTCTCAGGTCCATGACTCTTCTTAACATGATTCATATGATCATGACCCTTCTTGGGATCATGACTCTTCTTAGCTTGATATTGCATCCCATCTTCTTCAATTTTCTTTGTCATGACTCTTATCATGCTTGATCTTCTTAGACGTTCTTCTCATATTGCCATTTCACAAGATGAATCTTCTCAAGCAGAATTCTTCCAAGATTTCCAAGTGGTTCTTGACTTCAATCCTTTATTCTTGAAAAAGCTTCCTTTCTAGTAGTAGTGTAGGCAATGCTTCTTTTCTGTTTTCTCTTAGAATTGATGTATCTTGATCGTACCTTGACCAATGAAGTGTTGAAGTAGGTTTCCTCGTTGACTGGGCCGGTCGTTGAATGAGTGAAAGGACCGGTCCTGGCTTCACGTTGAGCACCTCGGGTGGTACTGCGAAGACACTCCGACGATCTAGTGAGAGGTCGCCGCGAGATAACACAAGGTAAGAGAACGTGCTGATGCCATGTATGAATGGCGATATATCTTTGCGAGGTCCGACCGTTTTGGCGAAGTTTTCGGTCGGCGAGAATTGCGCTCCAAGCAGCATGCTTGGGCCGATCATGATGGGCTGGGCCGCAGCCCAATTGCTGTTGGCAGTTCTTGTATTTGCTGAGATACACCCAGAACAGTTGCCCCCAAGCCTAGGTCGCTTAAGAGCGGGCTGAGGCTTGAATCGATGCCCCCAGGAGCAATGTTACCTTGCTGAGATGGACGCGGCCGTTGGTTCTCTTGGTCGAACGGTCTCGGCCGCTCGTCAACCGTCGGCCGTGCTGACGCGACGGTTGGTCTTTCCTGACATTTAAGACGTGACGTTTGATGTTTCCGAGGTTGTCCGAAGACGACTATTGGTGGGAAGGTGAAGCGTTGCGACGCTTCGTCTCCCGGTCCCTTTCGCGCCATAGGTCCTCACTATAAATACCCCGTCAGTTGAGATCATTTCTTGGCATTCCATAGATTCCTCCGGATGGGCCAGATGGTGGAAGTTGAGGAGGTCTTCTGGGTCGTTCGCTCTGACCTCTTCTCGGACGCGCGAACGCCCCTAATTCTTCCATCCTCGTATTCTTCAAGCTCTTCACGAGAATCCCAAGACCTGCTTCTCGACCGACGTGAACCGGACGACTCGTTGGATGAGTACCTAGTGGGCGAGCGGCCGGTGTCAGGACGGTAACTGGAATCCTCATAATCGTCGTAAGATATCGAACGGCGTCTGCGCACGTTCCTAGTAGGGGGCGACCTATGCACCCTGCTTCGTCTTGCAGGAGAACGATGAGTAGTGCTCTCCCGCGAAAATGCTCCTTCGAGGAGGGAGCGATGTCTGCGCGCGCGGCCGGCGTTGGGCGCGAGGGTTCTCCGCCTTCCGCACGCGGCGGCGGAATAATCGACCCTCTTTCATACGAGATGAGCGCGTCTGTCATCGCGATCACCGATTCTTGCTTTGGAGGATCTGCGCAGACGGCTCGAGTGACATGCTCGCAACGACTCTTCAATGCTCGCCTCAACCAACTCGGGCGGTAGTTGGGGTGGAGCGTACGGTCGTACCTGCTCCAAGATCGGTCCGCGACCCTGCACCGAGGGTTCTTGTCGCGGATTCCCTTGAGATTCGTGAATCGTCACTGCTACGCCCTCCGGGGTTTGCTGCTGAGGATGCTGCCCGGAGGGGTTGAGCCGAGATGAGGCCCGCGTTTGGGGCCGGTCGCGTGGAGCCATGAGTGGAGTAGGACAGCGCTCGGGCCTCCCACTGTGGTCGCCAATTGATCGTACCTTGACCAATGAAGTGTTGAAGTAGGTTTCCTCGTTGACTGGGCCGGTCGTTGAATGAGTGAAAGGACCGGTCCTGGCTTCACGCTGAGCACCTCGGGTGGTACCTGCGAAGACACTCCGACGATCTAGTGAGAGGTCGCCGCGCGATAACATAAGGTAAGAGAACGTGCTGATGCCATGTATGAATGGCGATATATATCGCGAGGTCCGACCGCTTTGCGCGAAGTTTTCGCCGGCGAGAATTGCGCGCTCCAGCCGTGCTTGGGCCTGGCCATGATGGCCGGGCGCGCAGCCCAATTGCTTTGATGGCGCGCTCTTGTATTTGCGATACACCCGTGAACATATCTCATAGCGTAAAATCTTGTTGAGAATGATTTGAAGTATTGTTCTTATAAATCACTCAACAAGAGCATTAGTAATACATATGATCAGAAACCTTAAGCTTCTCATCCTTGAAGTTTGTTGAACATCAAAACATTGCTAGGGATTTTGCCTCAACAACATAGAACTTCAAGTGATGTAGGGGTACGAAGAACTCTCCTGAACTATGAAAACAAGATTTCTTGTGCTCCCCTGCCCGTCTCCATACCAATGCATCGTGGGACGGCCGGCCTTAGGCATGCTCGGGGCCGTGACATCCACTGTCCAACTCAAAATGAAGTTTTTCTTAGAGAAAGGTGAGGTGGTGACAATCCCTGTAACACCCCCTTATCTTAATCAATTCGGTCTATTAAATTAAAATCAGAGTTTCAAAATTCCACTCAAAGGAGTGCTACATTTGGTGATTAAAAGGAAAACAGAAAATCAATTAAGTTCAAAATGGGTTTCACAAAGATTATACAAGCATGCAGTCATGCGCATCACCACGACAAAAAGGGTCTCAGCCCATCATATAAGGCACCTCGGCCAGTAACACAACAAGTCATATTACATAGTAATAGTTACACAAATATGATAGTTTTAGTTCCAAAAGACTATCTAGCAAAATATACACAAGATCAGTATAAAGAGTACAAAATAATCTACTCACGCCCCAACCCAGTGTACACGACCAGAGCAGACTCAACCAACATCAACTAGGCACAGCTATCACTCATGAGTACCTGCAAGTTGCCACGAGAGCAGGCAACAATAAGCAGCTAGGGTGAGTCTCTTAACACAAGTAATATAATGTGAAGAAAGCTTAAGGATAGAGATAGCACTAAAACACCTCGTTTCAAAGCAATTACAAACTCACCGATAGTCCACATAAACACAACAATTATCAACCACTCAAACACAACAATTCATGTAATGTATGCATGTATGCAACCCATCCACAGGGCATTATGCAATGAGGTACCTCCACCGCCGTTATTTAGCCCGTAGGCATCTCCGCTCGTTAACTCGTCGTTATTTGATATGGAGACCAAGTCCTACCATATCCGAGGCCGAGACCTCCTCCGTCGTAATATGCAAATGAACATGTGACTTCATGACAAATACAATCACACACAAATCAATCATAACGTATGTGAATGTTTACACCGCCGCTCACCGTCGTTACTCCGCCGCTCTACTCCGTCGTTATTCGTCGCTCACACCGACGCGTCTACACCACCTAGACATCATCACGCATGCTAAGGTCGACCCTACAACACCTGTAGAAATCACCTTAGGACCTACAACCGACTTCTCGGTCACCACCTCTAATCCATGGTGGACTACTTGTCACACCGAGGACCACAACGACACTTAGGGACCAAAATGTCACCTCGGCTCCTTACTTATGCACATTGGTGCTAAAGTAGCACTCCCAAAGAGCGCCCCACAATGTGTTAGATAACATTGGCGCTTAACCTCACCTCGGCACACTATATGTGTACCTCGGCTAACCACGCAACATCACCTCGGCACACTATGTGTGTGTACCTCGGCTAACCACACCTAAACCCTCACTTCGTGAACGCGCTCACGCTTCGCACTCCTTACACCAAAATCATCTAAGTCATGGGAAATTCACTCAAGATCCCATGGTTCGGTTCACCTACTCTTAGGCACTTGGGCGCTCACCTCGATGACGCTACCTCGGCCTGAGGACCTCTACACCTCGGTAACCTAAGGCGAGACACCTACACTTCGGTTTATGCGTCCCTACCCCTCGTTAATGGTGTTTAGACACATACTCTCCCACAAACTCACCAACAGACCCTCAATACTAAGACACTCTAAGCGTTGACTTCCCTCAAGCTCGGTTTCTCTCACTCTAGGCTTAAGGTATTTCGGTTTACGCGCGTAATAAGGCGCTTAACTCCCCTTTTTACTTCTTTTACTCTGTTTCTTCACTTAAACTCAACATGCAAGCTCATTTCCAGCTCACTTCACGCATGCTCACTCGGATACTCACTCCATTTGCTCCGATCCTCTCCTTAACTCTACATGCAAACTCACACTACACTGATTTACACTTTGATGCCTCACCATGCAAAGCTCACTTCGTACCACACAGAACAGAGAGAGTTACACTCCTCTCTCTTTCCCAACCGATCACCGTCGTATCTCACCACAAATCTCAGCAAGGAGCAAAACACAGCAAAGATACATCATGAACAACACATAAAACACACATGCAAGGTGAACAAAAACCACTCACACCAAAACACTATCAAACACAATATATTACAAGGATTAAAAGACCCCCTAACCTTAATGATTCGAGAAGAGATGAGAAACCTTCACTCTCCAACAAACCACAACAACAAGCTCTCCTCTCCTCTCCTAGCTTGAACTCCCCACGCTCAAGTTCTCTTCCTTCTCTCTTCGGTTCTCACTTCTCTCTCTACTTCCCTCAATTTAGAAACTTAACTATATTTTTGAACTGAATGGGATGTCTCCTTCGAAGGTACCATTTAATATGTCCCAATGGACTTAAATGGGCCTTGGCCTTATTTAGGCCGTGGGCTTGCTACTACCCACACCCTTTACCTACTTTGACATTTCCCTAAAATAGTAACACATGCTTAGCTTTTACTTAATGAATTACTTGACTTAAGAGTAAAATGTTGCAAACCCTTAATAACTCAACTAAGTTAATTAATTGGATTATTTTGGGGTGTTACAATCCCCGCACAGAAGAAGCAACAAGAAGGTGCCACTACCACCTCGCTTAAAAGCGAACGGGGCCGAGAAAGAAGCGCGTCTAAATCGGGAAGGCCAAGAAAGAAGAGTATGTCAAGATGTATTGATGAATAATGAGGTATAGGCATTCCACTATGCCAACAACAATGTAATATTTCCCATCTTAAATGAAGAAAAGCTTGCAAAAATTACTCTTTGACAATGTTATAATTTCTTGCTTATTTCAAGATACTAACGTCATGTGCATGTCGTCGATGACGACTCTCGACTTAACGCAGCGCCCCTCTCCCTAACTCCGACACCAAGCCACTCACTTGGGACAACAGAGATGATGGCGAGGCCGTCAAAGAAAGTCCTCCACAATTCCGAGCTCATACGCTCCGTCAGTGGGCGCCAAGAGGGCCCACAACGGCTCATGTCAACAACGACCCTCTTTCTTTCGCCTTGTGCGATTGTGCCTTCCACTTTGGTGTCTGAGGTACTCATCTCCACCAGACGGTGAAGGAAGAAGTCCTTGCGGCATCACCCCTCTCTTTTGCCCCATGCGATTGTGCCTTCCCTTTTGGTGTCCGAGGTACTCATCTCCACCAAAAGGCGAAGGAAGAAGTCCTTGCGGCTTCGTTCAATGTGAAGACCCAGATCCACATCGATCTCGGTACCAAGATTTCTCTGATGTTAGAACTCAATGTTCCATCAGAGAACCCGGCGGGACGGCTTCGGAAAAAAACTGAGGTAACTCACTCACTTTCAATTATTTACTACGGCAATATTCTGATTGTTACGGCTACATCCCACTCTTTCGCTAATCTCACCGCACGAGTATCATCTAATCTGGCGTCGGTGCAGAAAATAGAAAAGTGACAATTATTGAATATAAATGGAGCCAATTTATATTTCATAAGAACTAAGAATCCTTACATCCAAAGTCTTTACATTATGTATGACAAAGAAAAGAAGAAAAATACAAAGACTTAATCACTACTAACGGGCTGATATTGTTCTGAAGAATAAGAGTCGGCACTTTCCTCCTCCTCTTATGATACGGGTGAAGCCTTAAAGACCACCTCAGCATCTTCCAGAGGCACCCCGGCTTGCGGCTTCATGATCTTCCCTACACACGCCTCGTAGCCGGGATCCAAGTACTCCAGAGGGACCTCAGGATGAACCACCCGTATCAGATCTTTGCAGCGCTCAAACCCAAGTTGGGAGGAGTCCGACACTTGGTTGACTAAACCAGACTTCTCGGCCTCAACTCTCTCTAATTCAGCTTGACCGACATAAATTTTCACCTGGATCCGCGATGCCTCCGCCCTCACGGAAACAAGCTCTTTTTCCAGGTCGTCGTATCGATCAGCATCCTCCTGATAGGCTATCAGCTAAGCCTCCAACACAAGAATGTCCTCATCAGCCGACTTGAGAGATTCAAACTCGCCCCAAAGAGCTAAGTTCTCCTCGTAAAGCTCCGGAAGAACCTCATCCCGGGCGCACTTCAGCTTGTCCTCCTGATCCACCAAGTCGCCTTCAATGAAGAGATTCTTCTTTTCAAGCTTCTTGAAGTTTGCTTGGAACCACGAGACAAATACCTGTTCAGTCTTGCGGTTTGAGCTTTCTTAGAAAGCCCTCCCACTTCAAAAAACTTGGGCGCAAACTTCAAAGTCACCTTCTAAGGAATCTCGATGGGCTCTTCTTCCATTAATGTTTTTGTTTTTGAGGATGGTAGTACTCGAGCTCGGAGAATCCCTTCGCCGACTTGAGGAATTGTTACCTTTGCCCTTCTTGGTTGCACAATGCCGAACAAAGGACGACTGCAGAAGAAGCCCCGAGATCAAAGCCATCAGCAGCCACGGCATCTGCGCAGAAATTTCAAAAAGTTTAAGAATTTGAAATACGCTCGAAGGAAAGCATGAAAATATTGGGAAAAAGTAACCACAACTTACCTAAAACCGCCTTCGTTTAGCGTCGGACTTATTCGCAAAGATTAATGATCTCCCGCAGCTTAAACTTCTTGTTTTCTCCGCTAAGCTTAATGGCCCACTGCACGCACAAGTTGTATGTCACGGTGTCATCACCAGTCAGGGACGCCGGGTCAAAGCAATAAGAGCTATCATCCGGTCCGAAGTGACTCACGGACCAAGAGAATGGGAAATGAGGATAGAATTTCTCCCTGCTCTCATAGTCGGGGATACCCCTCTTCGTAGCGGCATTAACGACCCTCACAAAGAAGTAGACCGACTTAAAACCTTTGTTTGAATAATTCACTTGTTTACAGTATGGCTCCTCCCGAGAGAAACAGAAAGCAATGTGCCTGTGCCCACTCGTGTCGCCTTTCTCTGGTAGGCGGCAGGTTTCAATCAAAGCAAAGAAGACACAGACTGACAGGTCGCGCTTTAGGTAGGCCATCAAAATCTCATAAGTTCGGACGTAACCCCAAGCGTTGGGGTCCAGCTGACTTGGGGCAAGCCGTAGATGTGCCAGCACCGCCTGCTGGAACTCGGTCAACGGGATTCGGATCCCCATCTCATCCAAGATCCTCTCGTGGAAGAAGTAGCCAATTTCGCTTTGTAAGGACAGTGCAAATCGCCAGGCGACCCAGCTCTTCCAGCCTCCACTTCTGCTCTGGAGGGGCCACGATGTATTTCTCAAAGTAGGAAAGTGGTTTACTTTTAAGGAACTCAGCTCTGGTGCTCACTCTCTTTGAAGACACATATGGTACCATGTAGGGTCGTCCTTGTACCCCTCAATGGCGACAAAAGCAGAGCTCCCTGAGGCATTCTCCATCGCATCGGCCTCAGAGTTCCTGGGACCGGGAGAGTTTGAACTAATAATCCCCACCTCGGACCTCTGGGGAGAAGCAGGTAATGAAGAAGATTGATCTCGGTCCCTTGTGCGAGCTCTATTTGAGCAGGAGTTGACATCTTTTCTAGAAAGTCTTGAGAAATAAACTCGGGACGGTGGCCGGAGATTGCGGAAAATGAGTTACAGGCGATCAGAATCGGGGGATATTTCACACTTCGTGGTCAAAATGAAGTCCCATTTACGCCATTTATACTCTTTCAGACCTCGGAAACTGAAACGACACATTTAATCAACACGTCCCTTCATAATACACATGGGAAATTGCGCCATAATTATGACAGACACACCGCTTCCCCAGAAACCGACAACTGACAGACTCATCATTGAAGACTCCGAACTTAATCCACGCCCGACCTTGACTTGGGGGGCCACTGTTCCGGTATGGGCTAAAAAACCCCACGCAGATTGGGTCGGGCCCGATCCAATCCACAATAGCAGCACACCGCGCTCGCACCACGGTTTCCCGTGTCCAACGGTCAGGATCGATCGCCCAGATCCGACGCTCAGAACCGGCCATCTTCCTCTATAAATATGAGTGCTACCCCCCATTTCCAAGTACGCTTTCCATTCCTTGCACATTCCTACTGACTTAGACATCAGAGTGTCTGCAGGTACCCCCCACCTGACGTGGAACTGTGACCACCTCGGGACGACCGAGCTCAATCTTCAAGATTCGAGACTCCCATCAAGGTCCACGAAGCAAGAAACACAAGTACCCTGGATCAGGCAATTTCCGAGATTCAGTACCGAACATCTTCCCTTTGTGCCTTCAAATCAACAGACAATTGACATCTCACTAAGATCCTACCAACACCACTATATGATCAACTAATCAAAAAATTGGGAATGATAGACATCTATGCACCAACTTGGGGGGGCGGGGGGTGTGTGTGTAAAACATTGTCGAAGATATTGGAATCTCTAAGGTCTGATTTATTTGTCTCTGCTATTTTCTGTGATATATTTCTTATTTAATGTTTTATTCTATCATCCTAAATTTTTTAATTGGAATTCTCCAATAATGAGCTGTTGTTTTAACCTAAGAATTACAACACATTTGAATGTCAATATTATATGGTGGATTCTTTTCACAGAAAAATGATTTACTCGGTTCGATTTGTGCTTCTCTGGTTCTAATGGAAGACTGTGACTCTCAAACATGGCACTTGTGGTTGTTCATCCTTGAGGATAATGATGTTTGAAGGAAAGGGTATTGTAACAGTATCATTATGTTGTTAAGCCTTAGTTTGTACTTTTACCTTATGTTATGTTTTTACTCTATTTTCAGCCAAATATTGAAAATTTGTTTTTAGTCTTTATAAAGAGTTTCACTTATTTTTAGTCTCAACATATTTCGCCGTCAATGCTTATAGTCCCTCAAGTATTTTATTAGCACTTTTGGGGGACCTTTTTTTTTTTGAAAGTTGAATATAGCTTTCATTCATATGAGTTGAAATTGCCATAGAAAGTTGGCCTTACATGATAGTTATCAAATACAGATAAATTAGGAAAACAGTTCCATGATCTAGAACCACATTTTATTACCACTTTTGGGGGGCATTTGATAGCGCTTCTAAGAGTTATTAAAAGTCATGAAGTTCTAAGAGCATTGACAGAGGAAAATGTAGGACCAAAATGACTGAAATTTTAACTAGAGAAAAAACACAAAATATTAAAAAAAATTGGGAGAAAAAAAATATTTAACCCAAAATATTTTGTATTCATTTTTCGCAATCAAAATTAATTTTATACAGCTCTCTTAAATATTTCCTAATTCCAGTGTCTGCCATTCCTTGTTCATTGGTTTGACTTCAATTTCTTTAATATTACTTCAGTTGATAAAGTTAGAAGACTCGATCAAAACTATCTTTGGCATTTACCATTGTACTTTTCATTTTGAATCATGGGTTTACCTAGTCTCAGCCAGTTGCATTAAAAATAACATTTTACTTGCATTCCCACCTAACAGACACAGTTTTATATTGCACTCATTTCTTTCATTCATTTGAAATCTTATCATTATATAGACTCCCTGCACATTCCCTGCAAGAAAATAAAATAAGTGAGTTATTGCATTTGCATTGTTTGACCTTTCGATCTTCAACATCCAGAGAGTCGTTGCTCTGGCTACCATGAACAACCCAACATCATCATCTAATGAATCACCTTACTCTTACGATGTCTTTATCAGTTTTCGAGGTCTGGATACACGGAGGCGTTTCATAGGATACCTTTATGCGAAACTGTGTGAAATCATAGAGGCCAAAATTTTCATGGATGATAGAACAATTGAACCAGGAGATCTAATACATAAAACTCTCATCAAGGCAATCAAAGAGTCTAGAATTGGGCTTGTAGTCTTTTCACAAAACTATGCATCTTCGAGATATTGTTTGGAAGAACTTGCTATGATCATAGAGCGCTCAATAGATCAAAATCACATGTTGTTTTTGCCTGTTTTTTATGAAGTCGAACCTTCTGTTCTGCGCTATCAGAAAGGGAGTTATGAAGATGAATTAACAAAGCATGAGGTCAGATTTGGGAGGCAGAAAGTACACAACTGGAGAGTAGCGTTGGAAAAAGCAGCTGGAGTGTCTGGATTCACTTCTAATAAATATAGGTGCGTAGCTAATAGATCTTTTATGATTTACATCTTCTTTTTTCTTTACAGATATGATTCAAAACCTTAACAACCAAAGAAATATATATATATCATTCTTTTTCTCATAGCACTAAATCGAGCAAACAAAATTTTATTTGAAAAATTGGTATAACTCAACATTTTGTGAACAGATAGCCACTCAAAGACAACCACTCTCAATATTTTATTTTACTCTTTCATATCATCATCTGTTGCAACAATCATCCCAGGGAAACTAGATTTAGAGTTCAGCTTAAATCACATAAATCTCTTGAAACACTTTCTAAAAGCAGAATGCAAAAAAACACCTATTGAAGCACGGCAAAAATATATTATATTCTTACCTTGAATAGCACGGTATTTTACATAATCAAAGTTGGAGGAACTGCTTACTTCCAACTAAAGATATAATAGTAAATGAACATATTTTAATATGCATTCTATGGGTGTCAAAATGATCTATCTGTCAAAAACAAAATCCTTCCAATCTGTCCAATACAAAAAGAAATATTAATAGATTGGATTGAATCGATCAATTTAGTTTTGTAGATGGTTGTGAACATTCATTATATTTTTTTAAATTCATTAGATTACAGTAAACTACAAAATCAAAATCCAATGGATAATTTTAAAAAAAAATTCAAAAAAAAAAAATTGCAGAGTGCTGCAGCCCAAGATTAAAGCACTTTACTTAAACAGATATAAGAAATCAAATTAAAAGTTAAAAGAAGAGATAAAAGGATAGAAAATAAACATACAAATTGGTAACCCAGTTCGAAGATAATTCTCCTACTTTGAGGTACAAAACCCGACTTGAATCTTCACTATTTTGGTTAAGAATACAACTCCTACGTACATTAAAAGCACAAGGCAATGCTGTCTATGAACCCAACCCTTCCATAGTATTTCCGACCCTCTAATCACTCTAGTTTTCTCTCTTAGTGTTTTCCTTTTTTTCTGCCCAAACTTGTGATAATGATCATTTTAAAGACCCACCTTAAATGGAGCTTTATATACTTGCTAGTTCATAACTAACTATAACAAACAAAATTTCTGTTACAGCATCAGCTAACTAAATAAACTGCCCAAACAAAAAGGCTATTGAAGCAAAAAGAAATAATTGTCACAACACAAATAATAGAAACACACAGTAATGTTGCAACATCTAACCCCAATTGATGCTGAGTTGTTGCAACTAATGCAATAGAACATAACAAGGTCCATGCAGAATGTATATGATTCTACACCACCATAATACAACAATTCTGCCTCCAACTTGGTGCAAAGCATCCATGAATAAAAGATTCTTCAAGCCTGGATTCATTTCTGTCCAAAATCATCATCAATCAACATTAATATTGATCAAATCTAAGCAACACCTGACCTTTCTAACTAAGACATGTTTAGCGAGCATGTCTGCAGGAATTTCATTAGTTTGAACCTTTTGAATTTTCGCTTCCCTTTTTCTACCATGTCTTTGATGAAATCCAGCTGTATGTCTATATGCTTTGTTCTTTCATGATATATTTTGTTCTTGCACAAGTGGATAGCACTTTGACTATCACTATGCACACAAATGGACTCTTGTTTTAAGCCCAATTCATTAACCAAATTAATCAACCAGATTGCTTCCTTCACTGCATCAGTTAAGGCAACAAATTCTGCCTCTGCGGTTGAGAGAGCCACAACGTGCTACAATAATGCCTTCTTGCATATTCTGAGTCTACATACCCTTGCACTGGTTTGATTAGTGTTCTTGCCTTTGGTATACACTAAACTGATGGATTGAGTCCCTTTCAAGCAACTAAGAACCCATTTGACAGCTTGTCAATGTTCACTTCTAGGATTTCCCATGAACCTGCTAGTGATGTTTACTACATGTGAAATATCAGGCCTAGAACATACCATAGCATTCATTGTGCTACCTATGGCATTAACATACGACACTTGATTCATATCAGTCTTGTCTCCTTGAGTAATGGACTTTGAATTGATGAAATTCTAAATCGTTGTGCTAATGGAACACTAGTAGACTTAGCATCACTCATATTGAACTATTTTACCACTTTCCCAAGATAAACAGTTTGTTCTTCTGCGTGCACCTTTTAATCTTCATTACTAGTATCTTCTTTACTGTTCCCAAATCCTTCATCTCAAATTGCTCTTTTATCAATTCCTTCAAAGGAACAATCTGTAACATGTTTTCCATTCTAGAAGCATGTCATCAACATAGAGTAACAGATACACATCGAGATCATTTGATATTATTTTATAGTAAACACAACAATCAGATTTTGCAAATCTGAAAATTGTTCTTTAGCATAAAAGAATCAAACTTAAGGTACCACTGTCTTGGTGATTTCTTAAGGCCAAAAAAAGATCTTTTGTCAAAAATCACCATGTATGAATGCATTCATCACATCGATCCATTTACGCCAATTCCATATTGTAATGAGCAACCATGGACAATAAGACCCTAATAGATGAGAGTTTACAACCGAGGAGAATATTTCATCGTAGCCTATTCCCTACATTTGATTGAGCCTTTTAGCAACCAATATTTCTTTGAATCTAGGTAGTTCAACCCAAGTAATGCTTCCACTCCGCTTAAAGATCCATTTGCTTCCAATGATTTTTGCCTTCTTATGTTTGGCAACCAAAGTCCAGTGCTATCCTTTTCAAGAGAAGCTAGTTCCTCTGTCATGACCCAATCGTTAGTGCAAAGCACCGCTGCATAGTGCCTCATCACTGTTGCTAGAGTAGTAGGCCCTATGATGCTGGCTTCCTTTCAAAAGGTAGATTCCATGTTTCCTAAGATGGAGCTTTAAATACTAGATAGTAATTAATCAGAACCAACAAAATTTTGTTACAAAGTAGCTTTCAACAACACTAGCTAATTAATAAAACTACCCAAACCGAAAAGTCTATAGTAGGAGAAAGAGAAATAATTATCCGTTATCGCCAAACTCTTTAAGTCCTAGTCGTGGTATCGGCTGAGGTTTGACAAGTTTTGATTCCTCGCTTCTTCAAGCAATTGCGCTCGAGGAGGAATTCTGCTCCTCGATCAGGTATCCCGACTCCTCTAGAAAGGGTTCTGGTTGAGTGGACGGGATGCGAGGGTTGGATTATTCTACCGCTAATGCATCAAAATAAAAATTGCGGTAAAAGGCGATAAAGAATGAAATAAATTGGGTTGTATTGATTGATGTGTCTTATGTACAATTGCACTCTACCCTATATATATATATATATATATATATATATATATATATATATATATATATATATATATATATATCGTTGGCCACTTTTCTAGCCAACATTTGCCTATCGTTGAATCTCCATCGAGATCAACATTTCTCAGTGCTCCTGAGCCCTAAAGAAGGGGAGCCATTACCCACAATCTTCGCTAGCACGGTTAGTGGGATAAATCTCTCCGCGCCACTTCTTCACAGCTTCGCTCCTTAGCTTGATCTTCATGTAGCCCCAATGCTCGATCACGTTCTTCCCTCATGCCTTTTTTAGCAAGCCATCCTTACCTTGGCCACCCATTTGCTCGACTGCCTCTTATGCCTCAGGCAGTCCTGTGGACTCGGGCATCCAAGCTATCGAGGCTGAGGCACTCTATAGGCTAAGGCTTAACTCTTCCTCGACCTAGCTCATTTTCCCCTCGGGCTCACCCTCTCCTCTGAGTTTCTCTTGTATCTTGCCTCAGGGGCTATTCTCGAGTTCAATTCATTGGTAATTCCCTTGTGATTTTGCCTAGTAGTACACCCTGCGTCTCTAGTTTTCCTTTTCTCCTCTTACTCGCCCACAACTTAGTTATTTTTGGGTGTTAACAATATCCCCTCTTTTTGTGTCGTTGTATGGGCGAGAGGACGTGATCGATGGGACAAAAACCCTCGACATTCCTTGATGTGACGGTTGGAGGCTACAAAACCGCTCCGCTTGATACTTGAGTGTCGCGCTTATCGAAACTACAGTGCAACAGCTTCCCATAGGTTGGTTGAGCTGTTTCTCCCCATAGCTATAAATAGCTTTCATCATTGCATACGCACGGTCCACTTGACTTTTCTTGAAATTGTTCTTGTTCTCGCTTTCTTCCTTTCCACAAAACCAAATGCTCCATCTTCTTCAGCATGCGGTCGCCTTCTCCTACACCATGTCTTCCGACTCTGACTCACAGAATGAAGATCACAGTTATGGAGGCAACGATAGTCCTGCCAGTTTTTCATCCTCTCGACAGGCCACTTCAAGCCCTCACCCCCAAGTTTCTTCTCCCTATTGGTTGTCATTGCCGGCGGCATTACCATACCCCCAAGTTTCTTACCAATGAGGTACGTAATGGTTTTGATCCCTTCACGTGGGTTGTTACGGCCTTCTCTTATCTTGGCTTGCCCATCGCCCAAGACTAGTTTAAAGTGGATGCTCGCGTATCAGAGACCAGAGGTTGGGACAAACCTACTGAGGAATGTCGCATCCGGTTCAAATTCTAATCGACCCCTAATAAGAAGAGGAGATTGTGGAAAGAATAGGGCCTTTGTGACATGATCACTCAATTCTGCACTCCATCCCCCACAATTTTGAGATTCTGTTGCCCCTCCTTGGTTTTTGGTGTACCAATCTCAACGCCTTTGTCTTTTCTTGGGGTATTATGAGTCCTACCGTTCTCGATGTCGTCGTTATCACTAGCTTAACTGCTTTTGGTCACCCACCTTGCTCGGTTGACGAAGGTGAACCTTTTCCATGTTCATGCTAAAGGTGTCTACTCAAGGTTTCTGCATGAGAATTCGAGGACTAGTGGTGACATCACGGACGAAGAGCACACTGTGTTCCTCATGTTCTTTTTCTATAGGTTCTTTTATGTTACGGCCTCGGCGAGCATCGTCCAAGAACTGCAACCTTTGGTTTCCCTGATGACCAGTGGCAAGGTCACCGCATGGGCTCCCTACTTCCTCGATGAACTCTACAGAGGCATCTGAGTGTTGCTCGACCAAATTTGGGAACAAGGCGAGATTACCAAAGTTCAAGGACCGATGTGGTTTCTTCAATTGAGGGATGCCCTCTATTTTCCTCATAAACTCTCGGCGGGTTTAGCCTTTCCCAAGTTGCCAACCCACCGATGTATGGGTCCTTGGCTTTTGACTCATCTGTGTCGTTCTTTGTCCGCCACTCAATTCATGAAGGCCCTTCTGCAAACGAATGCGTTTGATATGGGGCAGTTCCCGGCGCTGAACAAGAGATGGGGGCCTTTCTGGGTTTGGTTCCTCTTCGGGATCAGTCCAATCTTTCTGATGGCCTCTACACTACTATCTAGGACAGTTGGTTGAATTCCTTAGTGGCTCGAGAGCTATCGATTGGGTACGTTTCATTATCCCGCTATGTAGAGTCTTGGCTGAATAGTATTATCCCAATTACATCTGCAAGCAATTTGGGTTCACCGCAAAGATGTGCCTCTACCCTATGAATCTCGGAGGATCCTCGCCGCCGAGAGGAACTTTCGGATGGCCAGGTCGGGAAAATGGTGGTCGACAATTATCACAAGGTCAATGATAGCAGCGGGCACACTATGAGATGTGCCTGGGGAAACCAAAGGCCTACACCAACCGGTGGCTTGCGGAAAAAGCCCGCCTTCCTCTACCGCTGAATGACTATCTTGCCTATATCTCGCCAACCTCGCCGCATTCCAACTCGTCGTAGCCCCAGCCGCACTGCAGATTGCTGCTTTACTCACTCAAAAGACACCTAAATTGGCAGCCTCTGCTCGGCAGCCAACTACGCGGTCACAACTGGTCATCAGTATGTATTTCATCCTTCTTTTACTTTCCTTTGTCTGGTTGTTTACTCTTTTAACCTCGACATACTCCAATTGTAGGAAACTCTAGTGGCCGTATCTCCGAGGATGAGGATGACGCCCCTTTCCTTCTGGAGGTCGCTGCCACGAGCCCTTTCGAGCCTCCTTCAAGATCAACGACAAAGAGAGCTGTTGTGGTGGCAGAAGACCCTCCTCGTGTATCCAAGAAATACAAGGTATGATACCCTTCTTGGTCACTTTCTTCTTTCTTTTCGCTGGCCTATTGCCCACTATCATTTCGGTGTGGAGTGGTCGACCCTCCCATTTAAACCGAACCAACATCTCCTGCTCGGCATTTTACCCCATCAAGTGTGTTCACCAATTCCTCCTCATCCAAAAACAAGAGCAGGTGGATCGACGCAGAGGTTGCCCAAGACTTTGCATCTCGTGGCTCTTTCCAATTGCTTCCTCCTTCCGCATATGAAGTACATCAACTAGATGATGCTCTCCAAGGAGGATTATTATCGACTTCGCAACTCTCCGAACTCGATCCTTGGCATTTAGGTTGGCTTCCTCCGAGATCCGCCTCGAGTCAAAGACGAAGGCTCACAGACATTGCCTATCGCTTGTTGAAGAGTTCCCAAGCCTATATTGCCTCGAGAGTCGCCAAGATGCCGACCAAAGAATCTTTGGATCAATTGAATGCTCGCAGCCGAGAAGAAAATGTACCTTGCGACCTACGGCGAGAAGGAGATGGAGCGCAAGTCGGCGCACCCGGGAAGAAACGCCAAGTGCCACATTGTCGAGATTGAAGCCTCCATCTCCGAGCCCAAAGAAGAATTGTTCACCTTGCGCCCTCAACGAAAAGAACACCGCAAGAAAACTCTCCAAAGCCGCCAAGAGCAAACTCGCCTCTACAATCGAGCGGTCATTTGACCAACGATCAAAGAGATGGAGTCCCGTAGCAGGCGCGCTTCACGATCGGGAGTGTGGCCAATGTGACGCCTAGTCACCATTTCATTGTGGAATCGGCTACTTGCTCGCTTGGATAATCCTCTTGTTGGTGAGTCTTCGCTTGTTATTGCTCCCATCTGGCTACCTCCTCCTACGCATGTTCCCCAGGTCGATGTACTCGAGTCCAGTAGCGAAGGAGGTGTCGTGACTAAGGATTGATTTATTTATTTTTTTACTTATTTTGCGCTAGGCCACCGGTATGTGGTAGACCACCTTGACAATTTTGTTTCTTTATTTCTTTAACTACCAATTTTCTTTCCCTTGCATACTTTCCCATAGAGTAGGATAGTACGCTTTGAGATATTTTTCATTAATCTTCATTTTGAAGTCCTATCTGTGTAGCGTAATTAATCAGTATGCGCCACCGTTGTAGACTTCACTAATAATATAAGGCTCGTCCCAATATGGGGACCACTTGCCAAACTCGGAATCCTTCTTCCCAAGTGGCAGGATAATCCTCCACACTAAGTCACCCTCAACGAATGTATTTGGTTTGACATGTTTGTTGTAGGCTCAGGCCATTTTGGCCTTGTTCATTTCGATTTTGTTGAGAGCCGCCAATCGATCATCATCCACCGAGTCCAACTCCATTAACATGGCATGTTGGTACTCATCCATACCGAGGGAATGCTGTCGAACTACCCTTAGAGATGCCACACTGATTTCTAGTGGTAGCACGGCGTCTTTCCCATATACCAAATGATAGGGTGTTGCCCCCCGTGTCTGTGGACTTCGAATTTGTCATAGCCTAAAGGACATCGTTCAAGGTCTTGTGCCACCGCCGAGGCTTGTCCTCTATGTTCTTATTGATGATCTCGATTATGATATTGTTGGTAGCCTATGCTTGTCAGTTGGCTTGTGCGTAGTACGACGACGAATGCCTTATCTTGATGCCGTACTCTTGAGCGAAGGACACTACTTGTTCCCTGGTGAACATCCTTCCCTGATCGGCCGTGATGGTTTCAGGAATACCAAACCTGTAGATGATTTGGTTTTCTCTGAACCTATTCGCTGTGGTCTGGTTGACGTTCGCCAAAAGGCATGGCATCTACCCATTTAGTGAAGTAATCAGTGGCTACAATAATGAAGTTATGACCCTTTCAGCTGGGGGATATATCTTCCATATGAGGTCCATGGCCCATCCTCTAAATGGCCATGGTTTAACAATGAGATGAAGCTCGTCTACCGACACCCTCTGGATTGGTCTGTGCAGTTGACATGCCTCACATCCCTTAGCGAATTGGAAATAGTCGGCAGTGATCGTCAGCCAATAGTAACCATCCCTTAGCGAATTGGAAATAGTCGGCAGTGATCATCAGCCAATAGTAACCATGTCTGTAAATAAGTCATTTCATGAATGAGCCGGACATGTGGGCACCACAAATCCCCTTATGGATCTGTACTATTACCATATAAGTGTCTTTCCTCTTAAGGCATCACAATAGCACTCCGTTGGTGCTCCGCCTATAGTCGTCGTCCCCGATCGTCTTTTGTTTGAGCTTGAAGTCGATCCTAAGTTGGTTTGCGGAGGTACTCTGCCAATGCTTCAATCAAAGCATTGCGCACTCATCCTCAATCGATACCAAGGTGTCTTGGTGAGATACCTCGACTCACGCCTCCTTTGTACCCTCGAGGCTTGTCATACCACCTCATTGGCTTCCTAGTTCTCATTCCTGTGGACATACGTTATGACAACATCAGCGAACAAATTTAATAACTTGTATTCCTAGATGATCTGCTTGATTACCACCTGTGAGTCACCCTTCACCTCTACAAATTGAGCTTTCATGGAGGTCAGGATGTCCAATCCCATGATCAAGGCTTCATACTCAGCCAGAATATTGGAGGCTTGGTCTCCTATCCGACACATAAGCTTCCAAGTTTGTCGACACAGACTGGTGATCGCCATGCCGACGCTGGCCCCCGTTTGGGTGCTTGAGCCTTCAAACATGAGGACCCAAGGTTTCAACCCTAAGTAGTTGGTCATCGCGGTTGGAGTGTCGTGTACCTCTACACAAGGATGTTAGGCCAAGAAATTGGCCAGTTTGACAGTCTTCAATGGCACGTATGTTAAGGCAAACATATTTAACAAAGAGCCGATGGCTTTATCCTCGCCACAATGTATAGCTTCAATCGCTTTCCAGTCATGCGAGGCACCAAGACCGGGCGTAGCTAAGGCATCCTTGATTTGGTCAAAAGCTTCCTCGCCGCTGGGTCCCCAAATCATCTCCTGAGTTCTTCAATCTTAGCAGGAGTGAGAAGGCCTTCATTTTTCTCTCAGAGCTCCTTCTTAGTTCTCGGGAGGCCTTGCTTCTAACATAGCCCGAGCTTTGTTCGTATCTACTTCAATGCCCCGGTCAGGAACCAAAAGCCTAGGAAGTTCCTCGCAGACACACCGAAATCACATTTAGTCGATTCATCTTGAGATTATGGAGTCTCATCCGCTTTAGATCATGCCGAGGTGGGCTTCAAAGCTCTTGGATTTGACTACCACATAGTTGATGTAGACTCCATGATCTTTCAAATGAGGCCACGTAAGATAGCATTCATCGCCTTTTGATATGTATTCCAGGCTTTTTGAGACCGAATGGCATTACCAACCACTCATAGATGGCTAAGACGCCGGGCCCCTAAATGCGCCTTATGGGTGTCACTCTCGCCACATATATCTTGTTGTAGCTGTAATAGTCGCCCATAAAAGTTAGGATGGCGTTATTGGCCGTGACATCGACAAGCATGTCGCCATCGCATGCCATATTCATCCTTTGGAGTCGCCAAGTTGAAGTCTCTCAGAGTCGATACACACTTGAACCTGGCCATTCTTCTTGATAACTAGAACTATATTAGATGTACCATTCTACGCACCTCAGTACTTCCGATGAATCCGCCTTTGAGCCTCTCTCTAAACTCCTCCTGATCGCTGGCATTAGTTGTGGGTCAATCTCCTGGGTTGTGTTTAGGCTTGCAACCCTCCTCGATGGGTAACCTATGCTCTACCAAGCCTCTATCAAAACCTGGCATCTCATGATAGTCCCACGCAAAGAAGTTGTGGTACTCCTTCATTAAAGCTACCATCCCGTTGTTAAGGTTGCAGCATGCCACTAACTTGGTCGCCCCTGCTAAGTGTCGGTTCCCAAGTTTACCTCTACCAGCCCCGAGCCTCAAACATAGGTATTCTTCTTTAGTCGGGAACTATACGAGGTGGCTCTACGGCCGACGCCTCGACGTTAGGGTCATCCGAGCTATCTTGGCAGGGGTACTCCTCGGACCCATCCTCTTCGTACACTGCACCAAACATAGCCTCTTCAATGTTGGACTCAGTTTTGTAAAGATGCATCCGATCCAAAGAAGCTTTGTACTTCAAGGGAGATTAATCATTATCCTCATTTCTAGGTCGTGTAGTCGGTCAAGATATGAATTCGAACCTTTTCTTGGTCCATTCGCAAGATTTTATTCCCCTTCTTCATAGTTCATAGTGGATAGAGATAGTCGCAGTAAGGTGAATAGAAGACAACTTCAAACATCTTCACCTCGGTGGTGAATGGATTTGGATCAACTACTACTATCTCCACCTTGTCCCCTATCCAAATCATCAACTTCTGGTGGAGAGTGGAGGGGACACATTCACTGGTGTGGATCTAATCTCTCCCCAGGATCACAGCATACGAAGGTCTTCCTTCTATGACAAAGATTGCTGACTGAGTTACCTTAGACCCTATTGTTACATCGGCTACCAGCACTCCCAAAGCATGAGAGGGGTGTCCCATGAAACTTGTCATGGTCATGGTTGTTGGGATATGGTCCTCAACATTCTTTCCCAATTTTTTCATTGTTGTCAGGGGCATGATGTTTAGCACAATGCCACCATCCATGAAGACCCGATTAAACAACTTCCCATTCAAGTGGGCCTTGATGTAAAGCGGCTTTCAAGTGCTTGGTCATGTTTGTTGTTGGCTTCTCAAACAACATCCCTTCAGAATCGGGTCCCTGCTCTGTCAAGGCAATCCATTCGCCTCCTCAAAGAAAGACGCCTCCCCCGTGGACCTCGGGTTGTATTGATTGATGTGTCTTCAGATAATTGCACCCTACCCTATATATATATATATACATACGCCTCGCGCTACCACTTTCCTAGCCAATATTTTCCCCGCCGTTGGATCTACCGAGATCAACACTTGTCATTTCTCCCGAGCCCTAAAGAAGCTTACCACTACTCACGATCTCCACTAGCACTGCTTAGTAGGATTAAAATCTCCGCTCCACTTCTTCACAGCCTTCGCTCCTTCGCTGATCTTTATGTAGTTCCACGCTCGATCACGTGCTTCCTCAGGTGTCTTCCAAGCAAGCCACTTTTTACCTCGACCACCCATTCACTGATCGCTCTTTCCCATCTGCAGTCCCGTGGACTCGGGTATCCAAGTTATCGAGGCCGAGCAATCTATAGGATGAGGCTTAACTCTCCCTCGGCCTAGCTCACTGCCCCCAGGATCACCCTCTCCTCGGGCGTTTCACATGGTATCTTGCCCTGAGGGGCTCTTCCCGAGTTCAATTCATTGGTAATTCTTCTTGTGACTTTTCCTAGCTGTACACCTCAAAGGCCCTAGTTTTGTTTTTCCCCTCTTAGTTATTTTTGGGTGTTAACACTATCACAACAAAAATAACAGAAACTTGCAGTGACGCTGTATCATCTAACCCCAAGTGATGTTGTGATGCTGCAACTGATTCAATAGCACATAACATGGTCCAGACATAATATGCTTGATGTCGCAAAGACAATGTACACTCGGATGTCCCTTCGCCTCACCGTGTCCTTCCTCTCGGCCAACCACTTAGGAGATTTTGGGTGTTAACAAATGCCCCCCTTTTTGTCAACGAGAATAATAACTAAAGAGCCAGTGTCATTATGACTACTAAAATAGCTATTACAGAATTGATTAGATGTAAAATAACCAATTTAGCTTCAACTAGTGCAACGGTTTTACCTTTTGCTTGAGTTTAATCATTACACCCATTAGCTATAAGTAGCTTTCCCATCAATCGCCGCAAACTCACATTCGCCGCCTCGTTGAAACGCTGACAAAGTATTACCCGCCTCATCCTTCAATTCCTTCTATTCTTCTTCTTTGAACCTTAGTTTTATCAACCTTCATTTCATTAAACCATTTCCCATTACAATCATGTTTTCTACTTCGACTCACAAATGAAGAGCACAACTATGGAGGTTGTAATAGTTCTACCAAGTCTCATGAATAGTCGTCTTCTTCCATTTCACTTGACTCATCTGAGAACCCAAAGAGACGATTCCTCTTCTCTACATTCCTTGTTGGTCGCGAAACTCCTAGAATCATTGATAGTGGTGTGGCCCTTCGAGTGTTCACCTCTTAAGTTCGAAAGGGTCTTGATTCATTCAAATGGATCTTTGAGTCTTCCCTCTATCCAGTCGGTTTACCAATCACTCACAAATGGTTTCTGAGGGAAGGGGTCACGGCCCACTCCAAATATCAAAACAAGGTTAAATAATTGACCTCGTTTGAGTAAGACATTTGGAAGACCTTGGGGCTGTATTAAATGATTTCTCTTTCCGCCACAACCATTACTCCACAATACGACCTTCTTTTTCCTCTCTTGGGTTTCTGAACGACTGAATTTAATACCTTCATCTTCCTGATGGGTATGGTTGCTCCTACTCTCCTTGATGTGGAGGCCATTCTTCGCTTTCCACTCGTAGGAAAACATGTGCATTCCTATACCTTATCAAAGAAAATTAACCTCAGCTACGTCCATGTCAAAGTCTTCTACTCCATCTTCATCTAGCAGAATGCAGAGATAGAAGGCGATGTCATGATGTCGAGCACACAACGTTCTTGATGAAGTTCTTCAGCAAGTTCTTATGTGGTACAACTTCTGTGGGAGTGGTCCAAGAACTCCAACCCTACGCTGCCACGATGCTTAGTGGCAAGGATCATTCATGGGGCACATTCTTCTCTACATGTTTATGTAAGAGCACACACATCATTCTTGATCAATTTTTTGTGGAGTGACAACCAAGTTTCAAGGTCCCATTTAATTCTTGCAACTTTGATCTCAGCTTTACTTCAAGGATTTTAGCCCCACAATTTCCTCGACCATTGCTTCTCTTGCCGAGAGAACTTTGGGTCCTCAACTAATAGAGATGCCAATCAAATCCATGACACCATTGGAAGTCATCAATATCTTGTTCCATCTAACCCCCCTTCATATTGTTTGGTGTCCAGTAACGGAAAGAGGCATCGGCCCGAAGTGGATTTTTGACGCACTAAAACTTGAGGCAAACCTAACTACAGGAAATCTCTGAAACATAATACGTAATTGGGGTCAAGTATTGATTGCAAATGATCTTGTCATTGGTTACAAGGGTTCCACCCAGTATAGCAAGATGTACGCGGAGTTTTACCACCGCAATTAAATGGCTAGGCAACTGGAATTAACTCAACACATTCCATTCCTTATAAGACTCAAGGGGGATCCTTAAGAAGGAAAGGTATAACTAATGGGGAAACTCGTAATAAAATATGGCTACGAGAAGTCTAATGGATTCACATGGGCGCATTATAGGAAAAACAATAGGGACACCATCACTGATGCCAATTGGTGGTTCTATGTTAAGAAGTTTATCTTTCCCCATTATTTTGATACTTACAAAACTCAATATAACAATCTTAAACGACCATTTCTACTCAATCTTTAACAAGTTTCACTGCCTCGATCACCAAGAAAGCCTCTTAGCAGACATTCAAACGTAAAGGCCATAGGTCATCCGCTTGGTGGAGGGCCAACACAAAATGTTTATCCTCCCTGTAAGTATCATACTTTGGGGCTCACGAAGACTTGAAGAGCAATTAAGGCAGTTTCTTCGGAGGGGATTCATAACACAAAGACAAGTGCAAGGCATCCAGACGCCAGAGGACACGTGGCATTGATCACTATCGATCATTAGTTAGTTTTTATCTTTACTCGCTTTCAATGGGGACATGTGTCCACCATGCAATAAGTTAATTTTCTGCTTGTATTTCTATAACTAGGAGTACATACGTAGTACTAAGGGAGATTTCATAACATTCACTAACCCATCGCGCCTAACACATCCGATCACACAAGATCTCTAACAATTGCGGTAAACAATGTATATCTAAGCCAATTCAATGTAATTTCCTTTTACAATTCAATAGAGTTTCCTTTTGACAATCAATTGTCTTACTCTTGTCTTTTTATCTTATTTTCACTTTGTTTTTTACTTCTTTAATCACTTCACTTAAGGAATTTGTGATGTTCTTTCCTTCTTAGGATTGATTTTCATGAATTGCTGAAGTTTGTTCTTATTTTAGTTACACTTCGAAAACCGTTGGTGCAAAGTACTCAAAGGATTTATGATGTTCAAAAACCTTTATCTCTTGACAGAAAACCTTAACGAAATTTATTGGAAAACAACTCCAAAGTTGCTTGTATTAATATTGAAGATGAAATCCACGGTTGGCTTGGTGTGTTTGGGCTGGTCCGTACGATTAAGGTACTGATGGAGGCCGAGTTGGAGGTCGGTTTGAGCGTATTTACCGGGAGGCAAATAAATGTGTTGATGCTCTTCCTAGTCTCAGTTGTAGTTAGCTTGAGCCCTTGATTATTTTGGAGCAGAGTCCCCTCGCTTGATCTCTCTTTTTGCTCTAATAGTTTTCGAATGAATATTCTCCATTGTATTCTTTCCCGAATTAAAAAATAGAGACCGAATTAATTCTTTCCTGAATTAAAAAAATTTAAGCTTAGCAAAAAAAAAAGATATTTTTTTGTTTAATAGTTAAAGCAATGTATGGTCATTAATTAATAAGGATTTAGAAAATGAGATTCATATGACTCATGCCGAGAGAGTTTAAGACCGTAATAATAGCTTTGTGTGGAATTCATTGATATATCTTTGAAGAGTATATAGATGCCTATTTTCTAGAGAGACACTATAACTATTTTTGAAAAAATTGAAGAGAGAGAGAGGGAGGGAGAGATAACCATAACCATAACCATAACCAAAACCATTTTCTAAAAACTTGAAATAACCGGTTATAGAAAGTAACATAGATATCCGGGTTTTTTTTAACTAGATATGTGTTCCGGACTGGGCCAAAGCCCACTCCCCTGAAGAATTGGCCCAGTCCTATGCTGGACCTAGCCCAGGCAACAACCAAGACCAGCATCTACTATGCTCAACTTGGCCTGTGCAATGCCCATGGTCCGCTGCTCACATGCCGACCTAGCCCACCTTAGGCAACAACTAGGGTCAGCCTCTACTATCCCAAACAGGGCCTAGCCCAGTCCTACTTGAAGCTAGGCCGAACCGGCGTTGGAACCAGCCCAAGGGCTAACCTCCAAAGCGGAAGAAAGATAGACGGTCCAGATGAACGCGACCTCGTCCAACGGTCCTACGTCAGACCGTGCGTCTATAAATAGACCCTCACCCCCTCAAATTAGTTACCTTCTCATTCATTCCTCACCTCTCCCTTCGTAATGCGGACTTAAGCATCAAGAGGCTTGCAGTACCACTACCGCTGCCCCTACCATGGAGGATCAATATTTTCTCGACCACCACAACCTGTGTGAGTCACCGCATCATTTACCCCTGATCGTATTCATTAGCCAACCTAGGTACGAAGGAAGACCTCACCAACTCGCATAAACTCAAAGTTGACCTCAAATCTACTATCGTGAGGTATCTTTCTCTTTTTGAGTTCTATAAGGAATATTGGCAGCCACAAATGGAGTCCATTCTTTGCTCTCTTCAAGCTCACAGTGAAGGAAATATGAAAGAGGTCCTCTCCAACTATCACAGGCTAAGCAAACTCGGCTGAATTGTGTGCCTCTAACCACGGCTCCTACGACATCTCCATCTCGCCAAGATCTTCTCTTTCCAACTTGGTTCACCATTAGAGCCAACTAATTCCAACTCAACCTCCTCAGCTGGCCAACGAATACACAACGTACTAAAAAATTAAGGTTCACATCTCCTCTACGATCACGACAACCGCAACTGACCTCGGCATCATCTTCTTCACTTCAGTCGGGCTTAAGATAAGCCTCACTTTCAATCTCTTTTCTCTTCGATGGGCTTAAGATCAGCCTAGACCCCAACTTCTTCACTTCACCCGGGCTTCAAATCAACTCCGGCCTCAGCCCAGTCCAACTTGAAGCTAGGCCGAACCGGCGTTGGAACCGGCCCAAAGGCTAACCTCCAAAGCGAAAGAAAGATGGACGATCCTGATGAACGCGGCCTCGCCCAACGGCCCTACGCCGACACTCAAGGCCTATAAATAGACCCTCACCCTCAAATTAGGTACGCTTCTCATTCATTCCTCACCTTTCTTCTCGTGGTGCGGACTTAAGCATCAAGCAGTGCTTGCAGTACCACTACCGCGCGACCCTACCATGGAGGATCAATCTTTCTCGGACCATCACAACCCAAAGCGAGTCACCGCATCATTTACCCCCGAACATATTCATCACCGACCTAGGTACGGCGGAAGACCTCACCAACTCGCATAAACTCAAAGTTGACTCGCATCTACTATCGTGAGGTATCTTTCTCTCTTTTGAGTTCTCAGAAGGAATATTGGCGCCACAAATGGAGTCCATTCTTTGCTCTCTTCAAGCTCACGGTGGAGGAAATATGAGAGAGGTCCTCTCCAACTATCACAAAGCTAAGCAAACTTGGTCTGAATTGTGTGCCTCTAACCGCAGCTCTCCTACGACATCTCCATCTCGCTAAGATCTTCTCTTTCCAACATGGTTCACCATTAGAGCCAACTAATTCCAACTCACCTCCTCACCGCCAACGAATACACAACGTACTAAATTAAGGTTCACATCTCCTCTACGATCACGACAAACGCAGAATCGACTTTCTGATGATCATCTTCTTCACTTCACGGCGCTTAAGATAAGCCTCACCTCAATCTCTTCTCTTCAGACGGCTTAAGATCACCTAGACCCCAACTTCTTCACTTCACCCGGCTTCAAATCAACTCCGCCTCGGCTTCCTCACTTCACGGGCTTCGATTAGCCCCGCCTGCTTTCTTCACTATATAGTGGGTTTCGAGATCACTCCTAGCCTCGCCTCTCTCATTAGTTTGGGCTTCCAATCAGCCCCACCTCGCCTCTTCTGGCTTAGTCAGCTTCATATCGCCCCAACCTCGCCTCTTCGGCTTAGTTTGCTTTCAATCACCCCGCTTTAGTCTCTTCTCTTTAGTCCAAGCCGATCAACTCGCCTCACTTTCTTCACTTTAGTCGAGTTTCAGACAGCCCCGACCTCGCTGTTTCACTTAAGCTCTGCTTTAGATCACCCCTACCTCGCTTGTTTCACTTCACGGGCTTTAGATCACCTCCATCCTCGCCTCTTCCCTTTAGTTGGGCTTCCAATCACCCCGCCGCCTCTCTTCTCTTCACCGACTTCAGATCACTGGCTTTTAGTCTCTTCTCTTCAATGACTACTAGAGGATATGTCTTTACTCTTGCAGTGGACCCATTTGTCAAAATCATTAGTTCAATCATCCATAGTTGCAATGTCAACAATCAAGTAGAGTACATGGCAAGAAATCAAGCTTACAAAGAGGCTTTATGGTCGATGATTTGTGAAGGAATTTGGTGTTGAACAAGGTCGAAGTTCAATTGCAATGTGATAGCCAGAGTGCCATTTACTTGGCAAAGAATCAGCTTGTATCACGCCAGAGAAAGCATATTGTTGTGAGGCTTCACAAGATTAGGGAGAATCTTGCATCCGTCAAATATTACTTGAAAAGGTTCATATTTCGTAGAATGGAGCGGATATTTTGACCAAGCCACCACCAAAGAAAAGTTCAAGCATTTCTTGGACGTGTGTGTTACATGTTTCTCGTTGTTAAGCAGAGCTCTACCCCAACACCAATGATGTGCACGCCATGCAAGAAATCTTCATAGGGGCTTAATATTCCCAATATTGGGCTTAGCCCAAATCTGCTTCGGTTGGTGTGGGAGTGTATTCCACCACAATAATGTTGTTGTAACTGGACCTAGTTATTATAAATATTTATTGTAACACTGAAACCCTAATCTTAATTTCGCTAAAACAATAAGACGAAACTACAGCTTCTCTGTAGTCGCAGATGCAGACAAAGATTGGCTGAACTACGTAACCAATATGTATGTGTTTCACGAGAGGAGAAAAATTGATAGTAATCCCTACTATAATTCTGATACTTGGGAATTTGAAGATCCAAGTCAATTAAACAATAAGAGGTGCAACAGAGAATTGATAGCTTCAACATCCTCTTAGAATGATGTTGTTGATGTCGCCTATCAAGGGCTACACAATATAGATTTTGCGACAATTTTTTTATAAAGCCAAACAAAAATAGATATATTAAAGTTGAGCACAAGGGATACTCACCCATATACATCTGAAAAAACAACTCCATAACCGAGATATACTTTTTTCTCATCCCTCGCGGTCTAGAAAAACCTCCGGAGAAATTGAAAATCTTTAATAGAACTGGGGATCCGGATGTTCACATAGATTACAATGAGACCATAATGTAGTATCGAATGCCCCAGGTCCGATTATGTGTAGATTGTTCTCTCTAACTCTTGATAAATCAGCAAGTACTTGGTTCAGGGACATTACTCCAAATTCAATCTCGTCCTGGCAGGATTTGGTGAAGCTTTTTCCAGCAAGTTTTGCAACCTCCAAGGTAAGACCGAAATCCTGGATGGTACTACATGCAATTCGTCAAGAAGAGACAAAATCCATCAGAGCTTACATAGAAAGATTCAATGATGAAGTAGGCAAGGTACGTAGTTTAAACGATGAGTTCCGTCTTTACTTCCTGTCATCAGGTTTGCGCATAAGTACGCTTTTTCAAGTTGATGTAAGTGTGAACCAACCTCAGCCTTTTGTAGAGTTCCTCCGACTTTCTAAAAAATACATTGATCTTTGTGAAACCTGGAATGAATCAATCTAAAAATTTTAAGCCTCGGATGGACAAAGGAGGTCCGAGTTCGGAGGATAATCGTAAGTTTCAAACCAAAGGGTCCGCCTAAAGATTACAAAACACGAGCCTAATACATCAAGAATATGTCGAGCTTAGTTGTGGAAAGGCAAAGATTTTGCATAAATGCCAAAACAATGAGTTCAAAGGCGTAAGGTATCCCGATCCTATTGCACCTAGGCCGGGACAGTAGACCAACAAATACTACGGGTATCACCGGAGCAACGACCATGACACAAATTGCTGTAAAGCCTTGAAGGATGATATTGAGGACCCGATAAGAAGCGGTAAACTCGCCCAATATGTTAAGAAGCCTTCCAATGAACGGCGGCGTAAAAAATGAAAAGGACGATTTTGGATTAAAGGAAAAGAAATCGTTGAAAGTTTTAATGAAGAACCTGATACCCGGAAGTCTAGAGGAAGACCAGTGATAATGGTCATCTCGGAGGAGATCCTGAAGGAGAAATTGCTAGGACGGTCAAAAGAAAATGGAAAGAAATCCAGTGTGTGGCTTCCACATCGGCAGCTCCGATTCTACCATCATGACCTCCATTATCTTTTGGAGATGAAGACTTGTTGAACGGAAAGATCAATAAAGACATACAACTCTTAATCTTGGCTGTAATGGCCAATGCCGAGGTGAGGAGAATCTTAGTTGACTAGTGGAAGTTCATGTGACATTATCTTTGCCGCCTTTTGGAATGGATTGGAATTACAGTACAAGAACTTTCCCCTTATAGGGGAACAGACTTGTCTGGTTTCAATGGATCCAAGACTAGACCCATGGGGTACGTGGAGTTACTTGTTACATTTCGTGAGGAACCTTTAACTCGGACTGTCCGATCCAAATTTATGGTTTACCTTGTCCATCAATTTACAACTATATCATGGGAAGGCCGACTTTAGGCAAACTCGGGTCAGGCCTCCATCCACCACCTAAAGAATAAATTTCACTCATTAAGCAACAATGTCGTACCATTAATACCGATTTAGACTCGCTTAAAGATGTTACTACTTATACCTCAAGGCGATCTCCGTCGCAAGAGGAGAGAACAAACTCCCAACATCAAAGAATTTAGAAAAAGACAAAACGGTGGAAGCTTCTGAGGTCAATGTGATAGATTTGGATGCTAGGTACGATCCTGATAGCTCAGAAGACGAGAATGGTGACCCTTTAACTTTGGAGCTTAAGAGGAAGATAAGGCGCCCATAGCCTGATGGAGAAGTAATGATGGGGACGACCTTCGAGAAAATCAGTAAAAATCCTGGCAGCCGAACTTCCGAGGAGATTAAAGTCGAACTTACCTAATGTTTGAAAGATCATGCCGACCTCTTTGCGTGGTTCACAAGATATGCCCGGATTCCACCTAAGTCTCCTGCCATCATCTATCTGTTCATCTCGATGCGAAATGGGTTGCCCAGCGCAAAAGGGTTTAGAGCATTGAGAAGACTGAACCTACTGCCAAAGCTGTTGACGATTTAGTTTTGGCCAACTTTGTAACCGAGGCCAAGTACACAACTTGGCTCTCAAACCCGTGCTTGTTCAAAATATCTAATTTAAAGTGGCGTATGTGTGTTGATTATACCGATCTTAACAGATCATGTCCTAAAGATGCATTTCCAATTTTGAACATCGATCGCTTAGTCGACAGTGCTTCTGGTTTCCATCTTTTATCATTTATGGATGCATCCTCAGGTTATAACCAAATTCCAATGTTCCCACCTGATCGGGAGAAAACCGCTTTTATGACTGAATTTGGAAATTTTTGTTACCAATTTATGCCTTTTGGGTTGAAAAACACCGGAGATACTTAACAAAGGATGATGAACAAAGTTTTCCAAAACCAAATCGGACGTGTGGTTGAAGTTTACTTAGACAATATGATTGCTAAAAGCGAGCAAGTGAAACTTCATGTGTCCGATCTTAGGGAAATTTTTGCCGAAATTAGAAAAAACAACATGAGGCTAAACCCGGAAAAATACAAGTTCGACGTCCGAGCTGGTAAGTTTTTAGGTTTTTACCACACTGAAAGGGGAATTGAAGCAAATCAAGATAAGTGTAGGGCAGTGACTGAGATGAGAGCCCCAAGCTCGAAGAAAGAAGTTCAAAAACTTAATGGAATGATTGCTGCTTTGTCACGCTTTATTTCTAATGCCGCCTTAAAATCACTACCTCTATTCAAACTTCTCAAAAAAGAGTCCGAGTTCATTTGGACACCGTAACGGATGAGGCGCTCACACAAACTAAAGAAAGTACTCTCTAACCTCCCATACTAACCCGTCCCTATCCGGGAAGTGTTAATTTGTATCTTCAATCTCTGACGAAGCATTGGGCGCCGCCCTAGTTTGAGAAACAACCTGGGGTAAGAGTCTAGTTTATTTAGTGAGTAAAGCGCTGTGCGACCGCAGGTCCGTTATCGTAAAATTGAAAAAATTGCTTTGGCTTTGGCTATAGCAACGCGAGACTCGACCTTACTTCGTAGCCCACTGTGTGGTAGTTCGCACCAATCATCCAATTCGTCACAAATTCTACATCGTCCGGATTTATCGTGCAAGATAATCAAGTGGGCAGTAGAGCTTTCCGAATTTAGAATCAAATATGAATCAAGGCTGGAAATGAAAGCTCAGGTATTGGCCGATTTTGTGGTTGAAATGACCACGGCGGATGCCGAGGAAGAGTTATGGACGCTCTTTGTGGATGGATCTTCAAAACCCAATGGGAGTGGAGTCGGGGTAGTCTTGGAAAGTCCATCTGGAGTAGTCATTGAAGTATCACTCACTTTCAAGTTTTCAACATCAAACAATCAGGCGGAATACTAGGCATGCATCGCAGGCCTCCAACTTGCTTTAGATCTACGAATTACTCGGCTAAGGTTGAATACCGATTCTCTTCTGGTGGTGTCCCAAATCGAGGGGCAATACGAGGCAAAAGATATAATCCTCCAAAAATACTTGGCCCATGTACAACAGTTTCTTACTCGTTTCCAACTGGCCGAGGTAAAATACGTCCCAAGAACGAAAAACGTGAGGGCCGATGTTCTGTCTAAATTAGAAAGCACTAAGTCTTTGGGAAACCACTGATCCGTAATCCAAGAAGTCCTTAGCAAACCTAGTGTTGAAGCCGACCAACCTGATTTCATCGGTACGTATCGTGGAAGAAAGCAAAAGTTGGAATCCCTTGAAGCTAAGATCCTTTGAAAAAAGGCAACCTCTTTCTCTGTGATTAACGGATCTATTTACAAAAGGGCTCTCTCTTCACCATTGTTGAAATGTGGCGAAGGAGATGAAGCCGATTATGTTCTAACCGAGATTCACGAGGGAATTTGTGGCCAACATCTTGGCGCTAGATCCCTAGCCCTGAAGGCATTAAGGAAGGATACTTTTGGCAGACCAAGGAAATAGATGCCCGAATCATGTTAAAAATGCCGAAATTCCAAATTCATGCTATTGTCCATATGTCTCCTCCTACCAGTCTTACGAGTCTCTCCTCCCCATGGCCTTTTGTGTGGTGGGGGATTGAACTTTGTGGACCTTTCCCAAAGGCCCCTGGAAAGATCAAATTCTTGATTGTAGCAAAGAGACTATTTCACTAAATGGATTGAGGCCAAACGATTGGTCGTCATAAGCGCTAAAAACGCATATCATTCTTCAAAAGGATATTATAACTCGATTCGATTCCCAAAGTTGTAATCACGCATAATGGAACTTAGTTTGCCGACAAAGGGTTTCGGAAACCGATGTCCTACTTAAAAATCAAGCATCGGTTTACATCGGTAGAACATTCCTGCACCAATTGTCAAGCAGAATCGGCAAACAAGGTCATTCTCAATGGCCCAAAAATAGATTTGACGACCCTAAGGGAAATTGGGTGGAAGAACTCCCTTATGTACTCGTGGGCATACAGACCACCCTCAAAGCTCTCTTGGGAAACACTGCTTACGATCTTTCTTACGATGCAAAGAAGGCGGTCATCCAAGTAGAAATTTGGGAGTTGAATTGAGGACTTCAAACCAAGACACCGAAGACAATGATCATGCCCTGAGAGAAGAGCTGGACCTTGTGGAAGAAATCCAAGGTCATGGGTCTCTCAAGGAAGCACTGGTGAAGCAAAGAGTAGCAACTCGGTACAATCTTAAAGTCGTCCCAAGGGACTTCAAATTGGTCACTACAAGAAAATCGATTTGCCACTTTACATTTCCGCCGCAAATGTACAAATTTCCGTGGCAAAACAACATTTGTCACGGATTTGCCACTTTGACAAAAATTGGTGGCAAAAACGCCGTCGCGAATCGCTTGCCACGGAATTTCCGTGGCAAATGTTTTTGTCGCAAATCCGCCGCTAATCCGTGGCAAAGTCGCCGCAAATTTCATCGCAAACTCCGTGGCAAATCCGTCGCAAAAATAAAAAAATAAAAAAATTAAATCTTCACTCTCCAAATATACATTGATACTAGTGCGGACTCGCATGCGATGCACGTGGCCAAAACTTCGTGTTCTACTAAGGATGATGTTACAAAAATTGTAAATCATGGGTGTTTTTCACAATATTGTGGCATGATTTTAAACAACAACTATAGCATACAGAAGCATTAGAAAACAAAAATTAGGTTAATAGTAATGCAACTCAAATTCCAACAATAAAGAAGTGTTTAGGAGATTTAAAAGGACTAAAACAAAAGAAAAAGTCTTAACAATAGTAGAAACCCTAGTAATTACACAATAATTGGAGATTTGTTAGAGATAAGTAAAAGAAACAAATATTAACTAATGTGTAATTCTTCTTGCTCTGGCCAGTTTCTATTCTTCTTCTAGGCAGCACCAGATGAAGGGGAATAACATGAACGCAGTCTCATACTCCTCCATGATTTCAAGACAAAAATCTATGTAACTTTCATAACTAAGTTTTAGAAATACACCTACAACACAATCAACATTTGAAAAAGGTATAATACCATGATATCAGACCCATCCATGTGTGATACTAAAGAATAAAGATATCTTAACTTTAGATACTTGACTAACCAATTAAAGGTTAAACTTAACAATAAAATTGATGCTACTACATAAAGAAGAGAGATCTCTAAGGAAGAATCCAAATATTGAAATGAGATAATAGCAAATGTCTATAGACATGCTTTGTATGAGACTTGATTTTGAAAGGTATTGTTTATCTTTTTTATTCTTTGTTGCTGCACAATGAATAATGTAAAATACTGTTAAATAGAAACTACACTGTCATAATCCTCTACTTCAAAATGCAATTAGGATACCTGGATATTATCATCCCATTAAAGCAAACCTTTAGAAATCTTTATAACTTCTTCATTTGAAACCTACAGCTTCATAGAATAAGATTTGACAGAAAATCTGTAAAATATTCACCCAACTTTCAATATACTTATGATTGTCAAGAACTTGCCCAAGATCCATCTAAGTTTTGTAGGTAAAATTATAAGTAACACATTTTACACAATAAGTATATTTGAGGAAAAAGAAGACAAATATATAACACATATTCAACTGCACTAATAAATGCAACAATACAGTACTAAAGAGATTATAAATAATGCATACATGTCCTAGCTCATCAATTTTTCCTCAAATATTCTGGTCTATAGTTTAAGAATTTGTTCTTACTTCCAACCTTTTATCTAATTAAAGTCTCTGACCATGCTAATATATTGATCTCATTTCATCCACAATAATATTATGATGATGCTTCTAGTAAAGATAGAGCACGACAGGATATAAGTAAAACACCCCATAAGAATTCAGGGGAAAAGCTTCTGATCTCTAGATTAAGACACAAATAAAGCAAACTACATATTCAAAGCACATAATGGATTAAAGACACATTATTTAACCCAAAGAACACCACACATGCAAATTGCAAAGAATATTATGGATTATAGGCACATTATTTAACTCAAAACTTAAAGGAGAAACCCTGGTTCAAAGAAAAACATAAATCCATCAAGAAATGAACTAAAAACTACAATTTGATCTCCAAGGTATGGAAGGAAAAAAATACCAATGATCAAAAGTCTCGAACACATTATACATTATAGACATAATACAAATATAAAACACAACAACACACAATAAAAGGCACAAAGAAAGCACACCATACATGCAAAGCACATTATGGATTATAGGCAAATGATTTAATTCAAAGAACTCCATGGAGAAACCCAAATTTTCTAAGTTCCAATGCTTTAAGGTCATAGTGGGTCTCAGAAATATGTCTAGCAAAACACATTACCGCATAAGTTCAATCCCTTGTAGATGAGTGATGCAAATAGGTGAACACAAAGCAAAATTAAATAGAAATTCCTTAAAGTAAAGAATCAAAGAAAGTAAAGAAAGACATACAGAAAGAAAGACACGTGGTCAATCGATTCAATTGCTTACACATAGAGACTTCATAATTACCATCACAACCGACTAAGAGGGCATAAAATTTCAGATAGAGTTTAGTCAACATGTGTGTAAGAGATGCAAATTCCCAAGAAAATGTAAAAGACTACATTCACCGGTATGAAGCGGCAGATTGACTTTCGTGTTTGGACCATCGAAGGAGAGCAGAAATATCGCCTCCATTTTCTAGCAAAGAGCCTACTACTTTTTTGCTCTTTTATTTACTTCATCCTCTCTCGAAACTATCATCATTTTGAGAACTATAAGTGGAACATGCAATATAACTTTAACATAAAAGTAATTACCACAACCTAATAATCAAATTCAAGTCTATTGAAGTTCATATTGAGGAAGTTCATATTAGCAATATTGAGCTAAAATTTCTCAAGTAGCTACATAGAGATTGAAATTACAAAGCTAAGGAATTACTTTAACTAAAGTTCAAAACAACACAAATGACAAAAGAAAAATCTTGGTTGATTCATATTATAATTTCTAATGATTAAAATCAGATAACTTTTTTTAAGAGTGTTTTTATTAAACCTCAAAATAACCATTCCAATTTTGATGAGAAAGTCTTGAGTAATGGTGAGTAATGAAAGAAACATGACATTCAAATTAAATACTCATAGTCTTTGACGACTCGGATGGCAAAGACTCAAAATCATCTTTTTCACAATTGTTTTCCCAACAATTGTCAGCTTCACCTATCATCAATGAAATTCATTAGAGAAGCTAATTAAAAACCAATACCACATCAAAAGGAAACAATGTATGTAAACCGTATAAAAAAAAGAATGAGAGAGGAGGCTGAAACCTTGCGTTGCCGTTAGCTTCTTGGTGGAGGTTGGTAGAGATTCCTTTTCCTCTGCGCCATTGTTTGCTTATTTGATTGCCCTAATTTCCCTTTCATCAATGACTATTCTCCTATCCTTCCAAGTTGTATTACATAACTTTTATAACATCAATTTGCAATGAAAACAAAAATCAGAACACAAAACAAACTTGTTTAGAAGTTTGAACAAACCAAGCTAATATAGAAATCAAAAGAACAACCAAAATTTCAAATAATACCAACCTAAACTACACAAATCCCTAATTAGAATAAAAACTAAAAATTAGAAAACCTAAAACCTAGAAAGGGAAAAGCAAGGAAGTTGAGAAGAATTGAAATAGGGTTTAATAAATATAAATCAAAAACCAAAACGCACAAAGAAAGAAAGAAAAAACCAGTTCCAGAGAAACCCGTGAAAGAAAAATTGAATCTTTGACAAAAGAGAGGAAAAGGGTTATAGTTACGTGATGAAGGTCTTCATAGTCATGTAAGAGACTTTGGTGTCTCAATCTGGTTTTCTGATCCATATACACATCTTGAAGAGGCTCCATAGAAACTACAACCCCAATCATCTTCTTCATCAGATCAAAAAAGAATAATTATTTTTTTGAAAATATCAAAGAAGAATTATTAACAATAGCAGAATAGGATTAAGAGTAATAGAAGAAGAAATTTCTAAAAAATATGTACAGAATCACACCTGTTAGCTCTGGCAACCGTAGATGGTGGCCGTCCACCTCAAACCGCCGCAACGTCGTCGTCCACTCTCCCTCACCGTGCACATCCCTCTCCCTTCGACGCTGGTAGCAAAACAGACCCCACGAACCACTCTCTGCCGCCGTAACAGCGCCACACATACCTACAAAATCATAATTAAATCAAATACCCACATAATGAAATTTATGAAAACAATGAAATTGGAGTTTGAATGAATGAGAAAAAAAAGAAACTTTGAGGAGAAGGGCGACGGTGGGTGGAGGGAGGAGGGCGATGGTGTGGAAGGAGCCGGTGAAGGTGAGAGTGAGAGTGAGAAGGAACGCGAGAACAACGAATAGAATTTGTAACTGAGAGAGACGTTCTAATTTTATCAATACGTTGCCACGGACATGCCACGGCATGTCCGTCGCAAATTTTTGTCCTTTCACATGTCCGTGGCAAACACCAGCGGGAAATTTTGCGCTCACATATTTTGCACTTGCTGCCGCAAATGCGGGTAAAATTATCGACTTTAATAAGCTTTGTGGCAACTGCTGGTGGCTAAAACAAGGTTTTCTTGTAGTGGGTGATCTCGTCCTTAGAAGAGCCGACGTCGGCTTAAAGAACGCTTCATAGGGTAAACTCACCCTTAATTGGGAGGGTCCATACCGGGTCACCCTTAAGACCGGTAATGGAGATTTTGAGTTGGAAACATTAGAAGGAAAGCCGATTCCAATAACGTGGAATGCCACCAAACTCAAGAGTTATTATAGCTAAGCCCATGGGCAAAATGTAACACACACTACAAGTCAGCTATTTCCTAAATTTAAATGAAAATCGGTCTTCCGATACTGTTATTTGAATTTCGCTTACTAGATTTAGCTTTTTCAAAGCGTTCTACCTCGTCAAAACAAGATCAAACATGGGTGCGAGATAGACTTGCGAAGACGATCATACCCCGAGTTGATTTATATTCAGAAACAAAATATAAAGGCCAATGTTGCCACACCCTTAAGGGCGAGTTAATCTTGGGTCGAGTCTCGGTAAACTGCCATTAAGGCGATCTAAAGGCTAATGTTGCCACACCCTTCAAGGCGAGTTAAATCTGGGCCGAGTCCTAGTAAACTGCCCTTCAGATGATCTAAAGGCCAATGTTGCCACACCCTTAAGGGCGAGTTAAATATGGGCCGAGTCCCGTTAAACTGCCCTTAAGACGATCTAAAGGCCAATGTTGTCACACCCTTAAGGGCGAGTTAAATCCGGGTCGAGTCCCGGTAAACTGCCCTAAGGGCAATCATAAAACGAACTCGGCACGATAATAGCTGCCATGGGACAGGATTGCCTAGGTCAAAACTCATTAAAACCATCCCAAGGAAGATCTTAGCCAAAGATAAATAGCCGAAATTGGAACTATCCAAGAGACGAGCTAATACGAAAAGTATTTGCAACTAAAGGCCGAAATTGCCATTTCCCTAAGAAGAAAAGTCAAGTTCAGGGATGATACACGAATTCTATAATAAAAATTAGTTAACAGAAAAACCGATGTTAAGAATTACGAGATCAAAATATTACAAGTCATCCCGAATATTGCCGTCCGCTATTTCAAACCACAAGTCGGTTAAACAAAAACTATAAAAACCTATCAGAAACCTACTCAGAGGTATTTGGTGGGTAGATGACACTGATCCCTTGGTTGGTGTTGGGATCAAGCAGGACAATTTTATCCCCCAAGACCGAGTGATCATGTTTGAGAATGTTCTCATCAGCAACAAATCTGGTCTGGAAGATAGACACCTGTTCAAGAGCATTTTTGAAAGTTGCTGCAAGACTATCTTCTCCGAGTTGGTATGCCTCTTTGACCTCATTAATAGCATTGTCCCTCTCGGTTTGAAGTTGAGCGATTTTCTTTTGAAGTTCTGAACCGGCGCCGAATTACCCGCATCCTCGAGCTCGACTCGCTTCTCTCCAAGTCTGTCCCAAGTCTTCAGCATCTTTATCCGCTTGCTTTTTTGCCACACTCAGCTCATCTTTTAGCTCCTGAATCTTAACCTCATCTTCCTTCTTCAAAGTCGTCTTCTCCTCTTTCTCCTTTTCAAGTTTCGCTTTTGTAATTTCTAGAGCATTCTGAGCCTCCTCAGCTTCCTTTTTGGCCTCTGGAAAAGAGAAGAAGTCTATGAGTATAAAAGACTCAATTTTATTATCAAATGGGACGAACGTGAAATAGAGAACTTACTTTAATCAACTTGTTGGCATCCAACCTCATTTCATCAACCAGGTTGGTCATGCGAGTGAACACTGCAAGTGAAGTTTGTAAAGGGGCGACTTTGAAGACTACTCCTTTGGTTTTCAGGAATTATTTAGCACAGCAATGAACAGTCTTCTTTGTTCTGCTCTTCTTAGCCACCTGAGTAGAAGCTCAACTTATCTCTTTCCCTTTATCAGCAAGGGGAGGAAGGGTTTCTGTAGTCCTTTTCTTGTTTTTCCGACCTGCGGGAGGATCCACGACATCGGTAGCAAAGACAAATGCGTTGTGTTCAAAGATTGATGTTGACTACATTGGGAGTCAAAGATAGTACATCACTAGATCTCTGACCTGCACCAACCTTACCGGTCGCCTGAGATCGTATCAGTTGGAAGGCATTCTTTGGGGCCATCTCGTCTGCAAAATAATGAACAGATGTTAATTACTTATGGAATGTTAAAACAAAGAAAAATTAATAATCTGGTTCCGATCCTACCAAGGGCAGCCTCAATGACTTCGTTTGAGGGCTTGGACCAGACTACGAGATTCACTACCCCACTAGTTAGGTATCGTTAGATCATCCGTGACGATGCGATCAATGCAGTACTTCAACATTTCCAGAGTTAGCCGATCCGCCACACTTAGACTGGTCTCAGCTACCGAGTACTTTTTGGTAGTCCGATTAAAGTGACGAAGAGTCCATCTCAGGGGGAATTTGGTTGTCAGCACGATTTGACCGTCATCAGTATATTTTCCAACCCGAGCGACAGCTTTCGGTTCAATAGGGTCAACCCAAAAGAACTTATTCTTCCATTGGCTCTTCAAGCTATTAGTGTAGGGACGGAAGACTTTGAGATTCCTCTTAGATCAGAGGCTTACATGTAACTGACGTCCAGGATCGCCACTGTTATCTTCTTTTCTCCTGCTAACTTCAAAGAGGTAAAAGAACAGAGCAAGGGAGCTAGGCCTCTCCAAATGAATGCACAAGCTCATATGCGCGCATGAAAGCCCACACATTAGGATGAAGCTGGGAGGGGGAGAGCTCCAAAGTCGCGAGCACCGATTGTTGAAACCTTCTGAATTGAGGTCGGATATGCATGTGGACTAGGGTGGTATAGAATATTGTGAACTTCAAGGTGTCAGGTAGGTAGCAACATGCTCTCTTGGTTTCATCCCACAAGTCTGCCACCTTTGAGGATCTTTCCGGTAGATCCTCCTAGCGTGTCTACTGCAATCCTCGTGCGCTTCAAAAACAGACTCGATCTCACACAATTCCTCTGCGACCTAGGAATAATCATGAGGTGTGCCTAAAAGCAGAGTTACAGGAAGATCCAAGGAATCAATACCGGTATCCCGATAACCGTATAGAACCTCAACATACCATCATTTTGATCCTCGTCGCTTTGAATCCAACTCTCCTCATCACATTCAATATCAGAGTCATTGGTATTATGAGCTTCTTCATGGCCGCCTGACTGATTACTATCCTGCATCTCCTCAGATTCCAACTCAATCTCAGATTCATTTGAAGAATCGGGATTCGAGCTCAATACTACAATTCAGTCCTCTCGAGGAATTCCAACAGCTTGACTCTTCGTCCGAATCGTCATAGGTGGCGGTCTCGGCTGAACCGATGGACCGGACTAGCGTTCTTCCAAAACCTCGGGACCATTTCCTCTTCGACTTGCATCGGATTGGATTGTTTACTAGACCTCGCAGCCATTAGTTTTCTTAGATCCGGATGATGAGCTTGATGAACGAGCTTCATGGTTTCGACGCGACTCGTCTGTTTGGTCCTCGCCAGATCTAACTCATGGGAATGGGGGCTCATTATTAGGGAAATCGACTTGGTAGCTTCGTGACAAGGTCGAAACCCAAACTAACAACCCCACCCCGACAAATGAAAGACAAGTTCGTGGATCAATCCTAGCCCTGAGGTATTAAATAAAAATAAAACAAAAGGCACTAACCTCGTGTGAGTCCCAAGTCGACTCAAGATATTTGTTTGAATCCGAATTTCTTCGCTCCACCAAACGCGAGTCACGCTGCTCACTTCACGAACAAATGAAACTCGGATATTGCATGATCTTCAAATTGGGAATCGAGCACAACCAAGTTTTTAAACTTAAAACGAGCTACTCGCACTCTATTTATAGTGGGCCTATGAATGGCAACGGCGTAGACGCAGATCGACATCGCCTAATCAATTGTCATTAATGACTTACACACGAAAAACGGTGTCATCATTATGAAATGCCTCGAGTTCCTCAAAAGTCACCTTACATTTAATCATTCATAGTTTTCTCAAAATCAAAAGACATCGATCAAGCTCGGTTGACCAAAGTCGATCTTCGCATAAGGAGCCCGACTCGGATCAAGCTTGGAACATTAACATCGCCCATGGATATGAAGTCTAGATCGCCCCTAAAGCGACTCGACTTGGAGGGCAAATCAATTATGGAGTAAAGTCCTTGGTGTTATATGCACCCCCTTCAAAGACAAATAATTGGCCTTACCTAAGGTGAAGCCCATCAACCAATCTTAGATCCAATCATCTACGGCCAGGATCTGATCCTAGAGCCATATGGTTCAGTTATATTGACCCAACACCCTTTGACCTTATAAATATAACATTCAATGCAATAGTAAAGGTAAGCATTTATTATAACAGATACCGACTTTAACTCTCCAATGTCTGACTTTGGCATCAGAGTGGCTTGGTAGGTACACCCCACCTCGTCTCGGAAGTCAACATCGGAACTTAAGATCGTCGATCAACATAGGACACTACCAGGATAGGATACTTCATTAGATACGGTACAGAACAAAATTGAACGGAGAAAAAAGTAGGTTTGATATCTTCAGAAAAGGGGAAAATACCAAGGAAGGATTCAGAAATTAATATAAACCTTCCTAGCGTGGTTCTCCTAGTTAAGAAGAGAATGCGTTTTCCTAGAGTATGTTTGGGAGGGGAAGACTTAGAAAATATTAGTCTATATTTTATTACATATTTGAGATTTTTAAAAGTAAAAGAATAACCTGATAGATAATAATAGGCAAAATATCTCCCGAGGTCCCTTCACTTATTTTCAGGTAACAAAAATGGGTCACTTAACCTTTTTTTTTGGAACGATCGGGTCTTTTAAGTTTTAAATACGCTACATCGTTGCCCTTTTTAACGTTTTATTTTTAAACTCCGTTAATCGGTGACTGATGTGGCTGCTAGATTACCTACTTGACATTGCAAGGAGGATAATTTCATTATTTTATAATTATTTTATATTAAAAAAAAAGTGAATTATCTTCCTCTTCTTTATCTCCCTCCTCAATTCCCAAAAATTAAACCCAATCTCAGAGTGTGTGATATTTGCATAACAAAGAGAGCACGGTGGTACTGTGTTGCTGGCGATGCTTTTCTCTGTCATTCTTGCGATTATTCTGTTCACTCAGCTAACTCATTAGTCGTAGACATGAACGCGTTTGTTTAAAAATTGCGTCGTTTAAGTCCACAACAACTGAAACAGTTTCATCGTGGCACCATGGCTTCATTTTAGCCAAACTTTGAAGTGATGCTTCTCTAGTTTCTGCAAAAGTTCCAACAACATATCCACGGGCTGAAAAGACTGAAAGATTGTGACTGGTTTAGATTTGAAAGTTTCTGAGTTTCGATTTAGTTTCAGATCTGAGATAGGGGATGAAGGTTTCGAATTTGACATTTTATAGTTTACTCAATTAAGATTTGAAAAATATATTCTCTCCTCCCAAAACTCATTCCCAAACATAAGAAAATAAAATGTGTCGACATACAGTTTAATATAGGTGGAAAACATATGGTAAGACAATAATACACAATCACATAACTAAGCAAAACAAATCAGCTTAAAACATGACAACACGCATTAATTAATGATGTGTCAATAATTTACTATTTTAGCATTCAACAAGAAAGATACATTAATTTTATAAAAAAGTCTCACTAAATACTTGTACAAAAATAAATTAGATATTATTTTGATATTGAATTAGTTTGATTCTATCAAATAATTTACACTTGGACAGGTACGACTCTGATCTCATCAGTGACATCGCCCAATCCATTACTAAAAAAATTACTAAACTGCGTGAAGGTGATAAGAACAGTATACCTTATGACATGGTTGATGAGAACATTGCCCAAAAGGATAGAGTAAGATGCTTGACTCATTGAAGTTAATTATACAATTTTCCTCTTATATATTAAAATGCTTCTCTTTCAGTTTTTCAATTTATTCACCTCTCTTTGACATCATGTGGTGATAAATTCAGACACATCTTTAGTTGATTTTTTTTTATTTTAAGTAATGCACACTTCTTGATCAAGCTTTTAATTGACCTCCAGGCACCATTTTAACAGGTACATTTAAATTTAGATCATATTGAGTTGAGATTTATGCATTTACTCTTAGTTATTCACTTTAGAAATAAACTCTTCTGTTTTTGTCAAAAAAAAAAAGAAGTCAACTCTCTAAAAACTTACCGTTGAATAACTGAATTCTTAGAATGCTAGTTGAATCCGTCTTAGACTAACATCTTATCGCACATACTCATAAAATGACATCTAGAACATATCCTCTGTTCGAATCTCCATAATAAAATATTAGTCCAAAGTGTAAATCTTTCTTGATTGACTTTGTTACATTATATAATCCTTGACATTTACTACGACTTGCAAGTGTCTCCATGGTTTACTTGACATTATATAATCCTCTATTGTCTACATGGTTTAATTTTAATTTCTAAATATTGTAAAGTATTTATTGTTGAAAATGAGAAAGTTATCTGAAGGTGATATTGATATAGGATACAAAAGATAAAACATCGGCATCTGCTTATACTAATGTCCTTACAGATAAAATACTGGAAAATAAGGTAACATAATTATCCTTGAAAATTTAGTTTTTTACATTATGTAGTGAGTTAAGATTTGTACATTTACCCTTGCTAAATTTAGAAATAAACTCACCTCCTTAGTAAAGACTACTCTTGCTTAACTGAATACTTTGACTGCAAGCTGAATAATTCTTCTTAGACTAACTTCTCATGACACATATTCCTAGGATGCTAAAGTACAGACTACGACTCTCAAGAAAGGAGATTTAGATCATATCTTATCTTGGAATCCCCAGAATAAGGTATTGTTACCATATCTTATCTTGGAAATCCCCAGAAAGGACCTTAACAATTACGAGTTTTTCAAAATGTCTCCATTGTTACCTTGAACTTCCGGTATTGTAAAGTACTTTTGTTGAAAAAGAGAAAAGTAATCTGAAGATAATATTAAATTGATGGATATAAAAGATAATGAATCAGTCTCTACTTATACTAATGTCCCTACCAATAACATCTTGAAAAATAATGTATCATAATTATCCTTGAAAATTTGCTTTTTGATCATTTGTGAGTTAAGAATAATGTTGTTACCCTTACTTGCTCATTTTAGATATAAACTCTCCTCATATGTAAAGACGTCCTTGCATAACTGAACTCTTAGACTACTATAGCTGAATCCTTCTGAGAGTAACATCTCATGACACTTACTCCTAAGAACCTAAAGCATTGACTACGACTCTCAAAAGAGGATATAAGAACATATCCTCTCTTGAAATCCCTGGAATAAGGTATTAGTCCAAAGTGAAAATATTTCTTTATTGATTTTATTAAATTATAAAATCCTTAACATTTACAAGGACTTCAATTGTCTTCATGGTTTACTAGAACTTTTGGTACTCTAAACTTCTTTTATTGAAAAAAAGAAAAGTAATCTGAAGGTGATAGGATACAAAATTAAAGCATTGGTCTCTACTTACACTAATCTTCCTACCATTAAGTTCTTTGAAAATAAGGTAATATAATTATCTATGAAAATTTATTTTTAGTTCATGGAGTGAGATAAGATTTGTGCATTTACCCTTACTTCCTAACTTCAGAAACAAACTCTCCTCCTTAATAAATACTTACCCTTGTTTAACTGAATTCTTAAACTGCTAGCTGAATCTTTCTTAGACTAACATCTCATTACACTTACTCTCAGTATCCTAAAGCACATATTACGATTCTCAAGAAAGAAGATCTAGAACATATCTTCTCTTGGAATCCCCAAAATAAGGTACTAGTCCAAAGTTGAAATCATTCTTTAATGATTTTGTTGCACTATAAAATCCTTAACATTTACAAGGACTTCAAATTGTGTCTATAGTTTACTTGAACTTCAGTAAAGTAATTTTGTTAAAAAAGAGAAAACTAATTTGAAGATGGTAATAATTTGATAGGATTCAAAAGGTAAAGCATCAGTCTCTGCTTATACTGTTGTCCCTACCAATAAGATCTCGGAAAATAAGGTACCAAAATATCTTTGCAAATTACTTTTAGATTATGTAGTGAGTTAAGATTTATGTGTTTACCTTTACTTGCTAACTTCAGAAATAAACTCTCCTCCTTGGTAAAGATTTACCTTTGCTTAACTGAATTTTTAATCTACTAGCTGAATTATTCTTAGACTAACATCTCATGACACATACTCCTAGGATTCTAAAGAACAAACTACGACTCTCAAAAACGAAGATCTAGAACATATCTTCTCTTGGAATCCCCAGAATTGGGTACTAGTCAAAAGTGAAAATCATTCTTTATTTATTTTGTTACATTATATAATCCTTTTGACATTTACAAGAATTTCAAAATGTCCTCATGGTTACCTTGAACTTTTGATATTGTAAAGTACTTTTGTTGAAAAAGAGAAAAAGTAATATGAAGCTAATATCAAATTGATAGGGCACATCAGTCTCTCCTTATACTATTGTCCCTCCGATAACATCTTGGAAAATAATGTAACATAATTATCATTGAAAATTAACTTTTAGATCATGTAGTGAGTTAAGATTATGATGTTACCCTTACTTGCTCACTTCAAAAATAAAATATCCTCCTTAATAAAGACTTACCCTTGAATAACTGAAATCTTAGACTGTTAGCTGAATTCTTACTAGACTAACATATAATCACACTTACTCTTAGGAACCTAAAGAACAGACTACGACTCTCAAGAACGGAGATCTAGAACATATCCTCTCTTGTTATCACCAGAATAAGGTATTAGTCCAAGGTTAAAATATATCTTTATTGATTTTGTTACATTATAAAGTCTTACCATTTACAAGGAATTCATAATGTCTAATGATTTACATGAATTTCTGATATAGTAAAGTATTTTTTGTTGAAAAAGAGAGAAGTAATGAAAAGATTTTATAAATTTTATAGGATACGAAAGATAAAGAATCAGCCTCTGCTTATACTAATGTCCCAACTAATAAGATCCTGGAAAATAAGGTAACATAATTATCCTTGAAAATTTACTTTTATGATTTATGCATTTACCCTTACTTGCTCACTTCAGAAATAAACTCTCCTCCAAACTAAAGAAGTACCCGTCAATAAATGAATTCTTAGACGGCTTGCTGAATCTTTCTTAGACTAAAATCTCTTCGCCCTTACTCCAAAGAACCTAAAGCACAAACAACAAGTCTCAAGAATGGGGAGAAAGAACATATCCTCTATTAGAATCCCCAGAATACGGTGTTAGTGAAAAGTGAAAATTTCTTTATTGACTTGGTTACATTATAAAATCCTTAACAGTTACAAGGTTTTCAAATTGTCTCCATTGTTACCTTGAACATCTGGTATTGTAAAGTACTTTTGTTGAAAAAGAGAAAAGTACTCTGAAGATAATATTAAATTGATAGGATACAAAAGATAAAGCATCAGTCTCTACCTATACTATTATCCCTTACTAGGGGTGTCCAAACAATCCATTTGTCCATTGGATATCCAGCCTATCCATAGTAAAATCCATCCAATCCATTGGATAAATATAAAAGTCTTTTTTATTTTCCAAAAAAATTAATTCTTTTTCCAGATTTAAAAAAAAAACCAGAAACTAATATATATATATATATATATATATATATTACAAAATAAATAAGGCACTACCGTCCCATTCACGGATCATGATGAGCCACTCATATCATTGTCGTGGGTCGCCGGAGAGCCACTACCGACCGCCACCTTTACCACTTCATATATAAATATATATATTTATATTTATATGTAAATAAATATGAAATTGGTCAGAAAAAATAAATAAATATAAAAATTGGTAAAAAAATATAAAAAATTAAATTACACAACAATAAGTATTAGAAGATTTTTTTCTATTTTAAAATTAATAATGGATGGATTGGATGGACTTTTTTTGTGAATGGATGGATTGAATTGGATTTGTTTGATACAATTCTAATGGATATAAATTTTAAATGGATTTCTCCAATCCATTCATTTTAATCCAAATCTATATCCATCCAAACCATCCATTTTGACATCCCTAATCCCTACCAATAACATCTTGGAAAATATGGTAACACAATTATCCCTTAAAATTTACTTTTAGATAGTGCAATGAGTTAAGATTTATGTTGTTACCCTTACTTGCTCACTTCAGAAATAAACTGTTGTCCTTAGTAAAGACGTGTCCTTGAATAACTGAAAACTGCTAGTTGAATCCTTCTTAGACTAATATCTCATGACACTTACTCCTATGATCCTAAAGCACAGACTACGACTCTCAAGAAAGGAGATCTAGAACATATCTTGTCTTGGAATCCCCAGAATAAGGTACTCTCCCAAAGTGAAAATCATTCTTTATTGATTTTGTTACATTATAAAATCTTTAACATCTACAAGGATTTCAAAATGTCTCCATTGTTACCTTGAACTTCTTGTATTGTCTAGTATTAAATTGATAGCTAGGATACTAAAGATAAAGCATCAGCCTTTACTTATGCTATTATCCCTACGAATAACATCTTGGAAAATATGGTTAGATTTATGATCATGCAATGAGTTAAAATTTATGTTGGTACCCTTGCTCACTTCAAAAATAAAATCCTCTCTTTAATAAATACTTACCCTTGCATAACTGATTTCTTAGACTGCTAGCAGAATTCTTCTTTGACTAACATCTCATCACACTTACACCCAGGAATCTAAAGAACAGATTACCACTCTCAAGAAAGGAGATCTGGAACATATCCTCTCTTGTTATCCCCAGAATAAGGTATTAGTCCAATATATGTTAAAATATTTCTTCATTGATTTTGTTACATTATAATGTCTTACCATTTACAAGGACTTTAAAATGTTTACATGGTTTATATGAATTTCTGTTATTGAAAAGTATTTTTTGTTGAAAAAGGGAGAAGTAATCTGAATATTATACTAATTTTATCCATGAAAATAAGATCCTAGAAAATAAGCTAACATAATTATCCTTGAATATCTACTTTTAGATCATGTGCTAAGTTAAGATTTATGCATTTACCCTTACTTGAGAAATAAATATCCCCCAAAGAAAAGACTTACACATGGATAAATGAATTCTTAGACTGCTAGCCGAATCCTTCTTCGACTTACATCTCATCGCACTTACCCCGAGGAACCTAAAGCATAGACAACAACTCTCAATAAAGGGGATCAAGAACATATCCTCTATTGGAATCTCCAGAATACGGTATTAGTGCTAAGTGAATTTTTTTTATTGATTTGGTTACATTATAAAATCCTTAACATTTACAAGGATTTCAAAATGTCTCCATGGTTACCTTGAACTTCTGGTATTCTAAAGTACTTTTGTTTAAAAAGAGAAAAGTAATGTAAAGATTATATTAATTTTATAGAATACAAAAGATAAAGTATCAACCTCTGCTTATACTAATGTCCCAACTAATAAGATTCTGGAAAATAAGGTAACATAATTATCTTTGAAAATTTACTTTTAGATCATGTACTAAGTTAAGATTTATGCATTTACCCTTACTTGTTCACTAAAGAAATAACCTCTCCTCCCAAGTAAAGACTTACCCGTGGATAAATGAATTCTTAGACTGCTAGCTGAATCCTTCTTAGACTAACTTCTCATCGCACTTACTCCCAAGAACCTAAAGCACAGGCAAAAACTCTCAAGAAAGGGGATCAAGAACATATCCTCTATTGCAATCCACAGAATAAGGTTTTAGTGCAAAGTGAAAATCATTCTTTATTGATTTTGTTACATTATAAAATCCTTAACATTTTAAATAATTTCAAAATGTCTCCAAGATTACCTTGAACTTCTGGTATTGAATAGTAATTTTGTTGAAAAAGAGAAAACTAATTTGAAGCTAACTTTAAATTGATAGGATACAAAAATATAAAGCATCAGTCTCTACTTATACTAATGTCCCTCCGAATAACATCTTGGAAAATAAGGTGACATAATTCTCTTTGAAAATTTACTTTTAAATCATGTAGTGAGTTAAGATTATGACATTACCATGGTTACATTATACAAGGATTTGGTTAAATCAAGTACTTTTCTCTATTGATTTGGTTACATTATAAAATCCTTAACATTTACAAGGATTTCAAAATGTCTCCATGGTTACCTTGAACTTCTGGTGTTGTAAAGTACATTTGTTGAAAAAGAGAAAAGTAATCTAAAGATAATATAAAATTAATAGGATACAAAAGATAAAACATCAGTCTCTACTTATACTATATAACCCTGCCAATAACATCTTGAAAAATATTGTAACACAATTATCCTTGAATATTTACTTTTAGATCGCGTAGTGAGTTAAGATTTATGTTGTTACCCTTACTTGCTCACATCAGAAATATACTCTCCTCCTTAGTAATACTTACCCTTGCATAACTGAATTCTTAAACTGCTACTTGAATCCTTCTTAGACTAATATATCATGACACTTACTCCTAGGATCCTAAAGCACAGACTATGACTCTCAAGAAAGGAGATATAGAACATATCCTCTCTTGTTATCCCCAGAATAAGGTATTAATCCAAAGCTAAAATATTTCTTTATTGATTTTGTTACATTATAAAGTCTTACCATTTACAAGGACTTCAAAATGTCTACATGGTTGACTTGAATTTTTAATATTGTATAGTTTTTTATTATAATAATGTGCCTACCGATAAGATACTGGAATATATGGTAGCATAATTATCCTTGAAAGTTTAGTTTGGATCATGTATTGAGTTAAGATATGTGCATTTACCCTTACTTGTTATCTTAAGAAATAAAATTCTCCTCCTTAGTAAACACTTAACTTTGCTTTACTGAATTCTTAGGCTGGTAGTTGAATCCTTCTTAGACTAACATCTCATCGCACATACTCCTAGGAATCTAAAGCACAAACTACGACTAACAATAAAGGAGATCAAGAACATATCCTCTGTTGGAATCCCCAGAATAAGGTACTAGTGCAAAGTTGAAATGTTTCTTTATTGATTTGTTACATTATAAAATCCTTGACATTTACATGGACATCAAAATGTTTCCATTGTTTAATTGAACTTTTGGTATTGTAAAGTGGTTTTGTGGAAAAAGAGAAAATAACTCTGAAGATAATATTAATTTGATAGGATACAAAAGATAAAACATCGGTCTCTAGTTATACTAATGTCCATACCAATAAGATCCTAGAAAATAAGGTAACACGATTTTCCTTGAAAATTTATTTTTAGATCAAGTAGTGAGTTAAGATTTATGTTGTTACCCTTACTTGCTCATTTTAGATATAAACTCTTCTCATATGTAATGACTTACCATTGCATAACTGAACTTATAGATTGATAGATGATTCCTTCTTAAAGTAACATCTCATGAAAATTACTCCTAGGAACCTAAAGCACTGACTAAGACTCTCTTGATCTCTACTTATACTAATGTTCCTACCAATAATATCTTCGAAAATAAGGTAACATAATTATCCTCAAAAATTTATTTTTGATCATCTAGTGATATAAGATTTGTGCATTTACCCTTACTCGCTAACTTCAGAAATAAACTCCCTTCATTAGTAAAGACTTACCTTTGCTTAACTGAATTCTTAAACTGCTAGCTGAACCTTTCTTAGACTAACATCTGATGACACTTACTCTTAGGATCCTAAAGCACAGCCTACGACTCTCAAGAAAGGAGATCTAGAGCATATCTTCTCTTGGAATCCCCGGAATAAGGTACTAGTCAAAAGTAAAATCATTCTTTATTGATTTTGGTACATTATAAACTCCTTAACATTTACAAGGACTTCAAATTGTCTCTATGGTTTACTTGAACTTATGGTACTGTAAATTAGTTTTGTTAAAAATAGAAAAGCAATCTGAAGATGATATTAATTTGATAGGACTCAAAAGATAAAGCATCAGTCTCTGCTTATACTAATGCCCCTAGCAATATGATCTCGGAAAATAAGGTAACATAATTATTCTTGAAAAATTACTTTTAGATCATGTAGTGAGTTAAGATTTATGCATTTACCCTTACTTGTTCACTAAAGAAATAAACTCTCCTCCCAAGTAAAGACTTACCCGTGGATAAATGAATTCTTAGACTGCTAGCTGAATACTTCTTAGACTAACTTCTCATCGCACTTACTCCCAAGAACCTAAAGCACATGCAAAAACTCTCAAGAAAGGGGATCAAGAACATATCCTCTATTGCAATCCACAGAATAAGGTTTTAGTGCAAAGTCAAAATCATTCTTTATTGATTTTGTTACATTATAAAATCCTTAACATTTTAAATAATTTCAAAATGTCTCTTTGCTTTACTGGTCTTAGGAGTAGTAGTTGAATCCTTCTTAGACTAACATCTCATACTTTGCTCTCTAGGAATCTAAGCACAAACTACGACTAACAATAAAAGGAGATCAAGAACATATCCTCTGTTGGAATCCCAGAATAAGGTATAGTGCAAAAGTTGAAATGTTTCTTTATTGATTTATTTACATTATAAAATCCTTGACATTTACATGGACATCAAAATGTTTCCATTGTTTTAATTGAACTTTGGTATTGTAAAGTGGTTTGTGGAAAAGAGAAAAATAACTCTGAAGATAATATTAATTTGATAGGATACAAAGATAAAACATAGTCTCAGTTATACTAATGTCCATACCAATAAGATCCTAGAAAATAAGGTAACACGATTTTCCTTGAAAATTTATTTGTTGAATCAAGTAGTGAGTTAAGATTTATGTTGTTACTTACCTTGCTCATTTTAAGATATAAACTCTTCTCATATGTAATGACACCATTGCATAAGCGAACTTATAGATTGATAGATGATTCCTTCTTAAAGTAACATCTCACTTAGAAAAGTACTCCTAGGAACCTAAAGCACGGCTGGAGACCTCTTGATCTCTACTTTATATGATATTCCTGCAGTAATATCTTGAAAAATAAGGTAACATAATTATCACTCAAAATTTATATTTTGATCATCTGAAATGATATAAGATTTGTGCATTTACTACTTACTCTTCTTGAAATAAAACTCCTTGTTGTAAAAGACTTACCTTTGCTTATTGATTATATTGCTAGTGTTTCTTAGACTAACATCATTGTGCACCTCTTAGGATCTAAACCTGACCTCGACTCTCAAGAAAGGAAGTCTAGAGCATATCTTCTCTTGGAATCCCAGGAATAAAATTGCTAGTCAAAGTAAAATCATTCTTTATTGATTTTGGTACATTATAAACTCATAACATTTACAAGGACTTCAAATTGTCTCACATGGTTTACTTGAACTTATGGTCTGCATAAATTAGTTTTATTAAAATAGAAAAACTAATCTGAAGATGATTAATTTGATAGGACCTAAAGATAAAGCATCAGGTCTCTTGTATACTAATGCCCCTAATAATATGATCTCTCGGAAAATAAGGTAACATAATAATTATTCTTGAAAAATTACTTTTAGATCATGTAGTGAGTTAAGATTTATGCATTTACCATGCTTGTTCTTTAAAAATAAACTCTCCTCCCAGTAAAGACACCCGTGGATAAATGAATTCTTAGGCGCTATTCAGATACTTCTTGAACTAACTTCATCGCACTTACTCCCAAGAACCTAAGCACATGCAAAAACTCTCAAAAGAAAGGGATCAAGAACATATCCTCCTATTGCAATCCACAGAATAAGGTTTAATTGCAAAAGTCAAAATCATTCTTTATTGATTTTATTTACATTATCAAATCCTTAACATTTTAAATAATTTCAAAATGTCTCCAAGATTACCATGAACCACGGTATTGGATAGTAATTTTATTTGAAAAAAAGAAAACTAATATGATAATATTAAATTGATAGGATACAAAATATAAAAGCATCGGGTCTACTACTTGCTAATGTCCCTCGAATAACATCTTGCAAAATAGGTGACATAATTCATTTTGAAAATTTACTTTTGAATCATATGGTAATTAAGATTATAACATTACCACTTGCTTCCTCACTTGGAAGAAAAATATTGTAAAGTATTTTGATAGGATAAAAAAAAGCATCAACCAAGAATTTTTTTCCGCGAATCCCGAAAGCGGCGGCGGCGGGATCATGAGCGGCTAAGATCATGTAATATATAAAGATTTATGCATTTACCCTGCAACGATCCTTTCGACTTGCTCACTTGAAATAAACTCTCCTCCAAAGTAAGGAGTTACCGGGCGGTGTGCATAAATGAATTCTTAGACTTCTAGCGGGCAGTGAATTCTTCTTAGGCTAACATGTCATCACACTTACTTCCAGAACCTAGGGAATGCTGAAAAGAGAGAAGTAATTGGAAGATTATGTTAATTTGATAGGATAAAAAAAAGCATCAACCAAGAATTTTTTTTGGAATAGTGATAAGATCATGTAATATATAAAGATTTATGCATTTACCCTTACTTGCTCACTTGATAAACTCTCCTCCAAAGTAAGGAGTTACCTGTAAATAAACCGATGGCGATAAATGACCTGCGGTGCCATGAGCGAAAGCGATCTACATGAAACCATCGAATTGGAGATTATGTTAATTTGATAGGATAAAAAAAAGCATCAACCAAGAATTTTTTTTAAGATCATGTAATATATAAAGATTTATGCATTTACCCTTACTTGCTCACTTCAGAAATAAACTCTCCTCCAAAGTAAGGAGTTACCCGTGCATAAATGAATTCTTAGACTTCTAGCTGAATTCTTCTTAGGCTAACATGTCATCACACTTACTTCCAGGAACCTAGGGAACAGACAACAACTCTCAAGAAAGGGGATCAAGAATATATCCTCTATTAGTGCAAAGTAAAACTATTTCTCTATTGATTTGGTTACATTATAAAATCCTTAACATTTACAAGGATTTCAAAATGTTTCCATGGTTACCTTTAACTTCTGGTGTTGTAAAGTACTTTTGTTGAAAAAGAGAAAAGTAATATAAAGATAATATAAAATTGATAGGATACAAAAGATAAAACATCACTCTCTACTTATACTATATAACCCTGAAAATAACATCTTGAAAAATATTGTAACACAATTATCCTTGAATATTTACTTTTAGATCGCGCAGTGAGTTAAGATTTATGTTGTTACCCATACTTGCTCACATCAGAAATATACTCTCCTCCTTAGTAATACTTACCCTTGCATAATTGAATTCTTAAACTGCTACTTGAATCCTTCTTAGACTAATATATCATGACACTTACTCCTAGGATCCTAAAGCACAGACTATGACTCTCAAGAAAGGAGATATAGAACATATCCTCTCTTGTTATCCCCAGAATAAGGTATTAATCCAAAGCTAAAATATCTCTTTATTGATTTTGTTACATTATAAAGTCTTACCATTTACAAGGACTTCAAAATGTCTACATGGTTTACTTGAATTTTTAATATTGTATAGTTTTTTTTTGCTGAAAATGAGAAAAGTACTGTGAAGGTGATATTGATTTGATATGATACAAAAGATAAAGCATCGACCTTTTCTTATAATAATGTGCCTACCGATAAGATACAGGAATATATGGTAGCATAATTATCCTTGAAAGTTTAGTTTTAGATCATGTATTGAGTTCAGATATGTGCATTTACCCTTACTTGTTATATTTAGAAATAAATTCTCCTCCTTAGTAAACACTTAACTTTGCTTTACTGAATTCTTAGGCTGGTAGTTGAATCCTTCTTAGACTAACATCTCATCGCACATACTCCTAGGAATCTAAAGCACAAACTACGACTAACAATAAAGGAGATCAAGAACATGTCCTCTGTTGGAATCCCCAGAATAAGGTACTAGTGCAAAGTTGAAATGTTTCTTTATTTCCTTGACATTTACATGGACATCAAAATGTTTCCATTGGTTAATTGAACTATTGGTGTTGTAAAGTAGTTTTGTGGAAAAAGAGAAAATAACTCTGAAGATAATATTAATTTGATAGGATACAAAAGATAAAACATCGGTCTCTAGTTATACTAATGTCCATACCAATAAGATCCTAGAAAATAAGGTAACATGATTTTCCTTGAAAATTTGTTTTTAGATCAAGTAGTGAGTTAAGATTTATGCTGTTACCCTTACTTGCTCATTTTAGATATAAACTCTTCTCATATGTAATGACTTACCATTGCATAACTGAACTTATAGATTGATAGATGATTCCTTCTTAAAGTAACATCTCATGACAATTACTCCTAGGAACCTAAAGCACTGACTAAGACTCTCTTGGTCTCTACTTATACTAATGTTCCTACCAATAAGATATTCGAAAATAAGGTAACATAATTATCCTCAAAAATTTATATTTGATCATCTAGTGATATAAGATTTGTGCATTTACCCTTACTCGCTAACTTCAGAAATAAACTCCCTTCATTAGTAAAGCCTTACCTTTGCTTAACTGAATTCTTAAACTGCTAGCTGAACCTTTCTTAGACTAACATATGATGACACTTACTCTTAGGATCCTAAAGCACACCACCTACATCACAAGAAAGGAGATCTAGAACATATCTTCTCTTGGAATCCCCAGAATAAGGTACTAGTCAAAAGTAAAATCATTCTTTATTGATTTTGGTACATTATAAAATCCTTAACATTTACATGGACTTCAAATTGTCTCTATGGTTTACTTGAACTTATGGTACTGTAAATTAGTTTTGTTAAAAAGAGAAAAGCAATCTGAAGATGATATTAATTTGATAGGACTCAAAAGATAAAGCATCGGTCTCTGCTTATACTAATGCCCCTAGCAATAAGATCTCGGAAAAAAAATAAGGTAACATAATTATCCTTGAAAAATTACTTTTAGATCATGTAGTGAGTTAAGATTTATGCATTTACCCTTACCTACTCACTTCAAAAATAAACTCTCCTCCTTAGTGAATACTTAACTTTGTTTATTGAATTCTTAGACTGCTACGTTGAATCCTTCTTAGATTAACATCTCATCACACTTACTCCCAGCAACCTAAAGCACAGACTACGAATCTACAGAAAGGAGATCAAGAATATATCTTCTGTTGGAATCCACAGAATAAGATACTAGTGCAAAATGAAAATCTTTTTTTAATTGATTTTGTTATATTATAAAACCCTTGGCATTTACATAGACTTCAAAGTGTCACCATTGTTTACTTGAACTTCTGGTACTCTAAAGTACTTTTTGTTGAAAAGAGAAAAGTACTCTAAAGATAACATTAACTTGATAGGATACACAACGTAAAGCATTAGTCTCTACTTATACTATTATCCCCACCAATAAGATCTTGGAAAATAAGGTAACATAATTATCCATGAAAAATTACTTTAAGATCGTGTAGTGAGTTAAGATTTAAGTTGTTACCCTTACTTGCTCACACTTCAGAAATCAACTCTCCTCCTTCGTAAAGACTTACACTTGCACAGCTGAATTCTTAGTCTGCTAGCTGAATCCTTCTTAGACTAACATCTCATCAAACTAACTCCCAGGAACCTAAAGACCAAACTACGACTCTCAAGAAAGGAGATCTAGAACATATCCTCTCTTGTTATCCCCAGAATAAGGTATTATTCCAAGGTTAAAATATCCTCTCTTTAAAAGGACTTCAAAATGTCTACATGGTTTACATGAATTTCTGATATTGTAAAGTATTTTTTGTTGAAAAAGAGAGAAGTAATCTGAAGATTATATTAATTTGATAGGATACAAAAGATAAAGCATCGACCTCTACTTATACTAATGTACCAACTACTAAGGTACTATTCCAAAGTGAAAATCATTCTTTATTGATTTGGTACATTATAAAATCATTAACGTTTACAAGGACTTCAAATTGTCTCAATGGTTTACTTGAACTTCTGGTACTGTACTTTTGTTAAAATAAGAGAAAAGCAATCTGAAGGTGATATTAATTTGATAGGACTCAAAAGATAAAGCATCGATCCCTGCTTATACTAATGTCCCTACCAATAAGATCTCGGAAAATAAGGTACCAGAATTATCCTTGAAAAATTACTTTTGTATCATGTAGTGAGTTAAGATATTTGCATTTACCCTTTCTTGCTCATTTCAGAAATAAACTCTCCTCCTTAGTAAAGACTTACCTTTGCCTTACTAAATTCTTAAACTGCTAGATGAATGCTTCTTAGACTAACGTCTCATGACACCTACTCCTAGGAATCTGAAGCACAGACTACGACTCTCATGAAAGGAGATCTAGAACAAACCCTCTCTTGGAAACCCTAAAATAAGGTATTAGTCCAAAGTGAAAATCTAGCTTTATTGATTTTGTAACATTATAAAATCCTTGACATTTACAAGTACTTCAAAATGTCTCCATGGTTTATTTGATTTTTTGGTGCTGTAAATTACTTTTGTTGAAAAAGAGAAAAGTAATTTGAAGATGATATTAATTTGATTGTATACAAAAGATAAAGTATCAGTCATTGCTTATACTAATGTCCATACCAATAAGATCCTGTAAAATAAGGTAACATAATTATCCTTGAAAAATTGCTTTTAGATCATGTAGTGTGAGTTAAGATTTATGTTGTTACCCTTACTTGCTCATTTTAGATATAAACTCTCCTCATATGTAAAGACTTACCCTTGCATATCTAGGCTGCTAGCTGATTCCTTTTTAGAGTTACATCTCATGACACTTACTCCTACGAACGTAAAGCACACACTATGACTATCAAGAAATGAGATCTAGAACATATCCTCTTTTGGAATCCAAAGAATATGGTATTTGTCCAAAGTGAAAATAATTCTTTATTGATTTGGTTATTTCATAAAATCCTTAACATTTACAAGGACTACAAATGTCTCCATGGTTTATTTGAACTTCGGGTACTCTAAAGCACTTTTGTTGAAAAAGAGAATAGTAATTTGAAGGTGATATTAATTTGATAGGATACAAAATATAAAGCACCAGTCTCTGTCTCTGCTTATACTAATGTGCCTATCATTATTTTGTTTCCTAAATCATAATGTAGATGGATAATGTTGACCATTTCACAGTTTGAATGATGGAACTATATCACACAGGAATGAAAAGAACAATACGAGCAGGGAAATGTAACAAAGCATTTACCCAGCTTTACGAGGCAGGGCAATGTAACAAAGCATATACATTGTTTTACTTGAAAGTAAAAAACTTCTTGCATTATATATCATCATAATGATGACATCGATAATCCTCTCCTTCCTCGTCATCTTCTTCTCCCTCAGCACCAACCTCCTCATAATCCTTCTCAAGAGCAGCAAGATCTTCACGGGCTCCTGAGAACTCACATTCCTCCAAACCTTCACACAAATACCAGTGGACAAAGGCCCTATTTGTGTACATGAGATCAAACTTGTGATCTATGCGAGATAACACCTCCTCGACAACAGTGTTGTTACTAATCATGAAAACAACCCTTTTTACCTTAGCAATATCACGACCAGAAACAACTAATGGAGGCTGATAATTGATACCGCATTTGAATCCAGTTGGGCACCAGGAAACAAACTGCACTATTCTTTTTGTTTTGATGGTGCCAACAGCAGCACTGACATCCTTTGGAACAACATCTCCGCGTTACATCAAACAGCAAGCAATGTATTTCCCATGTTTGGGATCACACTTGGCCATCATGTTGGCAAGCTCAAACTCTGCATTGGTGATTTTAGGAAGAGAGAGCTGTTAATGGTAAACTGTTATGGAGTAAAAGTACTCTTATTATCTACACCACCCTTCAAAAAACAATTCATTGGCCTTGCTAGTAGGAGGCCCATTAACATAGTGAGATCCACTCATCAACGGTCAAGATCGGAACACAAGATCAGACGGCCTAGAACAACACCATTCAACAACCTTTGACTCTTAAAATACAATCATCAATGTAAAGATAGAGGTAAGCATTTATTACCCATTAATATTTGCAATTAACTCTCCAACGCCTGACTTTAGCATCTGAGTGGCTTTGCAAGTACACCCCACCTCGTCTCAGAACATCAACATCGGACGTGACCATTATTGATCAAGCTCACCTTCTACCAACTGTCTAGGATCGGCTGACCCTTAAACACGGTACAGAACATTGGTGACCACAGTGGGAGTAACTTGAACTTAATTACTTTCACCTTCTTTTCTGATCAGTAATGACCCCTCAATTGAGGTCTGGTTTATGTCTGGCGAGTGTCATTGAACCGGTCGAACCTCGGCCAGTTCACACTCAACCCCGTCTAGGGGAACTCCTGAAAGAATAGCAGTGACAAAACATTTCTCGGATCGGAATGCTTTTCATGGAAGTTCGTTCTATGTCCCGACTTCCACCACCTCCCGCAATGCTTCCGGTTCCAATGGACGCAGTACATCAACTGGTCCAAATTCTGACTCAACATAACGGTCAGACAGCTCGGAGCCTCTGTATTTCGAATTAGAAGTCGAGATTGCGTGTATCGAGAGCTCGAAACGCCCCGGATCGGAATTCTCCACAAATAAGCATTCCGCCCGTGTACTTGGCACCTCGACAAGAGCCCAGTAGAGCACCAGAGGGACGAAGGCGTCATCGTACCCTCCTCAGACGACGTCACTATCATCGCTCTCCCCCACGAAGGCATGGAAGGGGAGAGCCTCGGGCACCTCCTGAAAAAATTGATTACACTTATGATCCAGAGGACACTTATGAAGAGTACTCATCTTTTGCTTCATCTTCACCACAGAGGCGACGTTCTAAAAGCCGGGAGACGCTCCCGAGGCAGGAACATCGCCGACGCCGCTCTAGGAGAACCCCTGAACGGAATCAACACCGCTCAAGGGATCGACCCCAACATCCTCCACCTCGGATATCAGTTCCAGAGGTTCCACCAGTTACAACTCCTCTTCTTCTCACCGGTCCTATTGTTGCCCCCATTCCAAGAGGAGGGCAATTTACAGCCGAGATAGACTTTTTTCCCATCCCTCGGGGCTTGGAAAAACCTCCAGAGAATTTAAAAATCTACAACGGACTTGGATATCCGAATGCTCACATAGAATACTACGAAACAATGATGCAATACCGAAATGCCCAAGGTGAGATTATGTGTAGACTTTTCTCTCTCACTCTTGATAAATCGGCAGATACCTGGTTCAGGGAAATCCCGACGAATTCAATCTCATCCTGGCAGCAACTCTCCAAACTTTTTTCTACAAGTTTTGCACATTCCAAAGTGAGGCCGAAGTCATGGATGGTGCTGCATGGAGTTCACCAAGAAGAAAATGAATCTATCTGAGCTTTCATTGAAAAATTCAATAATGAAGCTGGAAAGGTACATGGTTTAAATGAGGATTTTCGTTTGTATTTTCTATCCCAAGGTTTGCGCAAGGGGACACTGTTTCAAACCAATGTAAGTGTAAACCGACCCTCGACTTTGGGAGAGTTCCTCCGACTTTCTGAGAAGTACATAGATCATGAAGAAGGGGACGAAGCTAGCAGGTTTTTTGTTAAACATGGAGCAAGTCAACCCAAAGATTTCAAACCTCGTCTGGATAAAGGATTTCCGAACTCGGAAGAAAACCGGATGTTTCAAACCGGTGGCCTATCTAGGGAATTCAAACCACGAGTAGGAAGGCATTAGGAGTATGCAAAACTCACCTGTGGAAGGGCAAAGATTCTACATGAATGCCAGAATAATGAGTTCAACGAAGTTCGTTATCCCGATCCCATTCCTCCAAGACCGGGGCAACGATCCAACAAGTACTGCCGGTATCACAAGAGTGTCGAACATGAGACCAATCGCTGCAACGCTTTGAAAGACGACATAGAAGACTTGATCAAAAAAGGCAAGCTTGGCCAGTATGTTAAAAAACCATTTAGACAAAGTGATACGGTTAAAGAAGAAAGGGACGATGTTAGAAACACAGGTAAAAACATCGTCGAGAATGCAGAAGAAGAACCTGATACCCGGAAGTCTAGAGGACGACCGGTGGTAATGGTCATCTCAGGAGGCGACTCTGAAGGAGCAACTGCAAGGACGATCAAAAGAAAGTGGAAGGAGATCCAGTGTGTTGCCTCCACATCTTCTGTTCTGATTTTATCCACACGTCCTTTTTTATCTTTTGGAGATGAAGATCTTTTGAATGGAAAGATTAATGAAGATATACCACTCCTAATCTCGGCCGTAATGGCTAATACCGAGATTAGGAGAATTCTGGTAGATCAAGGTAGTTCTTGTGACATTTTCTTTTCTAGCGTTTTTGAATGGATCAGAATCTCTCCAAAGGAGTTGTCCCCATATAAGGGCACTGACCTCTCCGGTTTCAACGGATCCCAAACCAGAACAATGGGCTACGTAGAACTAAGAGTCACCTTTGGTGAAGAACCTCTACATCGGACTGTACTGACTAAATTCATGGTATTAACTTGCCCATCAATCTTATTGACATCCATAGTCCATTTAAAAATGAAGTTCCATTCTCTATGCAACAAGGTCATAACCGTCAATGCCGATCTGGAGTCTTCAGAAAGGTGTTATTACCTTCTCCTTAAGGCAGAAGTCCCTCCGAAAGAGGAGGCCGAGCTTATACCTTCAGAAGTCTCTGCAAAGAACAAGGTAATAGAATTTTCTGAAGTCAATGTGACCGATTTGGATGCAAGGTATGACCCTGACAACTCGGATGACGAGAATGATAACCCTCTGTCTTTGGAATTCAAAAAGAAGTTGAAACGACCTGAGCCTGATGGTGAGTTTGTTGAGGTGGTCCTGGGAGACGACCCTAAGAAAACTATGAAGATAGGCGCTGATCTCCCAGAGGAAATTAAGGCAGAACTAACCCAATGCCTGAAAGACCATGCCGATCTTTTTGCATGGTCTGCCGAGGACATGCCCGCATTCCAGCGGAAGTCGCCTGCCACCAATTATCAATATATCTCGATGCAAAGTGGGTTGCCCAGCGCAAGAGGGTTCAAAGTATCGAAAAAACTAAAGCCACTGCTAAGGCCATTGACGATTTAGTTAAAGCTAATTTTGTAAACGAGGTCAAGTACACTACTTGGCTCTCAAATCCTGTACTTGTTAAAAAATCTAATGGAAAGTGGCGTATGTGTGTTGATTATACAGATCTTAACAGATCATGTCCTAAAGACGCTTTCCCAGTTCCTAATATTGATCGCTTAGTTGATAATGCTTCCGGTTTCCCAGTTTTATCGTTTATGGATGCATACTCAAGTTACAACCAAATCCCAATGTATCCTCCTGATCAGGAGAAAACTGCTTTCATGATGGAAACCAGAAATTTTTGTTACCGAGTTATGCCCTTTGGCTTGAAAATGTCGGAGCAACAGTTGTGAGAAAACGTGATAGTGCAAGTGTACACTATCAACAAGTAATAGAGAGTAAGTGAGATCGTTCCCACGAGAAATTATGCTTAACTTTGACAGTTTAATTTGATTAAAAAATTAGTTAGGAAAGTAAATGACACACAAGTTTTGGGTAACATAAACAGTAGTAAGAAGTAAAGGGTAATGGTATTAAGGGTATGTTTAATGCTGCAGCATTAGGTGCTGCAGCAATAAGACGTTATTCTCTCGAATACTTCACACTAGGTTTCTTTGCAAGAGTTTATCTCTAAACCCTAAAGAAGTACCTCCTAGGCTGCTTGAGCATCGACAGTATTCACCTTATGGGTTATGCCCTCCTATCTCCAGGGTTTAAGCTAGGAACATCAAGATTTCTCGTTAATGATCACTACCCATATTACCTTGTGAGATTAATTTACAAACCATCTCTGAATTTTTAAATGCTATTTAGAATAGACGGACAATCCTACTCTAAAATGGAAATATTATCACACACAAGGTAAAATGCACAACATTAAACATACTTCATTAATCACATAGAAAATCTAGCTACATCAGATCCAACATCTCAACTATGAGTATTTAGCTCATATTGAGCTTGCAAAACATGGTGAACAACTTAAACGAAATAGTATAAGTCATATTACAAGTTTCAAGGTAGAAATAGACACTACTAAGAGAGAACAGTAGAGGAGCTCCAATGGTGACAGTGGAGATCTGATCCAGCTCATCTAAGTAGAAATCTCCAAGAAAGATGCAATTCGGTGATGTCACAAAGAATAGTCTCAAAGAACGAAAATATTTGGTAATGAACAGGTGAGCTTGCACATTAAGAAGGAGCTATCTCTAAACTTCCTCTTGACGGCAGAGCATCTCCCAAATGAAGAATGGGAAACTTCCTTATATAGTGTCTCCTTGCACACAACCCTAAAATGATCTCATTGAGGTACACGTCCTAGGTTAAAGGACATTTAGGGGAAATTCTCATTAGGTCATATCTTTCCGTGCTCCTCCAGCTCTGACACTTGTCCTTTTCGTGTTTTCTGTGTTTCCATGAGCTTTCTCTCTCATCTAGCGCATTTTCATAATTGCGCACGCACCTGTCAGCACTTAAACAAAACGCAATTAAACACGCAAAGGGCATAGAAAGCAAGTAATAACCATCATAAATGATAGTTATCACACCAACAAACTTGAACCGTTGCTTGTCCTCAAGCAATGACACTTGACAAAGGCAAGCACAACTGTTAACAAGCAATCACAATCAATGAAACAATTCAATTATACAACACAAGAAGAATCAAGCTGAGCATCAACTTTCAGCTAGTGGTGATCACTTGGAGCCTTTGCTCAATTGATCATCATGAATGCCTAATTTTCCTAAAACAAAAACTTTCAATAAATCCAAAAACTTTGTTAATGGTCTTGCGAAGCCTTTGCTTGCATGATCATTAACAATGAGGACCTAGTGGTGATCACTTGGAGCCTTTGCTCAATTGATCATCATGAATGCCTAATTTTCCTAAAACAAAAACTTTCAATAAATCCAAAAACTTTGTTAATGGTCTTGCGAAGCCTTTGCTTGCATGATCATTAACAATGAGGACCTAGTGGTGATCACTTGGAGCCTTTGCTCAATTGATCATCATGAATGCCTAATTTTTCTAAAACAAAAACTTTCAATAAATCCAAAAACTTTGTTAATGGTCTTGCAAAGCCTTTGCTTGCATGAATTATTAACAATGAGGACCTAGTGGTGATCACTTGGAGCCTTTGCTCAATTGATCATCATGAACGCCTAATTTTTCTCAAAACTTTCAATAAATCAAAAAAAACTTTGTTAGTGGTCCTGCGAAGCCTTTGCTTGCATGATTATTAACAATGGAGTGCTAATGGTGGTCACTTGGAGCCTTCGCTCAATTGATCGTCATGAAAGCTCAGTTTTCACAACTAAACAAGATAAAAAAATAAAAACCTAGAACTACGTAGCTTTGAATTCTCCATCGCACCTGGAGATACGTAGGAGCGGATCCCCTCCGTCAAGCACAACAAACCAAAAACACTTTCCTTTCCAAAAAGACCTAACCGACCCCCGAACCCAAATCTTCCGGTTTTCCAAAAGACCATCTGCCTTCCCAAAAAGGTTTTTCTTCAATATTTTCCTTATAAAAAATATTGGTGGCGACGTCATTGTTTTAAAAGTTGTAAACGAAGAAAAACCCCTCGGGGACTTTTCGGGCGCAACAGCTGGCGACTTCACTGGGGACTAATTTTTTTTTTTAAAAAGAGGGTCGAGCCTAATTAATTAAATATGCGATTTATGTGTTTGATTTGAATATCTTGTTTTGTCTCTATTCTTCTTCTTTCTCATACAAGCATTGTTGCATTCATATGCATTCACTTCTTCCTCTACTATGATTGTTTTCCCTCTTATCTTCTTTGCTTGTATGCTTAGTGTCCGCATTTCCCTCACTCTTATCATGTTCCCCCCTTCTTGGCTCCCTTTCTTGAGGTAAGCAATGGAATTGGTTGCTGTTGAAACTCTAGGCTGACTTATTTGATGTTAAACCCTAGGGTAGACAACATGCTATTTTTTGCTTTTGTCTGGACTGTTCTGGGTTTTCATTTGCAGGTGGGGAAGGGTAGCTATTTCTAGGTGTTGTGCCCTCAGCACACACACACACCCTATACTTGTGAGCGTTGAGTGGGGCCTAAAACCCAAGGTCTGAACAAAAACCTAGGAGAGTGGGAACGACTAGTGACTACCATTCGTAGACCTTTGTCTGTATGGCTCTCATGAAAGTTCCGCCCAAGAGTACGCTTTGTCATGATGCCTCACACTCGGTAGCTTTCTACGATTGTGGGTGTTATCATGAGGAAGACTTTAGCTCTTGGTTGCCATTGTGACGAAGTGATTAGAACTTACATGGGAGGATTACCCTTTTCGTCGACTTTAGACCCTATGATTCCCACCCTTCGTAGGACACGGGGGCACGCCTTTGTTTGTTGCATTTAGCTTAAGCATTCCTTTTTCTCAAACTTTATTTCGAAAGTTGTAATTTTTCTTTCATAAACAACTACATGAGGTGGCATGTATATTCGAAAATGTTCAAAATCCCACCAATAAACCTCATTTTATTACCATTTTTCCATGTCATCCACATCATTTCGCATTCACATCATTTTGCACCATTGCATTTGCATCTAACAAAATCTTGAAAAAATTTGTCATCTGCATTCTTCATGCATTAAAGTTTGTTTGCCGGAGATCGCAACATAACACTGAACCATTGTCATAGGTGTGTAAGGAGCAACATGGAATCAAAAGGCAAAACTGCATTCAATTCGAGGTTCCCCATTGTAAAGAAGGTTGATGTAACTAGTTTGAAAGAGTATGCTTCTCTATTAGGCCCTATTGAGCTTCGGTCCTTCGACAAGACTTATGGGAACATCCACAGGTTATTACAACTAGAAGTACAAGAGAGTGCCATCGCTGCCTTAAGTTTGTTCTATGATTCAGAGATTAGGTGTTTTCTTTTCAAGAACTTCCAAATGGCGCCTACCTTAGAGGAGTATGAGAAGATTCTGGGTTTTGATCGCTCAGAGGTCAGACCTTACCAGTATCAGAGGCAATATTATTCAGATGAGAAGCTCGCCTCCTTGTTGCAAATCAGTGTTGAAGAAGTGCGGTCCCATAAAGTTGAGCGTAACAAGATATCTGGGTTTCCTCAAGGTTACTTTGAGAGTTTGATGGCTAGTCATGCAGTATCAAAGAGTTGGGCTCCTTTCAAGCAAATACTAGCTTTGACCATCTTCGGCATTGTTCTTTTCCCTCAGATTGAGAAACATATAGATGAAACTGCTGTTGGGGTGTTCCTGGCTTTCAAGAGTGCAAAAAGTCCCATCAATCTGGTTCCTGCTATTCTCGCCGAGACCTATCGTGCCTTCACTCGCCATCATGAGTTCCGAAAGGACAAGATGTGTTGTTCCTTCCCTGTGCTATACGCTTGGTTGATCAATCATGTATGTGTTAACAAAAGTGATGTTGGGGATCTGCTATCCTATGCCTTGGGTTGTAATCCGAAGACTATGAGCCCTCGGGAGTGGAAGGATACTTTTCAGAACCTCGATGCTCTTCAAATTCGATGGTTCTCACACAAGTGTTGGGAGGACAAACCCTCAGTGATATTCCAATGTGGCAGTTTCCAGAATGTTCCTCTCATGGGAACACAGGGGTGCATCAACTATAACCCGTCTTTGACCTTGAGGCAACTCGGGTACCCTATGCGAGATTCACCCTCCGAAGCAATGTTGTTCCGTTTTTACCTCCATGCGGGGATCCCTAAAGACGAGGACTTACTTCGGCGAGTCTTGCAAGCTTGGGAAACCGTAGTGCAGAAAGACAAGGGCGAGTTATCTAAAAGGACCACTGCTATCTCTTTCACTCAATGGCTCGAGAAAAGGATTAAAGAAACTCGATCATCCAATCAGAAGGGGCCATCACTTGAGGAGAAAGTACCAGAGCCTCACGTTCCCCTCATTGAAGAGCTAGAAGAAGCTAAGTTGGCATTATCCAAAGTGGAAGAAGAGAAAGGCCTTGCAAGACAGGTTAGGAAAATTGATGCAAGACAAGCGGAAGCTAGAGAATGAAAATGCTCTCCAAGCCGCAACTATTGAAGCAGCCAACAGGAAACTTGAAATAGAAGAAGAAAGCAAGAGGGAGGTTTAGAAACATTTGAAAGGTGCTAAAGAGGAAATAAAGAGGTGTACCTCAAAGATGAATGAAGCTATGGCAGAAGCATATGAATGGAAGGAACTATATGACAAGTCATGGAAGAAGGAGAAAATGGTCAAAGATGCACTAGCTAAGTCAAGAAAAGAATTCCAAGTGATGAAGTTCGAATTGGGGGACCAAATGGAAAGCATCAGGCAAGATAGAGAGTCCATCATAGGGATCTTGAAAGAGTACCAACAAGCTTTAAGGTTTGAACAAGGCAGGTCGGATGAATTGAAGAGGAATCTCATATGCCTAAGGGAATCTTATGAGCAAGTGCAAGTAGAAAGCCAGTATTGGGAGCAACGTTTCATGGCCCTAATTGGCAGAATAGAGGACCAAGAGATTATCAAGGAGCTAAAGGGTGAGATTCAGCTTTGGAGGAGTAAATTTTCAAAGCTAGCCGGGCTAGCTAACCAAGCTGTGAGGGATGTTCCCAAGAAGCTAAGAAGAGCTGAAGTAGAAATGAATCCTTCCAACACTCTGGCCAAGGTGTACGAGTTTGTCGAGTACTGCAAGATCCTAACAGAAGAACTCATGCAGAAAGCCAAAGTGGCAGCCGAAAGCAAGAAGAGAAAGAGGGAGGAGAAGCTGAAAGCTATTTGCCTTTGAATTCCACTTTAGAGCATTGTGATAATCCTTAGGAAATTGTAAACTTTCTCTAAAAAGTTGTAATTTTCTTTGGAATATAGTACTTTTCTGTCAAAAACATTTGTTTTCAGAATATTGTATTTTTCCTTCGAGTTTGAAGTTGTAGTATTCTATCCTTTCGAATGAAGTGTGTTTGTTTTGCCTATTGCTTCCAACCTCGTTGCAGCCAAATTAAAAATATAAACAAAAAATAAATAATAAAAAAAGAGTGTTAGAGCTTTAAATTCACACGCCTATGACAATGCAAGGTGTATTACGATTCCCGGCGCCAAAGCAAACATAAAATCATACATATCGCATTGCATTACATTCATTTATTCATTCTTGTGTTCATAAGTGTGTTTCACAACGTAAAATCGTGCAAAATTTGGTTAGGCATCGCTATTTGACGCGTCTACAAGCAAGGAACATTGACAACAATCAAGGCGACGCGATCGTGGCAATCCACCGCCACATCGAATCCCGAATTCCGTGAGATCCAAATCCTAATGGTCGTGGTCGCAAGGTCGAATCAAGGGAATCAAGTCCTTCAAGTGAGATGGAAATCATGAAAGCTCAAATGGCGAGAGGTCATAAGAGTCTTTGAGTGCCTTAAGAAATGTTGGTACAGTGAAGCTACTCTTCTGCCAGGGTGGACAATCCTCCTCCTCCTCGGGTCGTGGATCCTCAAGCCCGATCCGATCCCAATCCTCGCTCGCTCCGGAACTCCGACGGGTTTCAATTGGCCAATGACGGTCCATCCCCAAGTTCGTGGGACCAATCCACTGAATACAATTCACTCACGTGACCCACGCCGCGCGTGAACCCACCGTAGTGACAATGAATAATCCTCATTACGGTGTGAATGGTTTCCCTCGACTACCCTACCGAAACCGTAAGTCCGTGACGATGCTAGAGGAGAGATTAAGAGGCGTAGAAGGAGCGAGTTCACGGGCGTAAATGCCCATGAGCCGTGTCCGTCCCTAATCTAGTCTTGCCTCCCAAATTCAAAGCACCAATTTTTGATAAATACAGAGGGACGACTTGCCCGATCGATCATGTGACAATGTATCGCGGAAAATGATCGCTTATGCCCGGATGATAACTCGATGATGCATCGCTTTCAGAAAGTTTAGCCGAGCTCCTTGATCGGTATATGCAGCTTGCGACCAACCAATATTCGTTCTTTGGAAGGACATGGCGGATGCTTTTATGCGTCAATACCAAGATAAACAATGATTTGGCTCCTGATAGGACTCAACTACAATGCATGTCTAAGAGAGATAATGAGTCGTTCAAGGAATACGCTCGAGAGGTGGAGGAACCTCATTGCTCAAGTGAAACCCCTCTCTTTGGACAAAGAAATGGTCCACATGTTTATGGATACCCTTCTGCGGTATATTATGATAGGTTGGTTGGCGGCGTAGCCTCAAATTTCTCTCGAGATGGTGGTCACAGGGAAAGAGTAGAGAATGGTATGCGCAATGGAAGAATATCTCATGGCCAAAGACTCCTTCCAATCGAAAAAAACCTTTTCTTTGGACCCTACAAGAAGAAAGAGAGGTGAAACCAATGCGATTATTGAGCGGTGGTGGTCCGTCACACGCTAATCCTCCGCAAGCTATTCCATTCCTTCTCAAGCACCACCAAGCACGACCATTTCAATCAAACTATCGATCACAGGAACTATAATGAAAGGAAGTCAGTTGTCTTCGATCCAATTCCTATGTCCTACACGGACTTGTTTAATTATCTCATCACCAAAAAAATAATCAACACTCGTCAGATGAAGCCGTACCAACCTCCCTATCCCAGGAGATACAACGCAAATGCTACCTGCGCCTTTCATTCTGGGGCAGTAGGTCATGTGGTGGAGGATTGTAAAGCGTTCAAGTATGTGGTGCAAGAATTACTTGATGCAAAGACTATATCATTTCAGCAACCCAATATAACCACTGATCCGTTGCCGGGGCATAGAGGATCTTCGGTCAATGCCGTTGACAATCGGGGCGGTCAGTGTTTGATTAGAGAGGTTGATTGCATTCAGATGCCTTTGGATGTCATCCATGCTGAATTATGCCGTTTTGGTGTCATCAAAGAAGGGTGTGCTAGGAAAGACGCCTGTGATAATCCAAGCTGCATCGGGGCGTGTAAAGGCTTTAAACCAATTCTCCAAGATCTCTTAGACAGACACCTGGTCCAAGTGGGAATCCAGAAGAAAGAAGAAAGTATATCTACCTTGCAATCAGGCAATGGAGGCTTCAGGAGACCGATAGAAATTCCCTGCAATTGATAACTCATATTTATATGAGTTATTTATACTCACTCACGAATAAATCATGCAAGTTCTTGAGCAATACAAGGTTTAATTAATTAGTTTTATAATGATTTCTGAGTTTTAGGTAAATAAGAGTTAAAAAGATAAATCTGTGCATTTAGGCACCAAATGGTGCCCTCGAGAGCGCTTTTGATGCTTTTTGTGCATGTGCAGAAATTCGATCTTTGAACGTTACCACGTCCCTCACCACGCCTACAAAGAGCAAAGCAGAGCAAGAGTGAAAGATCTTAATTTTGGCGCGCTGAGTAATGATAGTCAAAGATATAAAAGTCAGAAGATCTTCGGTTTCCCCATGAGCTGACACGCAGAAGCACTGTAGCGTTGAATAGTGTCAGGGAAAAGATAGGAAAGCAGGCTGGTAGGTGAGCAAGTGACATCAGCACATGTAAGCAAGGTGGCTATTTAATGAAGGCTCAGCACTCTCTCAAGGCATCACCAACCACACCCACGATCATCTCCTTCACCTATCTTCAGCATCACTTCATCATCTCACCTTCTCCACCATAAAACTTAGAATTTGTTTTGTAAAGAAGATCTGGAAACAGACTTCTCTATTTTACTGAACTTAGTTTTATTTCTGTACTTTTGTGTAAAGCTCAGACGTTGTAACGTCTATACAGCGTACATGCTAAGAAGTTACTTGGGTGTATCTTTTGCACTTGAGTTCTTTTCTGTTATGTATGGTATTAGGATTTCACATCCTTTTCATTCTGTAATGATGCTCAACATGAGCTAAACACCTTGTAGTTGAGTTGTTGTCTTGCTATTAATGAATTCCTAGTCAATTGTTATAAAGTATTGGCGTACATGTTTTAAATCTTTGTGTAATAATATTTCCAAACTTGTTTTGAGGTTGGCCTCTTAAAATGGGTAGATTCATAGGTACAGACATGGTCTATGAAAAGAAATCAAAGATTTATATGAACGAACAATGCACTAAAGACATTTAGGCATCTTTATTTAAGTCTAGACATAGAATAAATAATAGTTCATAGAACATTGCTGTGGGTGCTTTAAATACAGGAGTGGGCCTATTTAGAACCTAGACATAGGATTTCTTATACTTGAAACTCTGACGTTTTGTGCTGAAAAGCATAGCTCTTTTGCAACAGCGTTCAAACGTGGCCACGTCTTTACAGAATAGCATTTGAACGTCATAACGTCTAAACGTTGTAACGTCTAGCTAGGAAGGATTTATTTGCATACAACAACTCAACTCATCTCCCATCCATAATCACAACCAACATTTGTTTACTTATTTTATTCACATCCTTAGCTTTTAAACCAACTCTTATTGCCGATTTGATACTTGACTCTCTTGTGTTTTGAAACTTGAACTTTGAAAGCATACCAATCCTCGTGGGAACGATCCCCTACTTTTATCCACTCTATTACTTGCACGACGTGTATACTTGCACTGATATTGCGAATTCCACACTATTTTACACGTGTAATACCCCAATTTTGTCCGTCCTTCAACTTGAGCCAATTTCAATCATCGAGCTCAACTAAATCGAAATACCGCTGTTTAAATTAAGCAGACGCGCGAATGATCAATCTTTTCGTGCGTTCTTCAATTTAATCTTCGTATTTGGGTTTAGTCGTACATAAGTAGTGTTTTTTAGTTAATGAGCTCATTTCTTCTATTTGAGTCTCGTTTTAGCGTATTCGTCTAGTCTGGCCCGTTCTCGTCTTCGTATTTGGCCAGACTCTTTTTATTATTATTATTTCTTGTGCAGTTAATTTAATTTGAGAATGTATATAGAGTCCAAAATGTCAAAAATTCTATTTAGTGTTATTTACAATTTAAAAGTGTTATATAATCCAAAAATGTCAAAAAATACTATTTAATTCTTATTACTGAATAGGAAGTGTTCAAATGTCCCAATGTCCAAAAATGCAAAAAATAATAATACAAATATACAAAAATAAATAAATTCGAAAATTACAAAAATAAAAAAAAAACAACGGCAAAGAAGCAGAAGTAAAGCCGGGTTCCAACAAATGCTTCCAAATAGTCACCGATCCGCTCCACTCCAAATCAAAAAATCAAAGCCCAGTCAAACGTAATTAAATGCCTAACCTAATTTTTTAATATAAAAACATCACATCAACAGTGAGAGAAGAGGACACGTTTTTCGAGGTAAAAATCACTAAAAAAAAAAGATTAGGGTTTTACACTAAAACCCTAATCACCTAAACGCCACTTTTCGAGATCTGAGAAGGGAAAATTGAAATGTCAACAAAGGCGTGAGCGAGAAAACATCGAAGCGGTGACCTAATATCATACGATTTATTCTTTACTTTGAAACCTTTGAAAACGAGGTTGGTGCCATTTTTTTACGTTTGTCCTTTAGATGTATATGAAAAAACGAAAATGTAAATCGAGATAATGCGGATCTGCCATGCTTTAAGCTTCATTTGGTGTTTATATGTCAAAAATTACGTAGACACAGTAAAGTAGACTGCTAGCTCGTTTCTTTGTGTGTTCAATGTTTTGTTTGTTGAAATATTACCTTCAGTCTATTACCTTCAGTCTATATGTCAAATATTACCTAACAAAAAGCATCAGAGGCCGTCCTGTTTGTGGAATATTACCTTCAGTCTCTGTTGTTTTAAAAAAAAAACGAACGTAAAGATGGAAGAACGAATCAGTTATTTTTTGTACACCAGAAACAAAGAGAAGAGAGGGAAACCGAAGCTAAAAAAGAGGAATAGACAAAAAAAAAAGCAAACCTGGAAACACGGGTGTCGCCGGCGAAACCCCCACCGCAGGCGTCGTCTTCTCCGGCGCTTCCTCGCCGCAAGACCACCGTCGCGAGCCACCCTCCGTCTGCGCGTCCCCGTCTCCCTCCTCTCTCCCGCTTCGGTCCCGCTGCCTCCCTTCGCCTTGATTTTGTTTCACCTCTCTCTCTACCTCTCTCTCTCTCTTCGCTACTCTCTCTCCCCTCTCCCATGGCCGAAACCCACTTTCTCTCTCTGGAGCTCTCCTGCGCGCAATATCAGGGAAGGAGTAAATGAGGGTTTCAAAACCCTAAAAATGCCTTATATACCCTCTTTAGGTTTATGTCCATTTTTATTTTTCAGATAATAAAATTTTTATTAATCCCACCCCCTCTGTTACCTCATGCACTCCTGCCCATTCCTTTTTCTCTCGCCAAGAATACCAAACCGCCGAAAAACGCAAACTGGGCCCTTTTACTTGCACCCCCTGTTCGGTTTTACAACCCCCCTACGACTAATAACACCCCCATTTTGCAATTTTCACCTTTTTCTCGTTTTAATTCTTTTTCAACTCAAATAATTTCTCAATTAATCAAAAAAACTTTGCTAATGATTTTGCGAAGCCTCTGCTTGCATAATCATTAACAATGAGGAACTAGTGGTGATCACTTGGAGCCTTTGCTCAATTGATCATCATGAATGCCTAATTTTTCTAAATACTTTCAATAAATCAAAAACTTTGTTAATGGTTTTGCGAAGCCTCTGCTTGCATAATCATTGACAATGAGGAACTAGTGGTGATCACTTGGAGCCTTTGCTCAATTGATCATCATGAATGCCTAATTTTTCTAAATACTTTCAATAAATCAAAAAAAACTTTGTTAATGGTTTTGCGAAGCCTCTGCTTGCATAATCATTAACAATGGGGAACTAGTGGTGATCACTTGGAGCCCTTGCTCAATTGATCGTCATGAACGCCTAATTTTCTTAAAAAACTTTTCAATATATCAAAAACTTTGTTAGTGGTCATGCGAAGCCTTTGCTTGCATAATCATTAACAATGAGGGACTAGTGGTGATCACTTGGAGCATTTGCTCAATTGATCATCATGAACGCCTGATTTTCACAACTAAACAAATAAAAAAAACCTAGAACTACGTAGCTTTGAATTCTCCATCGCACCTGGAGATACGTAGGAGCGGATCCCCTCCGTCAAGCACAATAAACTAAAAACATTTTTCCTTTCAAAGAACCAAAGCGGCTAACTCTCGTCGAGCGCCGCCAATAAAAATTTTCATTAAGTCTTTTTCAATTAAGAGGCAAATTTAAGTATTTTTCAAATCAACACTTAAAATCACACGATTAATTAAAGGTTCCTTTCGTAGAAAAGGAGGTGTGGGTGCTAATACCTTCCCTATGCCTAACCGACCCCCGACCCCAAATCTCCCGGTTTTCCAAAAGACCACCTGCCTTCCAAAAAGGTTTTTCTTCAATATTTTCCTTATAAAAAATATTGGTGGCGACTTCATTGTTTTAAAACGTTGTAAACGAAGAAAAAACCCCTCGGGGACTTTTTCGGGCGCAACAACACGCAAACAAGTTTTTGGCGCCGTTGCCGGGGATTGTATTACTTTTATTGTTCAAAAGTGTTAAAACACAAGTTGAAAGAATTTTACTGTGTTGTTTGTTGTTTTTTTTTGTGTTTGAACAGGTAGGCGTTATAGCGTATGCTTAGTTCCAACTCAAGCTCTAGTTCAACTGAACCAAGAAGTGAATCTGAACCTGAGTTTGATCCAGAACCTGAAAGAACTTTCAGACAACTAAGGAGACAACAAAGACTAAGAAGAAGGCAACAGCAACAAGAACAACACCCAATCATGTCTGAACATAACACCGGTTCTAGAGGTGGACATACACCAAGAGGAGGTAGAGGACATGGTCGAGGACCACAGACACATACAGAGACAATCGTTGTTGATGATGAACTCTACCAAAGGCAGCAACTCATCAATGCAGGACCACAAGATATGGTTAATGACAGGGACAGGCCTATGCGTGACTATGCTGTGCTCAACCCTGCTCATCTACAAACAGGCATTGCAAGACCAACTCTGCATACTGGTCACTTTGAGTTCAAGCCAATGATGTTCCAAATGCTGCAAACTGCAGGCCAATTTGGAGGTTTCCCTCAAGAAGATCCATACTCTCATCTAAGACAATTTCTAGATGTATGCAGCAACTTTATCATCCCTGGAGTCTCAGAGGATGCCTTTAGATTGAAGCTATTCCCATACTCACTCAAGGATAAGGCTAAAAATTGGCTAAACTCCTTAGAGCCAAATTCTATTCACACATGGGATGAGTTAGCAGAAAAGTTCCTTGCCAAATACTTTCCTCCCAACAAAAATGCTAAGCTAAGAAATGATATCACTTCCTTCAAACAAAGGGAAGGGGAATCATTATTTGAAGCTTGGGAGAGATGGAAGGAATTACTAAGAATGTGCCCTCACCATGGCATTCCTGTGGTGATCCAAATGGAGACGTTCTATAATGGTCTAGATCAGCCTACAAGGTTGATACTTGATGCTTCATCAGGCGGTGTCATTCTAAACATGTCTTTTTCTGAAGCATGCAAGCTCATTGATGACATAGCCACCCATAACTCTCATTGGCCATCAGATAGATTTACTCCTGGGAAGAAGGCAGGTGTGCATGAGATAAGTGAAGTGACTGCTCTTTCTGCTCAAGTGGCTACACTGACCAACATGATCAAAACTTTGAATACCTCAAACGTGGCCACGCCTCGAGAAGCGATCGTATTGCAGCGATTGAACTACCCCATTCTGGTGGAGTAGTTTGTGTTTACTGTGAAGAAGGGCATGTGTATGAGGAGTGTCCCTACAACCCTCAGTCAGTGAACTTTGTATCTCAGAACAAGGGGAATGGTCCCTATTCCAACTCCTACAATTCAAATTGGAGAAATCATCCAAACTTCAGTTGGAGAAACAACAATGCCCTAAATTCCAGCAATAATGCTCCTGCAATACCTCCTGGATTTCCTCCTCAACAACAACAAAGGCAGTATGTGCAGAATAACAACAATAACAGCTTGGAGGCCATGATGAAAAGTTTCATAAGTGATTGCAAGACAACTCTTCAAACTCATGAGTCGTCAATTAAAACTCTGGAAAATCAAATTGGACAGATAGCTTCAGCTCTCACACAAAGACAGAATGGAACTCTTCCTGCTACAACTGAAGCTCCCTCATCATCAACCCCTAATGGTAATAACGGGGGAAATGGACAGGTAAATGCAATTTCTTTAAGAAGTGGTACTGAATATCCTGAACCAGTTATGCCTGTGGAGGAAGAAGCCTCAGAGAAGGTGAAGGAAGTGCCTGAGAAAGAGAAAAAGAAAGGGAAAGAGACAAGCACAAGTGGTGTGAAAGATACTCCAGATATTGTAATGTCTACTCCAGACGTTACGACGTCTAATTTTGAACCAGGAATCAAGATTGTGCCGAGGCTTGTACCTGAGTATCCTCCTCCACCATTCCCTCAAAGATTGAAAAAGGCTCATGAAGACAAGCAGTTCAGTAAGTTCATGGAAATGTTAAAGCAGCTACACATCAACCTTCCTTTGGTTGAAGCCTTACAACAGATGCCTAACTATGCCAAGTTCTTGAAAGACATCATCACCAAAAGAAGAAGGCTAGGGGAGTTTGAAACTGTTGCTTTAACTGAAGAATGTAGTTTAATTATGCAGAATAAGCTTCCTAGAAAACTCAAGGATCCTGGCAGTTTCACTATACCATGCTCCATTGGAGATTTTTACATTGGAAAAGCTTTGTGTGACTTGGGAGCAAGTATCAACTTGATGCCCAAGTCCATTTATGATAAACTTGGTATAGGAACTGCTAGACCTACTTCTTTAAGCTTAACCTTAGCTGATAAAAGTAGGGTTTATCCTGAAGGAATATTAGAAGATGTTTTGATTAAAGTTGACAAGTTTGTGTTTCCAGTGGATTTTGTTATTTTAGACTTTGATGCAGATAAAGAAGTTCCAATCATCCTGGGAGACCATTCTTAGCAACCTGGAAGGACAATCATTGATGTGCGAAAAGGAGAATTAATCATGAGAGTCAATGACCAAGAAGTCAAGTTCAACGTCCTCAATGCACTCAAATATCCAGATCCAAACACTGAGGAATGTTCGTATGTGGTTGCCATTGATCAAATGGTCCAAAAGCAGTTCAACAAGGACAATGATCACCTGGAGAAGATTCTGGGCAACAATGAAATACAAGAATTGTTAGCAGAAGAAGTTATCCCTCTAGACGTCGTAACGTCTGTTACAGACGTGGTCACGTCTGAACCCCCTGCACCAAAATCATGGACAAAGAGGTATGAATCTTTAGGGCAAGAGGAGTCAAATCTAAAGAAGAGTGTGCCCTCCATCAAAGAACCACCCACCTTGGAGCTAAAAGTGTTACCTGATCATTTGAAGTATGTCTTTTTAGGGGAACATGATTCCCTACCAGTGATCATTTCTTCCAAGCTCACGCAAGAGCAGGAAAATGATCTCATTACTACCCTGAAGAGACATAAAAAGGCAATTGGTTGGCAAATGGCAGACATTAAAGGCATCAGTCCCACAATTTGCATGCACAGAATTGTTCTAGAGGAAAATGCCAAGAATAGCATTGAAGGGCAGAGGAGATTGAACCCCATAATGAAGGAGGTGGTTAAGAAAGAAATCATCAAGTGGTTGGATGCAGAAATCATCTACCCTATTAGTGATAGCTCTTGGGTGAGTCCAGTACAATGTGTGCCAAAGAAGGGTGGAGTTACTGTGGTAACAAATGATAAAAATGAGTTAATTCCAACAAGGACAGTAATAGGCTGGAGGATATGCATGGACTACAGAAAGCTAAACAAAGCAACAAAGAAGGATCATTTCCCTCTTCCATTCATTGATCAAATGCTAGACAGGCTCGCAGGAAAGGATTTTTACTGTTTCCTTGATGGTTATTCAGGCTACAACCAGATAGCCATAGCACCTGAAGATCAAGAGAAGACAACATTCACTTGTCCCTATGGAACCTTTGCATTCAGAAGGATGCCATTTGGGCTGTGTAATGCTCCTGCAACATTTCAAAGGTGCATGATGGCCTTATTTTCTGATTTCATTGAAAATTCCATGGAAGTCTTTATGGACGATTTCTCAGTCTATGGAGATTCATACAAGGCATGCCTGGATAATTTGGAAGGAGTTCTGGTAAGGTGTGAAGAAACCAACCTAGTGCTTAATTGGGAAAAGTGCCATTTCATGGTACAAGAAGGAATAGTGTTGGGACACAGAATATCAAAGAAAGGGTTAGAGGTGGACAGAGCAAAGATTGATGTTATTGACAAGCTACCTCCACCCACAACTATCAAGGGAGTCAGAAGTTTCTTAGGACATGCAGGGTTTTACAGAAGATTTATCAAGGATTTCTCAAAAATTTCAAAACCCTTGTGTCTGTTGTTGCAACGTGACCACGTCTTCAACTTTGATGAGCAATGTCATGAAGCTTTCAACAAACTAAAGACTGCCTTGGTGACTGCTCCTGTAATAGTCACTCCAGATTGGTCTAAGCCATTTGAGTTGATGTGTGATGCGAGTGATTATGCTGTAGGAGCTGTATTGGGGCAAAGGTATGGAAAAATTTTTCATTCTATCTATTATGCCAGTAAAACCTTAGATGATGCCCAATTAAATTATACTGTGACTGAGAAAGAACTCTTGGCTGTTGTGTTTGCATTTGATAAATTTAGATCATACTTAGTGGGTGCCAAGGTTATTGTTTTTACTGATCATTCAGCCATTAAGTACTTAATTTCAAAAAAAAGATGCAAAGCCAAGGCTCATTAGATGGGTTCTCCTCCTCCAAGAATTTGACTTGGAAATTCGTGATAAAAAGGGGGTGGAGAACCAAGTTGCTGATCATCTTTCTAGGCTTGAGAATGTTGATGCAGGTACAGGTGAAGAAGAGATAAAAGAAAAATTTCCTGATGAGAGACTATTGTCAGTAGCCTTAGTAGTTGAAGACGTGACCACGTCTATGACATTTTCGTCAAACGTTATAACGTCTGATACTACTGCACCATGGTATGCTGACATAGTTAACTTCCTTGTTAGCAAGATTGTGCCTGTAGGATTCAACCACCAACAAAAGAAGAGGTTCTTCCACATTGCAAGGAAATATTTCTGGGATGAACCATACTTGTACAAATTGTGCCCAGATCAATTACTAAGAAGGTGTCTAGCCGAGGAAGAGCAACTCCATGTGCTACAACAATGTCATTCAGCACCTTATGGTGGACATTTTGGAGGTACCAGGACAGCAGCCAAAGTCTTACAATCAGGCTACTACTGGCCAACACTATTCAAGGATGCTCATGAACTGGTTAGGAGATGTGACAAGTGCCAAAGATCAGGGAACATATCAAGCAAACAGGAAATGCCACTCACAAACATTCTGGAAGTAGAGTTGTTTGATGTTTGGGGAATGGATTTCATGGGACCATTTCCTATGTCTCATGGAAATCTCTACATTCTGGTAGCTGTGGATTATGTGTCAAAATGGGTTGAAGCAGTGGCATTACCAAACAATGAAGCTAAATCAGTTAGCAAGTTCCTAAAAAAGAATATATTCACAAGGTTTGGTACTCCAAGAGCCATAATCAGTGATGAAGGCTCTCATTTCTGCAATAAGTTAATTGAGAATCTCTTGGCTAAGTATGGAGTGAAACACAGAGTTGCTACAGCCTATCACCCCCAAACCAGTGGCCAGGCAGAAATATCTAACAGGGAGATCAAAAGAATACTAGAAAAGATGGTTGGTCCCAACAGAAAGGAGTGGTCACTACACTTGGATGATGCACTTTGGGCCTACAGAACAGCATACAAGACACCATTAGGCATGTCTCCTTACAAGCTAGTTTATGGTAAGGCTTGTCACCTGCCAATTGAGCTCCAACACAAGGCTTATTGGGCAATAAAACAATTGAATCTAGATCATGCAAAGGCTGGTGAAGTAAGATTGTTGCAATTGAATGAGCTAGAAGAGTTTAGACACCATGCCTATGAAAGCTCAGCAATGTATAAAGAAAAGACCAAGAAATGGCATGATCAAAGAATCCAAAGAAGAGAGCTAACAGAAGGACAGCAGGTGTTGCTATTCAATTCAAGGCTTAAGTTGTTTCCAGGGAAATTGAAATCAAGGTGGTCAGGTCCATTCAGATTAATAAAGATCTATCCTCATGGTGTCGTGGATTTATTTGATGAAAAGACCAACACCATGTTCAAAGTTAATGGCCAACGTGTGAAACAATACCATGGAGAGCATGTGGAAAGGGACAAGATCCAAATGTCCTTCAACAATTCTTGAATGAAAGAAACAATAGTCTGGCTGAAGACTCTTAAAGCAAGCGCTCTTGGGAGGCAACCCAATGATTTTTAATTAACAAATTTTTGTGTCTTTTTAATTTTTGTTTTGCAGGAATAAGTGTTGAAGAAATGTGGAGGAAGGTAGTAGACGTTGTAACGTCTCAGTATTCACTAGACGTGGGCACGTCTGGGCAGTCAGGGCAAAAAAAAAATTTTAATTAAGACAAAAGCGTAAGTGATGACGTGTCAGAAATGATTTCCTCTCGACCACGAACGTGGTAATCGACCACGACGCCACTTCCTTCCCTTGCTTGTCTAATCAATCTTACTTTACCCATTACTCCACTCTTCTATTTCTCAACTCCCATAACCATTTCCCCATAAAAATCTCACCATTCACCATCATCCCACCCCTGCAACTTATTTCTAATCCTCTCTCTCAAAACCAAAATCTTCCCTCTCTTCCTCGGAAAACCTAAATTTCCGTAATCCCCATTACCTTCCAAGCAATTTTCTCGCAAATCACCATGACAAAAGTGAAGCAATCCGCCACCAAATCCTCCGGAAAAGGAAAGCATGCTGACCTGAGTTCATCCTCAGCCCCCATTCCTGAAACACCTAACCCATCCAAGAAAAAAGCCCTACTTCCTGAAAGGGGCTTTAGTCAAGAAAGCCCCAATCCTGATTTCCTCGCAACCGTCGCAGCGTTGGGTTGGCAGAAATTTGTTGTGCACAGAAAGGAATACATTGCTACTCTGGTCCATGATTTCTACAAGGGGATCGTTGAGAGGCCTGAAGGAGAGCCATCCATTGTGTCAAAGGTGCGAGGTGAGGAAGTGAAGTTTGGAGTAAGAGTCATCAATGACTATTTTGGGCTAGGGTACTACGGTAAAGCTGTGGAGACCAAACAGAAGAACTATGGTCTGGCTGAAATGGACGCTATCAAGGATAGGATTTGTGTTGAAGGTGCTGTCTGGGAGAGGAGTGGAGAGCACGGTAGTGAATTCAAAATCATGAAGAGGTACCTTTGTGATGAAGCCAACACTTGGTTTCATTTCATAAGGCACTGCTTAATTCCTACATCTCATACATCCTGGGTAGATAAAGAGAGGTTGATTGTAATCGATGCAATCATGTCAAGAGACAAAGTGGAGGTTGGAAAGCTGATCAACCGTGAACTCAACAAATGGAAGAACAGGAAGGACGGCTATTTGTACTTCCCTTGCATGATAACTGATTTGTGCATGGAGGCAGGGGTGGAGATTGAAGCATCTAAACTTAGGGAGCAGCCCCAAGGCCCCTTTTCAACAAAATTTAAACCAAGAGTGAAGACTGCAGGTACTTCAAGTTCTGCTGATGCACAGACGTTACAACGCCTGGAAGAAAGGCAGAATTCCCTGGCCAAGTTTATCAAAGAACAATTTGAGTGGCAAAAGAAGGTGTTTGCCCAAGTGTCCAAGGGTAAGAAAGTGATTGAAGAACCTGTATTGCCAGACTGGATGCAGGAAGAAGATGATGATGAAGTGCCCCTGTCCACAATTCAAAGAAGGGCTGTGAAGAAGGAAAGGGCCAAGCGAGCAAGAAGCCCACCTAAGAGGCAGAGCCCAGCAAAGAAACAAAAGAAGGTAAGTAGTGAGGAAGATTTTTATTCTGATGATTTAGATGATATTTCTGATTGTGATGCAGAGGAATCCAAGAAAGTGAGCATGGAAGTAATTAGTGAGGAGGAAGAGGAGGAGAGCCCTGAGGAAAAAGGGAGCTCTAGTGAGAAGACTGTAAGTGAGTCCCCAACCAATCAAACAACCAAAGAGCCAACCCCAACAAAATCCAAAGAAGCTAGCCCCAAACCACTATCCCCACAAGCCACACAACCACCACCTTCACCAAAAGAAACCTCCACCCATGACCAAAACACACCAAAGACCCCACAATCCAAAGCTCAAGACCAACCAATCCCACAACCACCCCCACCCCAACCTGAACCTCAAAAACAACCCTCACCCCAAAAACCAGACGTGGCAACGTCTGAGCCAACAATTCCAGAATCCCAACCCATCTCCCCACCCAAAAAGACGAGGGTGAAAAGTGCACTCACATACAATCCCTTTGGGAGGAAAAAGAGAAAAGAGCTAGCTGCTGAATCAAAACAAGCTCAAGGGAGTGGAGAGAAAGAGGAAGTTGTAGCCCCCACAACCTTAAGGCCAAAGCTTCCTGTGAAGAGAAAGACCCAAAGTGCTGCAGGGAAACACATCATCGCTACTAGTCTTTGCATTCGTAGCCACTAGTGTTTCGAGAAGCCCTTCCCGCTATTCTTTGAAGAATTGCTGCGCAGACGTTGTAACGTCTCTTTGAAAAAAGAGGCTGCAGCCAAACTTGCAGAAATGCAAGACATCAATGAACAAGAAGCTGCCATGGAGAAAGTTAGGCAACAGGCAATGGAGGAGGCAACGCAGAAACTAGCAGAGCACTTGTTGAAGCAAGCCCAGGCGATTCTTGCCGAACCGAGGATCATCATCGACGGGCGTGGCGACGTCTAAAGAACCGTGAGGTGGAAAAAGCCCGTGTGATCCCCAGGTGAACCAATGCAAGTCCACCTGCTGATCTAGCAATGAGGATGTGGGAGGAGGCCAAAAGAGGATTGAAGCCTCAGCGTCTGTGGTGGTGGAAGTGTTGCAGCAAGTTCAAAAGAGAAGGAGTCTGATGAGACAACAACAACCACCACAACTGAGCAAGGAGGAGTGAAGGTCAAGAAAGAGAAGAAGGAAAAGAAGAAAGGTGAAGGTCAGGCAGGAGTATCCACCAGACAAAGCGGAAGGCTTAGGTCTGGTGCAGCAAACAAGTAAGTCCCCCATTTAATTTCAATAGTAGTTGTAGTTTTCTTTTGTTAGTTTTAATGATAATTTCAGTAATTTTTCTTTTTTGTCAGTGTGAGAAACCCCCCCTTTTCCAAAAAAAAAAAAAAAAAAAAAAAAAAAAAAAAAAAAAATGCTGTTTATCTTTGAGCAGTGAGGACACTGCTCAACTTTAAGTGTGGGGGAGGGATCTCAATGTTTTAAGTTCTGTTTTGTGTATAAAATCAAATGCAAAAGCAATTTCTGTTCTTACTCTGTCAAGCATGAAAATAATTCTCTTTGGGCTAAGAATAATGAAAAAAAAAAGTGTGTGTGAGCAGCCTATGCATGATTAGATAAAAAGAATTGATTGTTGCTCCTACACAAACTCTGTTTTAAGAAAGAATCTAGTTAGCTAGGGAATATTTTGTGCTAAAGTAGTTTTGGTGAACTATGGTGAGAGTAAAACTTGATTAAAAACCTAGGATAGCGATGAGAAGCTAAGTTTGGGGGTGAATCAAGTCGTACTAAGGCTGGGTGCAAAGACTATAGGATGGTTAAGTGCTGGTGTAGTGTGAGTGCAACGTTGTAACGTCTACCCGTAACGTTATAACGTCTGCCGTGTGTGTTGTGTTGTGTGTTCAGACGTTGCAACGTCTCACCCATAAACGTTGTAACGTCTATTCCCAAAAATACTAAAAAGAGTGTGTTGATACAAATAAGTGGAAAAACCCACATGTATTCTGTGTTCCTGTAATACCCTGAAACAAATGCTGAGCACTCCAATGTTATAAAAAAAAAAAAAAAAAAAAAAAAAAAAAAAAAAAAGAGAAGAGAAAAAAAAGAGAATAGAACTCCAAAATGGAGCAAATAAAAAGGAGTTGCTCAGTAATGAGGGGGTTACAGTCTTTTTGTGTGTGTGAGTCAATAAATTAGTAGCACTAACCTAGTCTTAGCACCCAATTAAGACCCTTTGTCATGCTTTAAATGAATCCCCATTTCTTATGTGAAAATGTTAGCCTATTCTTTGTTTTGAAAAAAATTTTGCTGTCACCATTTGGTAACCACTCTCTCAATAGCTAAGGTAGTTTCTGAACTAGCTAGAGGAAGAATTAATACAGAGGTCACACACTCACTTTGAGCTTTAATGAATCTGGAATTTAATTATGCATTGGTATGTGAGTGTGTGAAGAAATAGCCCATTGAGAATGAATTTTGACCTGCTGGTTGAGTAACACAGAACCTGCTAGTGTAGTTGATTTCATATTATTAATTGTTTTGTTGTCTTGATTGCTTGAGGACAAGCAATGATTTAAGTTTGGGGGTGTGATAACTCATATTTATATGAGTTATTTATACTCACTCACGAATAAATCATGCAAGTTCTTGAGCAATACAAGGTTTAATTAATTAGTTTTATAATGATTTCTGAGTTTTAGGTAAATAAGAGTTAAAAAGATAAATCTGTGCATTTAGGCACCAAATGGTGCCCTTGAGAGCGTTTTGATGCTTTTTGTGCATGTGCAGGAAATTCAGTGCTGAACGTTACCACGTCCCTCACCACGTCTACAAAGAGCAGCAGAGCAAGAGTGAAAGATCTTAATTTTGGCGCGCTGAGTAATGATAGTCAAAGATATAAAAGTCAGAAGATCTTCGGTTTCCCCATGAGCTGACACGCAGAAGCACTGTAGCGTTGAACAGTGTCAGGGAAAAGATAGGAAAGCAGGCTGGTAGGTGAGCAAGTGACATCAGCACATGTAAGCAAGGTGGCTATTTAATGAAGGCTCAGCACTCTCTCAAGGCATCACCAACCACACCCACGATCATCTCCTTCACCTATCTTCAGCATCACTTCATCATCTCACCTTCTCCACCATAAAACTTAGAATTTGTTTTGTAAAGAAGATCTGGAAACAGACTTCTCTATTTTACTGAACTTAGTTTTATTTCTGTACTTTTGTGTAAAGCTCAGACGTTGTAACGTCTATACAGCGTACATGCTAAGAAGTTACTTGGGTGTATCTTTTGCACTTGAGTTCTTTTCTGTTATGTATGGTATTAGGATTTCACATCCTTTTCATTCTCAGAATGATGCTCAAATGAGCTAAACACCTTGTAGTTGAGTTGTTGTCTTGCTATTAATGAATTCCTAGTCAATTGTTATAAAGTATTGGCGTACATGTTTTAAATCTTTGTGTAATAATATTTCCAAACTTGTTTTGAGGTTGGCCTCTTAAAATGGGTAGATTCATAGGTACAGACATGGTCTATGAAAAGAAATCAAAGATTTATATGAATGAACAATGCACTAAAGACATTTAGGCATCTTTATTTAAGTCTAGACATAGAATAAATAATAGTTCATAGAACATTGCTGTGGGTGCTTTAAAATACAGGAGTGGGCCTATTTAGAACCTAAACATAGGATTTCTTATACTTGAAACTCTGACGTTTTGTGCTGAAAAGCATAGCTCTTTTACAACAAATGCTCAAACGTGGCCACGTCTTTCTGACAGAATAGCATTTGAACGTCATAACGCCTAAACGTTGTAACGTCCTAGCTAGGAAGGATTTATTTGCATACAACAACTCAACTCATCTCCCATCCATAATCACAACCAACATTTGTTTACTTATTTTATTCACATCCTTAGCTTTTAAACCAACTCTTATTGCCGATTTGATACTTGACTCTCTTGTGTTTTGAAACTTGAACTTTGAAAGCATACCAATCCTCGTGGGAACGATCCCCTACTTTTATCCACTCTATTACTTGCACGACGTGTATACTTGCACTGATATTGCGAATTCCACACTATTTTACACGCAAACAAAGAATCAATTCGTGCCCACCGTGTGGCGAGACCTTCGACTATCGTTATTCCAAAGATGCGGCCGCTACCCCCTAGTAGGGAGACTAGGATGACTCCGTGGAGCTGTAATGTGCAAATGCAAGCAGAGGTCCCTAAAGGCGCTTTGGATATAACAAACATTGCTAGAGGTAGTGGTATCACAAGGAGTGGAAGGGTGTATGCTCCTGAAAATCTTAGGGGAGAGCAGTCAAAAACAGATGAAGAAAGGGCCCGTAAGGGAAAAGACAAGGAAACGGTAGAGGTCAGAAAGGTATCAGACAAAGAGGCTCAAGAATTCGTGAAAATAATGAAACAGAGTGAATATCGAGTGGTAGACCAGTTGAGTCAAACTCCATCCAAGATCTCGATGCTCTCTTTGTTGCTTAGTTCAGAGGCACATCGTGCTGCACTGCTGAAGATCTTGAATGAAGCCCACGTCTCCCATGACATTACAGTAAACCAGCTTGATGGTATAGGTGGCAACATTGTAGCATCCAATTACTTGACTTTCTCAGACACTGAGCTTCCTCCGGTGGGAAAAAATCATAATCAAGCTCTTCACATCTCAGTCAAGTGTGGGGACTATATGCTTGCCAGAGTGCTCATTGATAATGGCTCATCCTTGAATGTGATGCCTAAGTCTACAATGAATAAGCTGAATGTAGACTGCTCATATCTGAAGCCGAGTTCTACCTTGGTCAGAGCTTTTGATGGGTCAGTGAAAGAAGTTTTTGGAGAAGTAGAAGTCTGCCGCCGCAGTAGGCCCCGAAGTGTTTTATGTCGTCTTCCAAGTGATGGACATCGCCCTCCTATAGTGCGCTGCTAGGACGTCCTTGGATACACGCTGCTGGGGCAGTACCATCCTCGCTTCATCGGAAACTCAAGTTCGTGGCTGAGGGAAAGCTGATAGTGATCCACGGAGAGGAAGAAACGCTGATAAACTGATCACCACCTGAATGTTACGTGGAAGCGGCAGAAGAGTCCCTTGAGTCTGCCTTCCAAGGGTTGGAGATCTCATGCTGTCTTCGTTGAAAGTGAGCCTCTGCGGAAGCCTAAGTGGTCCAAGGCCGACATGATGACTGCAAGGGTGATGCTAGGGCATGGGTATCAGGTCGGCAAGGGCCTAGGAAAAGCTGCTCAAGGGATTGTAACACCTGTCCGGTTGAGGGGAAACATTGAAAGATTCGGTGTTGGGTACATCCCAAGTCTTGCTGATCGGGAAAGGCTAGCATCTGACAGGAGGGAGAAATGGCTGGCCAAACTCAGAGGAGGAACACCCAATCAGGGAAAGATGGTCATTGCTAACCTCAAGAACAACTTCCGGAGTGCCGTAATGCTGAACCCTGACCAGGTTAATGTGGTTGAAGAAGGATCAAGCTCGAGCGGCTGTGTTGTCGGCTTAGTGCGCTGCTGTGCTGTTGGAAAGAAGCTGCAAAACTGGGAGACCATGGATTTCCCCGTATTTTTCAATTTAAAGTAATTTTCATTGTAATGTAGATTCCTCGGCTCTGCCCAAGGCCTTGGAACATTTCATTCGGGCACACATGTTTTTGTCAAGACTCATCAATCAATAAAATTTCTGTCTTCATCTCTCGTTTGTGTGTATTTTCTTTGTCTTTATTCGCCGCTCCATTTTAATGCAGATCAAAAATAATCTCTGAAAATAATAACGCCCATAACTCATACTGTGACTTTGACTACCCGGTTAATCAAGCCGAGGGAGATGTTGAGGACGATTGGGATACTCCGCCGGAAATCATGAGAATGGTAGAGCAAGAATAAAGAGACATTGAGCCCCATGGGGAATCCACAGAAATGATCAATCTGGGTACTGAGAAAGACAGAAAAAGAGGTCAAGGTCGATGCGCAATGGAGGATAAAGAGCGCAAAAAGTTGATTCACCACGCTTGACTATCTTTGACGTATTCGCTGGACTTATCGGGACATGCCGAGATTGAGTCTGATATTGTTGAACACAGATTGCCGGTGAAATCAAAATGTCCCCAGTAAAAAGCGAAGTTGAGGCGAATGAAGCCTGAAATGTCTTTGAAAATCGGGGATGAGGTCAAGAAACAGCTTTGATGCCGGATTCTTAGTCGTGGCAAAATACCCCGAGTGGGTAGCAAACATCGCTCGTCCCCAAGAAAGATGGAAAGGTCTCGAATGTGTGTCGACTACCGTGATTTGAACAGAGCAAGCCCTAAAGATGATTTCCCTCTACCCCATATTGACGTCTTGGTGGTAGTCTTGCTCAAAGATTCGATGTTCTCCTTCATGGATGGATATTCAGGCTATAACCAAATCAAAATGGCTCCAGAGGATATGGAGAAAACCACCTTCATAACCCTTTGGGGGACTTTCTGTTACAAGGTCATGCCTTTCGGATTGAAGAATGTCGGGGCAACTTATCAAAGAGCAATGGTAACCCTATTCCACGACATGATGCATAAGGAGATTGAAGTATATGTGGATGACATGATCGCCAAGTCAAAGACTGATGAAGAACATGTGGTTAACTCGCAGGTCGTTTGAGCGTCTCGTAAAATACAAACTCGAGTTGAACCCCGCTAAGTGCACCTTTGGGGTTAGGTCGTAAGTTGTTGGGTTTCATTGTTAGCCGAGAAGGAATTGAGGTGGACCGGACAAAGTACGAGCAATTCGAGATGTCGGCGCCTAAAAGAGAAAAAGAAGTTCGTGGTTTCCTCGGGAAGACCGAATTACATCTCTCGATTCATCTTCCATTGACCGCAACTTGCGAACCAATTTTCAAATCATTGCAAAACCAAGAGATGAAGTGGAATGATAAATGTCAAGAAGCATTTGAGAAAATCAAGGTGTACCTCCAAAATCCACCCGCCCTAATGCCACCTGTGTGCAGCGGGCCTCTTATCCTATACCTCACCGTGCTAGACAATTCTATGGGCTGCGTCTTTGAGCGACATGATGATTCGGAAAGAAAAGAACATGCGATCTACTACACGAGCAAGAAGTTCACAGAGTGCGAGGCAAGATATTCACCATTAGAAGACTTGTTGTGCTCTCAGCACTGGCCGCGCATCGATCGAGAGGCGATATATCTTTGAGTCACACTACTACGGTTGGTATCCAAAATGGATCCAATCAAGTACATATTTGAGAAACCTGCGCTCACGGTAGTAGAATTGTTCGTTGGCAAATGCTTCGTCAGTAGTATGACCTCGTGTATGCGTAACTCGTAAAGCAATTAAAGGTAGCACATCTTTGGCAGATTACCGCACATCAACCGGTTGAGGATTACCAATCAATGCAATGTGAATTCCCGGATGAGGACATTATGGCATTATTTGACGAAGGAAATCTCAAGATGATGAAAGGTGGAGAATGTTGTTTGACGGTGCCTCTAACATGTGGGGGCACGGGGTCGAGCAAAGATCTTCTCTCTCGGACAACCGCTTCATACCATTCAACGCTGCCGGACTAAGCTTCTATGTCACAAACAATATTGCAGAGTATGAGGCGTGTATCCTGGGTATCCAAGCAGCTCTCGATTGGAAAGTCAAGAGGCTCGACGTGTACCGAGATTCAGCTCTGGTTGTCCACCAAGTAAAAGGGGATTGGGAAACAAGAAATCCTGATTTGATTCCTTACCGTGGCTATATTCAAGAATTAATCAAGCCCTTTGAGGAAATCACTTTCCAGCACATACCCCGCAGCGAGAATCAGTTGGCAGATGCCTTGGCAACTTTGTCTTCTATGTTCAACGTCAGTTGTGACAAAAGTTTGACGACCATTAGAATCCAGCACAAAGGTCTACCTGCTTATCACTACTGTATGGCAGTCGAGGAGGAATCAGATAGTAAGCCTTGGTACCATGACATCAAGCAGTACATCACAAACAGAGAGTATCCCCCCGGAGCTACAGAGAATGACAAGAGAACACTTCGGAGACTATCAGCAGGTTTCTTCTTGAGTGGAGACGTCCTTTACAAGAGTAACTATGACTTGGTAATCCTCAGGTGTGTAACTAAAGAAGAGTCAGTAAAGATTATGCGAGATGTTCATGAAGGTTCATTTGGGGTTCATTCCAGCGGGCACGCAATGGCTAGAAAAATCCTGAGAGCTGGTTACTCTTCGGGCTGCAGATGGAGTCGATCACATTCTGATTTTGTGAGAAGATGCCATAAATGCCAAATCTATGCAAATCACACTCATGTACCTCTGACTTCTCTGAATGTCTTGAGCGCACCATGGCCATTCTCAATGTGGGGCATGGACATCATCGGTCCCATTGAACCCAAAGCTTCAAATGGTCACCGTTTCATTTTGGTTGCTATCGACTACTTCACTAAGTGGGTGGAGGCTGCTTCTTATCCCAATGTAACAAGCTCAGTGATTGCTAAGTTCATCAAGAAAGATTTGGTTTGCCGCTACGGCCTTCCAAACAAGATTATCACGGCATAACCAGCGATAATTTGAGCAATGAGAATGATGAAGAACTTGTGTGAAGACTTCATGATACAGCATCACAATTCTTCTCCTTACCGCCCAAAGATGAATGGGGCAGTTGAGGCAGCTAACAAGAACATCAAGAAGAGTGTGCAAAAGATGGTGTTAACATATAAGGATTGGCATGAAATGCTCCCTTTTGCTCTGCATGGTTACAGAACCTCGGTGCGTACCTCAACCGGGGCAACTCCCTACTCACTGGTTTATGGGTCGGAGGCAGTCCTCCCCATTGAAGTTGAAATACCATCCCTACGGGTGTAAATGGAGACACAACTTGATGAAGCAGAATGGGTTCAGTCCCGTCTTGACCAGTTGAACCTCATTGACGAAAGACGGGTAGCCGCGATGTGTCATGGACAGTTGTACCAACAGAGGATGATAAGAGCTTTTGACAAAAGAGTCCGTCCCTGAATTCCAAGAGGAGATCTTGTACTCAAGCAAATCTTGCCGATCCGCATGCACCCCGAGGGCAAATGGGCTCCCAAATATGAAGGACCTTATATGGTGAAGAAGGCATTCTCGGGAGGAGCTCTAATCTTGTCGAACATGGATGGAGATGAGATTCCAAATCCGGTGAACTCAGATGTGGTCAAGAAGTATTATGCCTAGAAAAATAGACGAAAAAAGAGAAAGATAAGCCAAGGAAAAATTAGCTCGCTAGGTTGAAAACCCGCAAAGGCGACCTAGGCAAAATCGGAGCGACCCTGGATTGAAAACCCGCAAAGGCGCGATCCAGCAAAAATTAGGTCGAAAAACTTGGGCTTGAGAAAAGAAAAGGCAATCAAGACTCCCAAAAGTTTGGATAAGAGGGTGATCGAGTTATGAGTATGAACGGCGAGCACCAATTACTTTAGAGAGGAAATCATGAGATCTGTTCCTTTCTCTTGTATTTTCTCAGTATAAAAGAAAGATTGCAATGTACTTTCAATTGGCGTGACTTTCTGCACGTCCAATTTCCATATCAATAAAAGTCCAACTTTTCTTTCATATATGAGCTTTTCGTGTCTTTGCTTTCATTTATTCAGTTTCTTTCAAAATGATAATTTTTATGATTGATGAAATTGATTTGCAAAACATGTGCACATTCAGAGCATTACAGGATCATTACGAAATCTTTGAAAAATACAGAAAGAAATGGTTTCCCAAGTGAATAAAATTGCAAAAAAAAAAAAAAGAAGAGACAAAACAGTCATAACGAATCAGTGCGCAATCCTCGCGTGATTATCGTGCTGGAGCAGCTTCCGTCCGGCAGATGGATTTAACCAGCAAAAAGTGCAAAAAAAAAAAACAAATAAGCAGAAAAAAGAAAGCTGCTTGAAGAAAAATAGAATAAACAAAAAAAGAAAAAAAAACAAAAAAAAACACAAAACAAACAGTAGTGCATTACACTTCAAATTCATTCATCATTCTCATGTCATCCATATCATTCATCACTCCATGGCATCAAACAGTAGTGCATTACACTTTCAAATTCGCATCTCAGAAGAGCGAAAGAATAATCAAACAGAAAGAGCATCCCACCAAAATCAATCATTGCATCCATGTGCACCCAAATACTCAAGTGCATGCATTTCATGCTCCATCCAAGAGAAAGGTTACTTCGGACCAGAGAGTCCCAAAATCTCATTTTTAGAAAGTCACCATGACACGGAGTTCGTAAACTCCATCAACCCAGAGTTCGTAAACTCCATCAACCCAGAGTTCGTAAACTCCATCAACCCAGAGTTAGTGAACTCCCATGGAGTTAGTGAACTCCTTCCACAGATCACAACATCGTGTACGAGCACGCGATGGATCCATCAGACTTCGTTAAGTCCTTCGGATTAGTTGTGTCAGCCTAAGGCACAACAGAAATCCATTGATCAAATCGATTCGGACTGATATTGATCGGCCGCTCGAAAAGGCCACCCCCAGAGCTCGGACTCGACAAGAGTCCGTTAGAAGGTTTTAGGCAACCTCCGAATTCCCAATTTACTGCTTTTTCCAATTTATTGCTTTCTCGTTAATGCGACAAGTGTTAACCCCCTCTATCAAAAGGAAAACAACAAAAAGATTTGAACTTTTCTGAAACGGACAAAATTAGTATTATTTCTATATCTTTATTTCCATTTCACCAACAAATATGAAAAGGCCAATTCATATTTTTTGGCGAAATGTGAAATAAAGAGGGGCAGCTGTAATACCCTAATTTTGTCCGTCCTTTTTAACTTAAGCCAATTTCAGTTATCCAACACAACTAAATCGAAATACCGTTGTTTAAATTAGGCAGGCACGCGAATGATCGATCTTTTCATGTGTTCTTTAATTTAATCTTCGTATTTGGATTTAGTCGTACATAAGTAAGTCTACCAAAAGTCATTTTTTTTCTTGAAATTTGGCTTGTCTTTTCAATTCAGGCTTAAGTGTGCAATTCTGAGTTAATTTTAGTGTTTTTAGTTAATGAGTCCATTTCTTCTATCTAGGTCTCGTTTTAGCATATTTGTCTAGTCGGCCCCGCTCTCGTCTTTGTGTTTGGCCCGACTCTTTTTCTTATTAATCTTATCTTGTGCAGTTAATCTATTTTGAGTATATAAGTATAGTCCAAAAATGCCAAAAATTCTATTTAGTGTTATTTGCAATTTAAAAGTGTTATATAATCCAAAGATGTCAAAAAAAATCTATTTAATTTTTATTACAAATTAGAAGTGTTCAAATGTCCAAATGTCCAAAAAATACAAAAATAATAACACAAAATATACAAAAATAAATAAATCCAAAATACAAAAATAATAAAAAGCAAAGAATAAATAAATCTGGGGTTCCAAAGAATTGCTTCCAAGTAGTGGGCGGTCCGCTTTACTCCAAATCTGAAAAATCAAAGCCTGGTCAAACAAAATTAAATGCTCTGACCTAAATTCTCTAATATAAAAACTGTTTCAAGGGTCAGTCAAGGGACACGAATTTCGAGGTAAAAAATCACCGAAAAATTTTTAGGGTTTTGCACTGAAACCCTAATCACCTAAACAGATTTTTTTAGATCTGAGCCGTAAGAAAGGTAAACTGTAACAGTCAAGAGAAGATAACAGCAACAACAACAGAGCCACAACAAATATAACAACGTCAGCCACTCAAACAAGCAAGTGCAGATCTCGTTTTTCTTTTCAATCTTTTTCAGAACAAATCGGAAGTCAGGTTGGTTACTAAGCTACTGTTAAATCGTTTTTTCTGCAACTTTATCACTGTTTGCAATTTTAATGTCTATGAGTATGTCTTAATGAGTAAAGAATCAAATGAGAGTAGCAGAGAGAGCATGAACAGAACCATTAACAAATTATAAACTGAGACGTGGTAGCACATCAGAATCTGTTTTTGAAATTAAATCAAAATAAGGATCAGGTCTTTTTGTAATCAGAGCATAAAATCAACGATGGGGTTAGAGTAGCAAAGATAGAGAAACACACCAGCAACAAGCCCAAAGAAGTGATATGAGTAGAGAGGAGAAGGAACCGAAACAAAAAAACGAACCAGAAATAAATAAAAAACGTGAAGAACCGAACCTGTAGATGCTGCCTCCGACGACAGCGCCGCCGTGGACTTCACCTTCTCCGACGTTTTCGGCGAGCTTCGGTTCGTGCTTCATCACCCAACCACCGTCCCTCTCTCTCTCTCTATCGCCGTCGCAACCACCACCAGAAACCCTCTCTCTCTCCATCGCCGTAGAAACGCAGGCGACCCCCACTCTCCCTCTCCCGTCGCGTCGTCTTCTCCCCCCTTTCTTCTTCAGTTTCGTTCCATCTCTCTCTCTCTCTTTCTCTCTCTCTCTCTGCGTGCGGCGCATTTCTCTCCCTCAATTCTCACTGTGCGGCGCGTTTTGGGGGGGGGAGTAAATGGAACATCTAAACCCTAAAAACACTTAAATGAATCTGATTTGTTTTATTTTTATTTTGATAACCTACAAAACACACCCCCAGCATTACTAACTGAATCCCCCTAAGCCAACACGTTTTTTTCTGGCCTGAGCGCCCTACTGTCCAATAAAACCAACTGGGTCCTAATTTCTGCACCCCCTATTCAACTATACCACCCCCTGTAACTAATAACACCCCCATTTTGCAATTTTCACCTTTTTCTCGTTTTTTTTCTTTAATTCTTTTAACTCAAACATGTTTCATAAATCCAAAAACTTTAATAATGGTCTTGCGAAGCCTTTGCTTGCATGATCATTAACAATGAGGACCTAGTGGTGATCACTTGGAGCCTTTGCTCAATTGATCATCATGAATGCCTAATTTTCCTAAAACAAAAACTTTCAATAAATCCAAAAACTTTGTTAATGGTCTTGCGAAGCCTTTGCTTGCATGATCATTAACAATGAGGACCTAGTGGTGATCACTTGGAGCCTTTGCTCAATTGATCATCATGAATGCCTAATTTTCCTAAAACAAAAACTTTCAATAAATCCAAAAACTTTGTTAATGGTCTTGTGAAGCCTTTGCTTGCATGATCATTAACAATGAGGACCTAGTGGTGATCACTTGGAGCCTTTGCTCAATTGATCATCATGAATGCCTAATTTTTCTAAAACAAAAACTTTCAATAAATCCAAAAACTTTGTTAATGGTCTTGCAAAGCCTTTGCTTGCATGAATTATTAACAATGAGGACCTAGTGGTGATCACTTGGAGCCTTTGCTCAATTGATCATCATGAACGCCTAATTTTTCTCAAAACTTTCAATAAATCAAAAAAAACTTTGTTAGTGGTCCTGCGAAGCCTTTGCTTGCATGATTATTAACAATGGAGTGCTAATGGTGGTCACTTGGAGCCTTCGCTCAATTGATCGTCATGAAAGCTCAGTTTTCACAACTAAACAAGATAAAAAAATAAAAACCTAGAACTACGTAGCTTTGAATTCTCCATCGCACCTGGAGATACGTAGGAGCGGATCCCCTCCGTCAAGCACAACAAACCAAAAACACTTTCCTTTCCAAAAAGACCAAAGCGGCTAACTCTCGTCGAGCGCCGCAAATAAAAGTTTTCCTTAAGTCTAATTAAAGGTTCCCTTTCAGTAGAAAGGAGATGTGGGGTGCTAATACCTTCCCCATGCCTAACCGACCCCCGAACCCAAATCTTCCGGTTTTCCAAAAGACCATCTGCCTTCCCAAAAAGGTTTTTCTTCAATATTTTCCTTATAAAAAATATTGGTGGCGATTTCATTGTTTTAAAAGTTGTAAACGAAGAAAAACCCCTCGGAGACTTTTTCGGGCGCAACAAATGGTAGCTGCAGCACTGCATTCTTTCATTATTTGCCTTAATATATCTCAGAGAACCCCCAAACTTAGTTTCTTATGCTGCCCTAAGTTTTTAGTAGAAATTTAGCAGTTCCCTAGGTCTACCAGCACTAGCCTAGTTTTAGATCATCTCTAATTTACTAAGTTCCTACCTAAGTTCAAGTTTAAGTGTAGGAGCAGAAGTAGAATAAATCACTCACCAAACAAGGGCACTATTCACTCAATTCTCACCATATCATCACTAAGTTTTTTCTCAACTCTACTTCTAAAATTTTAAAATTCACTAACTTTGATTGCAATTAACAGAGTACAACACATATGTATAGTTCCCCCCCCCCCCCCGACACACACACACACTTAGAACTGTGCAGTGTCCTCACTGCAACTAGACTAAGGAGAAAAACTATAGAACAACAAAACAAAAGCAAAAACAGAAGCAACTAACAAACATAACAACTAAACACTATTGTTAAGTGCTAACACAGATAGGGGGCACTCAACAGGTTTACTTAAATAGAAGAAAACTAAAAACAGAAGCAAATACTGAAGCAGAAATTGAAACAACTAAAAACATAACAAAAATGGAGATTAGGGTGCAGGAGTTCTTGGTTTTGTTCTTGGGCTTGCTCTAACTGCAGGACCCTTTCCTTGCTTCTTTCCAGAGGCTTTTAAGGATTGAGCCACATAGGGTTTTGGAACATTTGAGGTTTCTGTTGCTGCAACACTGATCCTGTATCTGCAACAACAGGACCAGCATCAGAAACATTTTCCTTCTTGTGGGCAAGCACGAATTCCAAAGCCTCTTTGGCCTTCTTGTCAGCTTCAACCTTCATCTTTGCCGTAGCTTGCCTTGCCAAAGTTTCATTAGCAGCAGCATTTGCAAAACATTGCATCACAGCTGCAATCATAGAGTTGTCTTCTTGCGCCTTTTGCCCAGAACTTCCTTCCTTATTGAGCTCAACTTCCTCAGGTACCTCTTCAAGCTTCATCTTCTTAGCAGCTCTCTTTGTCCTTTGTTTCTTGAGTGACATCAGTGAATCAAAGACTTGCTGCGCAATTATCGATTCTTTGTAGCATCGGAAGTAGCAGATGTCGGATGGCACATCGCGGGGTAGGTGGGTCAACAGGGGTTTGGGTAGGTGTTTGTGGTTGATTTTGGGTTTGTGGTGGAGGGGTGGGTGTTAAAACAGGTTTTGGGGTTGCTGAGGTCACTGTTTCAGGTTGTGGTGAAGGTGGTGGTTGGTTTTCTGTGGGAATGGTGGTAGGGGTGTTCAAAACCGAACCAAACCGATAGACACACCGCAAACCGAACCAAACCAAACCGAAAACCGCAAAAAACCGCTTTTAATCGGTTTAGTTTGGTTTTTTTCTGCTGAACCGAGCGGTTCGGTTCGGTTCTCGGTTCTCATCACAGAAACCGAACCAAACCAAACCAAACCGCTAAAATAGTATATATGGTTCTTTTTTATAACACACGGACACGGCCCAACCCACAAAACACAGCCCAACAAAAATAGCAACCCTAGCGACGACTCATCTCTCTACTCTCACTCAGCAGCGCTCTCTGATCTCTCTCACCCAGCTTCATCTCTCTCACTCTCACCCAGCTTCATCTCTCTCACTCTCACCCAACGCTCATCAGTCATCTCTCTCTCCCAGCTCTCATCTCTCTCACCCAGCGGCCAGCGCTCATCTCTCTCATAGCTCTCATCTCTCGCACTCATCTCACGCTCTCACGGTAGGAATTGATTTTTGAGTTTATACTGATATCATTTTTCTGAGTTTATACCGATTTTTGAAGATATTGATTTGCTGAACTGTAGGTATTGAACTGTAATTATTGAACTGTTAATAGATGTAATTATTGAAACAGTTCAGTCACCATGACTCAATGGAATTTCGTAGATTGATTTGCTGTGATTTATACCGATTTTTGAACAAAAGAAATACCAACTGGTATCCACTAACAACTGTAATTATTGAACTGTTAATAGTTGTAATTATTGAAACAGTTCAGTCACCATGACTCAATGGAATTTCGTAGATATTGATTTGCTGTGATTTATACCGATTTTTGAACAAAGGAAATACCAACTGGTATCCACTAACAACTGTAATTATTGAACTGTTAATAGCTTTGAGGTATTTGTAAACCAATTATTAAGTTATAATCTGTTAATAGCTGTGCTTATGATATTGATTTTGTGTGTGCTTATGATACCGAATTACCGATTTCGTATTAATTTCATGTGCTTATGCTACTGTTTTTGTGTGATTTCGTTTAGACATGACCGATAATACCGAAGTGAACTCTGCTGCTGCTGCTGCCCCTAATGTGTCTTTGATTGAAAATCAGGTAATTGCTCTCCTATAACAATTTAATGAATTTGAATAGTAATTTAGAATATATTATCATTCATATTTTATCTAATTTCTATTTTATGTCATTTGTAGGATGAAAATAGCCCTTCAATCATGCCAACAACGGAACCGCAAACTACTAATTTGGAAACCATTGAAGGTTCCAATCCTAATAAGAAGAGGAAAACTAGAGAAGCACCTACAAATGCAAATGAAGATCCTATTGGTGGAGATGGAGATCCAGGTAAACGAAAACCTTCTAGGCCTAGATCTTGGGTTTGGGATCACTTTTCAAAGAATGCTTCGAATAAACGGGCTGCATGTAATTGGTGTGGGGCATCTTATGCATGTGATTCACATATAAATTGGTACCACTACATTAAAAAAAACATTTGCTGAAAAGTTGTAAGAAATTTCCCCAAAATTTCCGTGATCCTACTCAAAGCACTCTTAGTGTTCCAGGAGATGGAAAAGGAAATGGTAGTGCACTTGTTGGTGTCCATTTTGATGTTGATGCATGTAGGCAAGCTTTAGCTAGAATGATAATTGTAGATGAGTTGCCTTTTTCGTTTGTTGAAAATGAAGGATTTCGTCATTTTATGAGTGTCGCACAACCTAGACTCCGATTCCCTAAGGATTACAATTGCTAGGGACTGTTTGACTCTTTACACAAGTGAGAAGCATAAGTTAAGAAACATGTTTACAAAAACAAATCAAACTGTTTGTTTAATAACTGATACATGGACTTCTGTGCAAAATATTAATTATATGGTTCTTACTGCACATTTTATTGATCAAGATTGGAAATTGCATAAAAGAATTCTTAATTTTTGTCCGATTACGTCTCATAAGGGAGAGATGATTGGCAAAAAGATTGAAAAGTGTTTGGAGGGTTGGATAATTAATAAGGTTTTCTCCATCACAGTTGATAATGCTAGTTCTAATGATCTTGCTATAAGTTACCTAAAAGGTAGAATGGAGGATTGGAATTCACATCCCATAAAAGGTGAATATTTGCATGTTAGGTGTTGTGCGCATATTCTTAACCTTACTGTCAATGATGGATTGAAGGACATGCATTCTTCAATTATAAAAATTAGGAGTGCAGTTCAATATGTTCGTCAATCAGCTGGTCGTTTGGATAGGTTTAAAATATTGGTTAAGGAATGTAGGATACAAGACAAGTCTTCAGTTCAGTTGGATTGTCCTACTAGGTGGAAGCTTTAATTTGTGCACAAAATTGGCTAAGATCCTCCCCTTTGTCGGTGGATATTGAAGAGCTCTTGGAAGACTTGGAAAAGCTGGAAGAAGGTACATCAATTCTGTTTGTAAATTATTAGATGATGATATATAAATATTTTTGTCTAACGTTTGTTTATATATTTGATACATTTGTAGAACTTGCTCCGATCCCACAATTGAATGAAGGACTTTCAGATATTGAATCAGATGATGATTAGATGTATAGGTATGTACTTGAATTTTGTTGAATATTGTTAGATTTTATTACTTTATCTTTGTTCATTTTAGTTACTGATTTTATTTACTAAATGACTTTGTAGGACACTTCTTTGGAGTGGAGTGGAGAGTGGAGAAAGACTATGTTGTTGTGTGATAGAGACTTTATGTTTTTGAAAGATAGAGACTTTATGTTTTTAATGTATTTGTGTTATGTTTGAATTATGGTGTTGAATTATGATAGACTTTATGTTGTATTATGCCTTTGGAGAATTTATGTGGAGAGTGAGACTTTATGTTTGAATTATGTTTGGAGAAAGACTTATGTTGTTGAATTGGATTGTCTTAGAATGTTGGTAAAAATGCTTTGGATAATGCCTTTAGAGAATTGGCAGAGAATCTGAGAATATGTTGTTGATTTAATATGCCTTTAGAAAAATTTATGTGGAGAATGCAGAATTGGTAGAATATTTTAATTGTTGACAAAAACCGAACTAAACCGAACCAATCCACACCGCTTTTGTTTGGTTTGGTTTGATTTGGTTTTTTTTTAAGCGAACCGAACCAAACCAAACCGCATCTAATTTCACCTCGCGGTTCGGTGCACTTTTTTGCTCAAAACCGAACCAAACCGCACCGCGAACACCCCTAAATGGTGGTGGAGATAGGTTTATTGACTGGTTGGGCTCCTTTAGAATTGTCAAAGTTTGGGTCAATATCAAATTCAGAAGAGGCATCAGACTTTCATTCCTCATCACTTTGCTCTTCCTCCTCTGAGGAATCAGGATCCTCTTCATCACTCTCCTTGTTGAGCTCTTCAATTACATCCTTATTCAGTTCCTTCTCAACCTCACTGAGGGATTCATCATCATCAGTATCTAAAGCTTCCTCCTCCTCAGGCTCATTCTGTTTTCTCTTGCCCTTCTTTATTTCCTGCCTCTTTCTCTTTTTCTCCACCAGGACCTCCTCCTCTATGTCGACATTGACTTCATCCTCATATATTCACAGACAGGTCGTTGCTGCAGCTTCCTCCTCAAGCACCCATTCTGGGAATGTTGGTGCTTCTGCATCAGAAAACTCCTTCAAATTGGCAGCCAGAACAGCACCAATCCAGTTGTGATGCTTCCTCATAAATTCACAGACAGCCCGTTGTTGCAGCATGAATTGCGGAAGCATGGTGGGATCACCAAATGCTGCAGCAACCTTCTTCTCCTTTAGAACAGGTGGAAAGGCAGACACAGGGTAACTTTTCTTCTCTCCTTGGATTTCTACGCCAGCCTTGATGCACAGAGTTGTTATTAAACACAGGAAAAACAAATAACCAGCGTTCTTACCATGGCACACCAATATTTCTCTGCTAATAAGCCTCCCCACATCAACCTTCTTCTTGCTCAGAATAACATCCAGCAGCATCATACGCTTCTTCTCCACATTTGTAGTTTGAGATGTAGGCAACAGGGATTGCTTCACAAAGTTGAACCAAACTTGGGCATCATGGTGTAGATTACCCCTCTTCACCTTGAATTCATTTGCATTGCAGGGCTCCCACGGTGTACCAGGCACTGAGATATTTTTCTTGACTCCTTCCATCTCTCTCTTCTTCCATTTGGCCACATTGTTGGTGAAGGCCAAGCTATGGAAATCTAACCCGTAGCCCTCGTTGATCACCATGGATTCAAAATCCACTGAAATACCTCGCACCTTTGAAAATGTATTTCTGCTTGCCATCCTTTGGAGGGACAATTCTTTCATAAAATTCACGAACAACCGAGGCATAGAAGAACAAGGGATGTTGAACAAGCTTTTCCCATCCTAATGCGTTCACAGCAGATGTGAACGCATCTTCTGAAAGGTTAGTTCTTTAGCTTCTGGACGGTGTCTGTCACGTGTTTAATGCGTCTGATTAATTTGACCACTGAATTTGACCCTAAACTTATCATTTTGGTTTTCCCACTTGACATGTTATTTTGTGTGCGTTGCATTTAATGTCCCTACGGTAACCACCTCCATCTTGCTATAAAATGGGGATTGCTATCTTTTGCTACTTCATCATATTTCCTTGCTTCCTTCTTCTGTAGGCGATGATTCGCCATTGTGTCAAAGTTGAAACCCCTGCTTCGAGTTCTCTGAACAATCCTGCAGGTAAACCATAAATGATAATTGTACTGTCAAGTGAAAGTGCCTCTGCAAGGTTCACCATAAGAGTGGCAGCATCAGTGGCATTGGCTTGCTTTTCCTCACTAGAAGTGGTTTCTTGAGCAGCATTGGGTGGAGGCACAAATGTTTCATCAAATCTATACCAGTACTTCAATACTGAGTGACCGTACCGGCCACAAAGTTGACATGTTGGACGATTGCCAGAAGTAGAGGCCCCACGAGGACACCCTCTGCCACGAAATTGACGGCCACGACCACGATTGTAGTTGCAACGGCCACCTTGAGTACCGCGATTGGCATTTGAAGTGGTTTGAGGAGCAACTTGCGCAACATTTGCAAAAATGTTTACTACAGCCAATTCTTGACGGTATTTGTCCAATTGAAACTCTTGAACAAGAAGGAGTGACTCAAGACTCACTGAGATATGTTATCTCACCCTATCATATGTTGTTATTTTATAGAGAAACAGGGAAAGAAGATGCTTTATGGCACGAGTAGAAGGCGTGCACGAGAAGGAAATTGAAGACGTAGTTCTTCTCTCATTATTTATGTTTTTCCCTTGTTATCTTTGTATCCGATTATAACTTGAATTTGTTTTAAGTTATGTAATTGTTTCCGCTATTCTTGTAAAGATGTATATCTAAGCAGGAAATTTATCTCTGATGTAAGCAAAAATGTACGTTTTGGTATTTCTATCGTTTAGAAATACTAGGGTGTTACATTACCGATACTCCATCATCCAAAAGGATGTTATGGATAAATTGGTTAATGACTTACTCACTCAAGGAGTGATACAACATAGCAGCAGTCCCTACTCTTCTCCATCAGTCCTTGTCAAGAAGAAAGATGGCACTTGGAGGCTATGTGTGGACTATAGAAGATTAAACCAGAATACTATCAAAGATTCCTTTCCTATTCCTCTGATAGAAGACCTCATGGATGAGCTTGGAGGCGCGAAAATCTTCTCTAAACTTGATCTGCGCTCAGGATATCACCAGGTCAGAATGTGTCCTGGAGAGGAAGGTAAAACAGCTTTTAAAACTCATAGTGGTCACTTTGAGTATCTTGTTATGCCTTTTGGGCTTACTAATGCACCTGCAAACGTTTCAAGCCCTCATGAATCATGTGTTTAAACCTTTTCTTAGGAAATTTATCATTGTTTTCTTTGATGATATATTGGTTTATAGTCCATCTATTGATGATCATGTAGCTCACTTACAGTTGACATTTCAGACCCTTAGAGACAATAGTTTGTTTTTGAATCAACCTAAGTGGTTCTTTGCTACTAACAAGGTGGAATACCTTGTACATTTAATCACTGAAGCAGGGGTTGCCACTGACCCTGCCAAAATATCTGTTGTTTTGTCTTGGCCTATTCCAAAAACAATCAAGCAATTGCGAGGGTTCCTTGGGTTAGCTGGTTATTATAGACGTTTTATCAAGGATTTTGGTAAAATAGCTAAGCCACTAACTGATCTTCTCAAAAAGGATTCATTTATTTGTGCAAGAGGCTATCGCTTGCGTTTCTTCGAGCTCAAACTCTCTCTCGCCACTCTCCTTACGCTCTCCCTGATTTCTCCAAGCCTTTCTTGGTCGAGTTTGATGCTTCAGGTACTGGTATTGGTGTTGTACTAATGCAGGACCATCATCCAATTGCTTATATTAGCAAAGCTCTAGGTCCAAAACAACAAGCTTTGTCTGTGTATGAAAGAGAGTTGTTGGCAATCGTGTATGCTGTGCAGAAATGGAGTGCCTACCTGTCTCATGCTCCATTCATCATCAAAACTAATCAAAAGAGTATTAAACATATACTTGATCAGCAACTGAACACTCCCTTTCAACACCATTGGGTCTCTAAGTTACTTGGTTATGAGTTTGATATTCAATATAAGGAAGGCTCATCAAATATTGTTGCTGATGCTCTTAGCAGAAACTCTGGTGCAGAGTTAATGGTGTTGTTTCTGAACAACCAGCAACATGTATTATTTGACAAAATCAAAAATACTTGGCAAACTGATCCTACTCTCCAGAAGATTATTGAGGAGCTCCAACAATCTCCATCTTCACACTCTAAGTTTACTTGGTCCAACAATAAACTTAGAAGATTGGGCAAATTAGTTGTGGGAAATGACTCTGAGTTAAAGAGTTTTATACTTAATTGGCTTCATGATTCACCCCTTGGTGGTCACTCTGGTAGGAATGCCACAATTGCTCGCATAAAATCTCTGTTCTACTGGAAACATTTGTTAAATGATGTTTCTGAGTATGTCAGGAATTGCTCGGTCTGTCAAAAGTACAAAGCAGATACTGCTGCACTGCCTGGTCTGTTACATCCCCTTCTAATTCCTCAAAGAATTTGGGAAGATATCAATATGGATTTTGTGGAGGGACTTCCAAATTCATATGGCAAACAAGTTATTTGGGTGGTAATTGATCGATTAAGCAAGTATGCTCACTTTATTCCCCTTAGTCACCCTTACACAACTGCTGATATTACTCAGTTATTCCTTGACAATATCTTCAAACTTCATGGAATGCCTACCTCCATCACTAGTGATCGTGATCCTATCTTTATTAGCAAGGTGTGGACTGAATTCTTCAAATTACAAGGGGTTGCGCTCAACAAGTCTACAGCTTTTCACCCTCAAACCGATGGTCAATCTGAGATCGTGAATAAAAGTTTAGAGACTTATTTGAGGTGTTTCTGCTCTGAGAAACCTCATGCTTGGTCTAAATGGGTTTCTTTGGCTGAATGGTGGTACAACACCTCATTCCATAGTGCCATCAAATCCACTCCTTTTGAGGTTGTGTATGGCCAACCCCCTCCAATTCATTTGCCTTACTTAGCCGGGTTCTCTCGTGCATCACGGTTGATGAACTCGCCGCTAGAGAAGAGGTGCTGAAACTTCTTAAATTCCATCTGTTGCGAGCTCAGAATCGTATGAGGCAGCAAGCAAATAAACATAGATCAGAGAGGACACTGAATATTGGTGATTTTGCTTATCTGAAGCTTCATCCTTACAAACAACAAACCTTGAAGCCTCACAACAGACACAAGCTGTTACCAAAGTATTTTGGTCCATTCCTAATGCTCGATAAAATGGGAGGTCTTTGCTTATCGATTCTGACTTCCACTGATACAAAAATTCACAATGTTTTTCACATTTCCCTGCTCAAATTGTGTCCTAACCCTGAAGCTACTGCTGTGGTGCCTATTCCTACTGATTTAGCTAATGCAGCCACCTGCTAAGGTACCTGAGACCATTTTGGAGCGAAAAATGGTAAAACGTGGTCGTATGCCTGCCACAAAAGTTCTGGTAAAATGGAAAGACTACCCTGTGGAACAAGCTACTTGGGAATTTTACTATGACTTGATCAACAAGTACCCTTCTTTTAACCCTTGAGGTCAAGGGTGTTCTTAAAGGGGTGGGTATTGTGACAGGCTTGTAATAGCTGTCACGTTTCTGCTTTATTCTTAGCCGTTGTATCAGTATTAGGTACTGTTTCATTGTTTTTCTGCTGAAATTTCGTGTCTTTTGTCAACTTGTATGAGTCACCTAAGTTCTAGAGGCTACTATAGCATCTAGGGTAGTATATTCTCCTAGGGTTTATTGCATTGAGTGACCGAGTTGTGGTCCCCTTTGCCTATTTAAGCATCATTGAATAAAGAATCAGCAAGCCTTTCCACAAATATACAATACTCTTACCTCCTTATTCTCTGATATGTCCTTTATTCCTCTCTCCAACGTCCCTTATTCATTATATTAAGATACCTGGAAGGGAATTCAGAAGCTAACGATGTAGTCCCTAGCTTCATTATCTCTGTACCGTTAATAGTTTATTTAGTTTTCTGAGTTTAATTTTAATCTATCGTTTAGGGTTTGTGATCTCTGATTATATGTACTGTTGTTATCCTTCTGTTATATAACACTGGTTTAAAAATTGAAACTCTCTACTAAAGGCTTGTGTTGTGTTACTATTATGATTGTTTTAGTTGATGAGGCTTGGATTTGATTTGCAGAGCTAAAAAAAAATTAAAAATGGAACTGCTGTTGCTGTCAAAATTAAAACTTTGATTGAAGAAAATGGAACTGCTGTTGCTGTCAAAATCGTCAACCACGACGGACTTCAGGGTCACAGAGAATGGCTGATTCGTAACTTTTCTTGTTTGGTTTTTCTTTGAATATTATATATTGTTTTCTTTGGAATTTTAATTTCTTATTTGGTTCATGTGACGGGCTGAAGTGAATTATCTTGGTGATCTAGTTCATCCAAACCTTGTCAAACTTATAGGTTCCTTTATTGTAGATGATCAAAGGTTGCTAGTGTATGAATTTATGCCTCGGGGAAGCCGAGGAAATCACTTGTTTAGGAGTAAGTTACTATTTTCTAATGAACTTTGTGTTCTGATTTATTTTCCAATAATAGTTAGATCATTATTGTGTCTTCAAATTTTGGTAACATCAGATGGAGGCCGGCCCTACTGAGCTTACTATTTTCTGACCAATCAGTTTTTCATTTTCTTTTTCTCTCCCATTCCTGCCACCAGATACCTTCTCAATAGGGTCTCGTTGCCAATCAGTTCCCTTATTCAATTAGTGTTGGTAAAAGTCTTTTTGTATCAAGGGGATACTTGTTGCAGCAATTGAAATTGTTATGATGTGATCTGGGACCACAGGTTTGAATCTTGAAATAAACCTTTGGCAAATGTAAGTCAATGTTTCCTAGTATGTGGATATGACCCTTCTATGAACCGGGCACCTAGCTGGAGCTTTATAGTACCAATTTATTTGAAAAGCCTCGCTCTGATATTGAGCTTGAGCTTGTACTAGTAGTGTAGTAGTACTATACAAGCATAATATTGACCCAATTCTTAGTATAGAATTAGAAATAGGCACACCAAATCAATATAACCTAATATTATTCATCAGTGTACTAGTAGTTTAGTAGTACTATACAAGCATAAAATTGACCCAATTCTGGGTCATCTTTTTAATGAGCATGGCCGTAAACCTTTACTCTTTATTACCTACCATGTCCACCACCATATTTTCTTTAGGTATGTATGGTTTCAAACTTGTCACAAATTATTAAATTTCATTCTTCTATGCCTACAATTTCCTTTTGTATGCTGTTGCAGCATTACTTGTCTGGAACCAGTCTAAGGAATTTGTATATGCCTACTATGCGGTTCACACATTTTCGTACATAATCAGTCAAGAAAGTATTTTCTGTATTTCTGTTGCATATGTGGTAAGATTTTTCTCTTACCTAACTGAATATAACAAAGAAATTGGCAAATAGTTTTATGTAAATATTTTTATATTTATAGTTTCCTAGTTAGGCAGATGTTGTCTATGAAAACAAAAGGGCAGCTGTATTTAGTTGGATCACCGGTCTATATACATAGACAATACTTTTGTTGTTTATAAATTATAATGTAGAAACACTAGAATAACTATATAATCAAAACTCTTTAATTATAAATCAAATCCAATATGTACACCAAGTTCATTATTTCAAATTCAAATCACCAAATGGGGAGTAGCTCTATAACAATACATAATAACACCCCACTGTACAATATGAAGCCACCAAAAAACAGCCCAAAAGGAAATTAAAAGGAACATGCAGACATAAGTAAAAGGACCACAGCTCCCAAGCTCTTGAATAAGATACATATCTGATGCATGTTTGGGCCGTTTGGGTCGTTTCCTGCGTGTTGGGCCGCTGGTCCCTTTCTGTTGGCACCTCTTGGTGTTGTTGATACACCCCAGAACAATATGTTTGGCTTCCACAGGCACAACGTCAATTAATATTTTATCATTATGTGGCCTATTATGGTTAGTTGTTTTCACTTAAAGTTTATTGACTAATCAAGAGCTAGTTACATTGGTACAACTACCACCATCAATTATTAAAGAGCAAACATTTCTCTCCACCAATCATCTTGTGTGGAAAATATTTTCCCTTTGCGATTCATCATTTTCCTTCAAAATCCTTCATTTCAAGCGAACACCAATATGCCGCCAAACTTTCAGCATTTTGTGCGCCAACCCTCCCACATCCACTTCAAGATTAACCCGCCAACTTGAGTCTAGGTGTCACATGTTGTTTTACATGTCTTGCTTCCAAAAAAAATTGTGAGAACAATTTGTGTCAATGATTGTAGTAGGAAAATGAGGGGAATTGGAAAGGTTAATCCGGATTGGGTTTTTTTTTTTTTTTTTAGATAAGCAACTTCATTGATAGAAAGCACAAGACGTGCCCAACAAATACAATGGGAAGGGGGAGGGCCTCCTCAAAACCTCCCAAAGCCAAAACCCATTGGGAAAAAGACTTCGGGAGGAAAAAGAGTACCCCGCACAAAAAATTGCACAACAGTGGGACAATACCGTCCTAACCCACTGCTTCTCCCCCTGCTAAAAGTTTTATGACTTGAGTACAGTACAAATCAATAAATGATTACAATAAAGAATAACAACCCAAAGGGTTATTATACCAATCTGACCAAAGCGCCATGCATTTCCTCCCCTTCCTAGCTTTGAACCAACTCCACGCCGAATCCTTTATTCCCGAAACCAAGTTAGGAACCGAAGCAACCTCCCCCTTGAAAACAATTTTATTCCTCATAATCCAAATGTTCCATACAACCGAACCATATTAGATGCCTAACCCTTTTGAGTTTCCTTCCCTTCGTTAACTTTCCAAACTCCAAAAAGTGATGCACCACATCCACTGATTCCATAATACTTTCCCCTATCCATACACTTACTTGCTGCCAAACCCTTTTAATTACTCTACATCCCAAAAACAAGTGACTTGTTGACTCATCCTCCTCAAAACAAAAAACGCAGCATTTATCCAAGTTAGAGTGTAAAATACCTCTATCATGTAGCCTCTCCCGTGTTGCCAATCTATTCAACAATAATCTCCACCCGAAAATTAACACTTTTGAAGGCACATCATTTTCCCATAATTGTTTCCAATGCATCCCATCGCCTAACACTCCCACAACACCGACTTCCGGAAGTACCTATCCCTCCGTACCCGCTAAAACACTGCTGCCCACTGCATCAGCAGCTTTAGAAGAACCGAAACCAGCATCTGCAGCAGCAGGAATGCTGCTGTCTGCTGCTCCTAAACCAGCAAAAAATCTGTCCGGGACCTCCACGCCATCAGGTACGACGCTGTCCCCCACCCCCACTTCAGCGGCTTGACCGATCCCAGCTGCTGTATTTGCAGATACGTTGCTGTCTGCTGCTGCAATACCGTCCTCCATACTTTCCAGACCAGCAACTCCCTCGGTGCCCCCCCTGTCCGAAACCTCTGTACCTGAAACAACAATTAAATCGCACAATTTTGAGTAACATCTTTTCACCGAGAACCCATTAATTGTATCAAGTAGACATATCCATCTATCCGGTGCTGGATCATTTAATTGGGCCGATTGTAGCAGCTGCACAAAATAATTAACATTCTGTTCTTCCTCCGATCGTAGCTCCTCCAACCAATGATTATTCCATCTCCACACGTTATCCTCCCAAAAACCCATATCCTCCACCACCATATTTTTATTATTACATCTAGCATATATTGTGGGAAAGAGTTCAGCAAAACTACTTCTCCCAAACCATTTATCCCTCCAAAAACTCACAAGATTACCTCTCCCCAATTTAACTCTTACAATTTCCCCAAACCATCCTTCCTTCAATTTGGTTCCGATACCCAATTGACATAAGTCACGCCACCAAATGGATTTCTTCCCCCAACCTCTTCTATACTCCTCCGCATTTTGCCATCTCCCTTCCAATCCATACCTCGACTCCAAGACTTCTTTCCACAACGAATTTCCTTCCTCCGTTAGAATCCTCCACCTCCACTTGGTCAAGAGAGTGATGTTGAACACCTCTAAATTTTTCACTCCAAGCCCTCCCTTTTCCTTCGATTTACAAATAGTATCCCAACTCACCCAAGCCATTTTCCTTATCTCTCCATCTCCACCCCATAAGAACCTTCTTTGAAGCTTTATGATCTCCTCTATTATTTTTTTCGGCGCTTTGTAAAATGAGAATAAATACAAAGGTAAAGAGGCAAGTACCGAGTTAATAAGCGTTACACGCCCTTTTATAGATAATTGTTTACTTTTCCAGCTGTTTAACCTTGCCTTGATGGAATCCAAAACCGGTTGCCATGTACTTGTTAATCTCGGGTTTGACCCTACCGGAACCCCAAGGAATTTAAACATTGTCGAACCCCTACTACAAGCAAGAAATTGTGATATCCCCTCCATAGTTCTATCCTCAATACTAATATCGATCACATTACTCTTTGAGAAATTCACTCTCAATCCTGATACAAGCTCGAAACTCCTTAAGATAGCCTTTAAACACCACACACTCCTATCACTTCCATCACAAAAGAATATAGTGTCATCTGTGAATTGTAAAACTTCCACCGTTAGAGTTTCATTCACTTTAAACCCCGTCAAGTTATTTGATTCTACCCATTTCCTTACAAGCCCCGCTAATCCTTCTGCTGCCACAAGGAACAAAAATGGCGCCAGGGGATCTCCCTGCTTCAACCCCTTCTGTGCAACAAACTCCTGTGTTGGACTGCCATTAACTAAGACTGAAATAGAATTAGATGAGTAGCATGTTCTCATCCAACTCCTCCACTTCGTACCAAAGCCTAACTTGCCTAGCATGTTGTCCAAGTATGACCAACTAACAGAATCATAAGCCTTCTCAAAATCGGCCTTCAGGACCACGCACTTCTGTTTTCTCCTCTTAGCCATATCCATGAGCTCATTCACTACCACCACTCCATCTAGTATGTTCCTTCCCGCTAAGAATGCGCTTTGACACACCGATATAACTCCTTTTAGAACTTTCTTAAATCTGCCCGCCAGCACCTTTGCCAACAACTTATACAAATACCCAATCAGAGAGATAGGTCTATATTCTCCCAACCCATTAGGATTTCTACATTTAGGAATTAGTGCCAGGAATGATGCACTAATTGCCTTTGGTAGCTTTGCTTGCCTGTGAAACTCCTCAAAGAACCTCATGATCTCCGGAGAAATTAAGTCCCAGCAACTCTTCATAAAAGTAAAATTGAACCCATCCGGCCCCGGACTTTTGTTGTCGTCGCACTCCCAAACTGCTTCCTTCACCTCTTCTAGAGAAAAAGGCATAACTAACAACTCATTATCACCATTACTAATTTGATTGAAATTTACCCCGTCAAGTGTTGGACGGACAAATTCCTCCTCCTTGAATTTCTCTTCAAAATGGTCCCTAACCGCTCTTTTAACTCCTTCCACATCCTCCACCCATTCCTCATTCACCTTCACCTTCAAAAGTTGTGTCCTCCTCCTATTATTTTTCATGCAAGCGTGAAAATACCAGCTGTTTGAATCTCCTTGAGCCAACCACCTTACCCTGGATTTTTGGGCAAGGAGACTTTCCTTCGCATGTAGTTCTCTCCAAAAATCATTATTCAACTTTCTTCTCAACTCATCATCCACCCTTCCTCCCTCCACGGACAACCTTTCTACTTCATTCAGATCCTTGACTATGTTTTCAATATTTAAGTCCTTAATACCGAACACCTCCCTATTTCATATCTTAAGCTTCTCTTTCAGCATTCGCAATTTCTCCTTTATCACATACCACCCTCTACCTTCTACTTTGAATGATGCCCAGCACTCATGTACAAACTGATTAAAATCCTTGTGATCCACCCAGCAGTTGTTAAATCTGAATGGCTTTGGTCCCCACACTACAAGAAAAATGGGATTTTTTGGCGGATTTTTCCGCCAAAAAACACCAAATTCCGCCGCAAATACATGTGTTTTCGGCGGATTTTTCCACCGGTAAAAGGCTGGTGGCAACGTATTTCCGGCGGAATTTCCGCCGGTACTTTCCGACGGATTTTAAGTCATTTCCGGCGGATTTTTGCGGGGGAATTTGCGGCGGATTACCCCGGTAATTTCCGGCGGAATTTTGGACTTTGTGGAGGATTTTTCCGCCAAAAATAATTTTTTTTTTTTAATAAAATCCGCCGCAAATGCTTACAGATCCGCCAAAAAAAATTTATTTTTTTAAAAAATCATATAAAGTCATTGAAATCCACTAAAATTTTTAATTTTTTTAAACAAATCCACATAAAATACATGCAAATCAAATTAAAATACATATTTTTTTAAAAAAATAAAATTTAAAAACATTTAAAAAAAGCTGAAAAAACGTTTTTTAAAATTAAATAAATTTCAAAAAATATATATAAATAACATATTTAAATTAAAAAACTTAAATAGTGATAACCAAATAAAATGTTTTTTAAAAATAAATAAATTTAAATTAAAAATATAAATAGCATATTTAAATTAAAAATATAAATAGCATATTTAAATTAAAAAACTCAAATACCAAATAATAAACATCCATAATCAACCAAATAATAAACATTCATAATCAACCAAATAATAAACATCCATAAATTAAAATCCAAAAAATCACTACGATATCCATAGTAATAAACATCCATATGCAAATATAAAACTACTAAGGTGCGTGCTCATCATCCGAGTCATCTCTGTGATAATAGTTAGCACCTCGTGCTGGTTCATCACCTAACAAAGCAGCCTCTAACACACTATAATTTAGATCAAAATTATTGAAGAGATGGGGTGATTCTTCTTTGGGGATCTTCTTCTTTGGGGTTGATACTTTTTCTTCTTGAGAGGTGGTGACTAGTCTTTGGGAAGATATCGGGATGGATATCTGCTTTGTCCGAGTGAGTGGTGGTAGTCTTTGGGAGGATCTTTGGGAAGGATACTCGAGGTGGATACTTTGCTTTGGGGTGGACATCTGCCGAGAATAATGGGGCTGGGGAGTATCTTTGTGGATATCTTCTTGAGGTACGGAGGATACCGAGGCCAAGATCGCGGTGGTAGGAAGCCATATGTGATGATGATGATGATGATGAGGCCTCGAAGGATGGTTCATCCGAGCCATCATTTGCCGAAAACGCCTCGCCTTCTCTAGCTTGCTCGTGCCAGCGCGCTCCTCAATGATCCTAGCTCGCTCAAAGCAGTGCGCTCCTCAATGATCCTAGCTTGCTCTTCCGGTTGTCGTGCATATTGCTCCGCCCGCTGCTTCAATCTCTCGGTTAAATTGCTTTGGGTCAATTGATCTACCAACTGCGTTGGGAGCAAAGATAAGAACGACTCAAGACTCTGTCCCGAATATGATCGACTCGGCGAGATGTTTTCCTTGAAGAACTTGGGTCCCATGCTACCGGATCTCACAAACGATCACTCTTTTTGTGGGCCAACCGCTTTATCCCACATAGAGCGACCCACTCTAGCCTCCTCCTCACGATCGATGACCCATCGCTCTGCGAGCTTGAGACTCACGCCACTCGGCCATCCCAAAGAACATAAGCATCCTAAAAAAAACAACAGATAAATAAATAAATATTAATAAAAAAACAATATAAATATATATATTGTATTTAAAGATAAATAACTAATAACATAATGTAGTTTTACCTGAATCCTCCTCGCCCTATCGTGGATAAATGTACCATCCTCCTCTCGCATATACAAGTTGCGATGCAACTCATGCAAACCGACCTCCCGTCCCAGTTCTTCCTCCTAGATACATAATTTTATTATTTAATAACAACTACTTAATTAACACATAGTTAATAAATTTAATTAATTGATGAATAAAAGTAATAGTTATAAAATTACGTACCATGCGCTGGTGATGAGTTCCAGCACTAACACATCCACCTGAGTGATTGCAGTAGGCGCCGGCATTTTCAGAAGCACGGTTCTTCTTAGCTTTCTCTGCTTTATTTTTAAATTCAGGAGTGTTCCAATACGCGAGCAGTTGTGCATAAGCCTCTGGTCCCATAAAATCAGGTTTTGCCTTTGCTTGCCGTACACCCCGCAGTACTTCAGAGTATCTATCACTGCATCTCTTGTTGAACGCATGCTCAACATCTTTCTGTTGTTCCGGTAACCATGTACATTGTTCCTATTTAAAAAAATTAGAAGAATATTGTTAATACAGACAAATTAAACAATTCAATAAAATAATTAAAAATTAATTATTTCATAGAACTTACTTGGAAAGAATTGAGCATGGCCCTAAAATAGTCTTTGTTAATATCTTCTTTATCTTTCTTAACAGCAGTCCAATTTTTCCAACCTTTGAAGAAATTCTCACAATTGCGTTATGATCATGTGGTCGCAGGCTTTGAAGGAATAAACTCGAAAATTTTTAAAAAGTGAATATTTTGGACCACGAAAGTAGTTGTATAAAAGGCAACAAAAAATTAATAAATAATTATATACTTACGAATCTCCTTGAGGCACCACGATGACACGACCATCTTCAACATGTGTCGGCCGTAAGTCCTCCCCGCCAACAGTCACCGGAAGAGGTGTACAACTACTACTACTCGCACCATCTGTGTTTGGCTTTGGCAAATATCTGCCAAGAGGAACAACACAACGACGTGTCCTGTGACGGCGCGTAAGGCGAGTAATAATCTTCTTCCTCCCACCTGCCGTATCCGCGACAGGTGGAAGAACATCGTATGTGTCGTCACGATCAGATGAGGATCCAGATGATGATGACATACCTATATACATATATATATATATATATATATATATATATATATATATATATATACATACATTTAAATATTAAAAAAAGAAACATGTATATTGCATAAACATTCGTACAAATATTCATACAAAATAACCATAAATATCCATACTATTACCATTTACTAATTAAGTACCAAATAAAATGTAATAACTAGAAAAACTAATTTGAATCCCACTCATTCTCAAAATCATCATCATCAGATGAGCAGGGAATTCTTGATACACCAATATGTTCTTCTGCATCTTCATCAGCATCTTCTTCGTCATCAACTTCATCGCCGGTGTTTGGTTGATTACATAAACGAGTAATGGGTTCCACTTGAATCACTTCATTTACATTAGACATCTCATCCATTTGAAATGGGACATCTTCCAGTGTGTCATTTGTCTCAATCCGGCCTCTTGGTTTTGTCTTAATTGCGACACACCAACGTAACCACGCCTATCAGTCCGCGTTGATGGATAAGGGACATAATAGACTTGTCTCACATTTTGAGCAATGACGAACGGATCATACAGTCGATATCTACTACTCATTTTAATGTCGACTGTATTTGACTTTGGATTTACCCTTGTTCCTCGAGAAGACGGATCAAACCAATTACAATAAAAAAGCACTATCGTTTGACTATAGTCTAGATAGGGGTACGCAACTTCGTATATGTGTTGAATCACACCATAAAAATCACCTTCACCACCTCCAGTGACACCCTTCATGCAAACTCCACTATTGATTGTTTCTCTACCCTGTGTCCATTCATTATTGTGAAATTTGTATCCATTGACAAAGTATGTGTGTCATTCTTTAACACATCTTCGAGGACCGTCTGATAAGTTCCTCAAGTGTTGGTTGGGAGGAGTTGGTGGGAGGGCATAAACACGTTGCCTAAACCACATTGGAAAATGTGCATTAATATAAGCCAAGATTGTTCTTCACTTATTTCCTCGGATGACAAGAATTCTCTAAAAGAAATAATTAATTGTTACACATTTGTCTACTTTTATTGACTTAATTAAGATCGATATATATAGTTAATGTTGAGGAATACATACTCAATGAATGGTTGCACCTCAATCTGAGTTTATCAACAGATGAATATGTGTTTGCCTTGAACTCTTCCTCTGTCACCCGGTGAATTGACTCCTCCCGGATGGACGACCAGGGTAGACAAAAGACAGACAAAGCTAATTCATGTCTAGGACATTCAACATCCATTTCATTTCGATTTCGCTTCTTGGAGCAAATTCATTCTTGAAATAATAAGAACAAAAGTTGGTTGTTTCACGGTGTAAGTATGAAGAACATATTGATCCTTCAACTCTAGCTTTGTTTTTCACCGATCTTTTGAATCACCCATGAACCTAGATAATTAAACGATATGTTAATTAATTAATAATGTTATTTTTAAACCTCCTTTTATATTATAATAAATAATCGACCTTTCAAACGGATACATCCATCTCAGATTGGACCAGTCCGCCAAGTTTAGCTTCAGATGCGAGATGCACCTTAGATGCTCCATAGAATCAAAGAAACCAGGCGGAAATACTCTCTCCAACTTGCATAAGATAAGTGGGATGTCTTGTTCCATTTTTGTAAGATCATCAACTTTTAGGGTTCACAACACAAATTCTTAAAGTATGTACTTATTTCAATCAATGGTTCAAAACGTGTGTTGGCAACGAACTAAAGCGATGGGAAGTAAGCACTCCATGAATACATGACAATCATGACTCTTCATCCCATGCAACTTCCCATTATCCACATCCGCACATCTAGATAAATTGGAAGAATAACCGTCGGCATTTTCAACTCTTTTATCCACCGATAAAGCCGCTTTAACTTCTTCCTTAGATAAAGTATAATTGGCTTTGGGTTTCAATGTCCTAGTACCTTGCTCAACCAACAACAAATCCTTTCGTCTACAATAATGAGCTATGTCCTTCCTAGCTTTCTCATTGTCTTTCGTTTTACCTTTCACGTCCATGACAGTGTTAAATATGTTATCAAAAAAATTCTTCTCTGTATGCATTACATCCAGATTGTGTCTCGATGAGATTATCTTTCCAATAGGAAGTTCCCAAAAGATACTTCTCTTTGTCGGTTGTGCCATTGTCCATAGCCTTACGGACGAGAAACAACACCCGCTACGACTTCCATCGGAGGGATGTCTTTAACACATCCCCAAACTTCCTCTCGGTGTCAAACTATGAGGAGGTCCACTTGTTTCAACGTGTCCCTTGATGAATGCATATTTCTGCTTTCTAAATGGGTGATCCATAGGTAAGAACCTACGATGCGAGTCAAACCACGAAGTTTTCCCTCCGTATTTAAGAGTGAAAGCCCTTGTGTCAACCATGCAAATCGGACACGCCCGGTTTACCATGTGTTCCCCATCCGCACAACATTCCATAGGCAGGAAAGTCATTAATTGTCCACATCAAAGCTGCCCTCATTCTGAAATTTTGTTTGCGTGCTGCATCATAAGTTAAAACACCATGCCACAACCTTTTTAGGTCATCAATCAAAGGTTGCAAATATATGTCAATACCAGTTGTTGGATTGCTTGGCCCCGGAATAATAGCATTTAAAAACATGTATGGTTTAGACATACACATTTACAGTGGAAGGTTGTATGGGGTAACAATAATCGCCAACAAGAATACGGTGATGTCGATGCTTGAATATAGGGTGTGAAACCATCAGAGCATAAACCAAGCCGAACATTGCGTGGATCACTAGCAAAATCTGGATGAACACGATCAAAATGCTTCCAAGCTTCACCATCAGATGGGTGACGTAATTCACCAGAATTGTTTCTATTTTCATGGTGCCACGTCATTTTACCAGCGGTCTCCATTGATGTAAACATCCTCTGTAGCCTTGGTATAAGCGGCGGATAGAACATTGCTTTCCGTGGAACCGGTTTGCCTCTACTCGTCCCTTTCTTGCTTTGGCGCACGGTAGCGTGGCTCTCCACACAACTTGCATTCCACAAATTTCCATCATTTATGCCAAACTCATTATTATAATAGAGCATGCAACTAGACACACAACAATCAATTCTTTTAGATTTTAAGCCAAGCTTCGATACCAGTCTTTTAGCATCATAATAACTCTGCGGCAAAAGTCCCTTAATAGGGGTTGCATCCAACATCATTTTGGTCATATATTCCATGCACAACTCGGCAACATTAAATTGAGACTTAAGACCCAACAACCGAACACACATTGATAATTTTGAGTCTTTAGATCCTTCAAATAATGGTTTATTTGTCTCACTCAAATATGTGTAAAACAATTGTGCTTCCTCATTAGGAGCTTCTTCAGCATCATATTCTGGTTCTTCAAAATCCAAATTGACTCCAACGGCATGAGATATCATTCCCTGATAAACATCTAAAGCGGGTTGCATGATTTGGCCAGATCCAGATGTGGAAGCTACTTCTTCAACCCGAACATTAGTACTTGAAAGATATACTTCAACCGAACATTAACCAGCAGAACAAATAAGCGCAGTACCCTGTGCTACTTGCGTGATTTACTCCATATCCAATAATCTGCCCAAACCCATTATTGTACAAATGCATTCGACTTCATCTTCATTTTTATAAATCGAATTGAACATTTCGCGCACGGACATCTAATTCCCCTTCTCGCAAAATCCTTCGTCACGCTTTAGCACAAAAAAAATAAACTCTTCTACTCCTTCTGCAAATCGTCTCTTTAAACCGCTTCTTCCAGGATATAATCGATCATACATCCAACTACGATCCATGTTTTCTAAATCCTAGTACTACACAATAAAAATTATCATAAACAATAACTAATTACTTTTCATTTCATAAATAATAAATCAAAATTAATTTATATTTTCTTACTTACATATTCATACACATACATACACATACACATATACAAATATCATATGATCATATACATACACATACACATACAAATATTTACATACATACACTAACAATGTAAACATTACATTAATTAATTATAATATAAATAGATTTTAAAAAATTTAACACATTTTATATATTATGTTATGGTAAACGTAAATATTAGTCATTTTAACTAACACTCTATTAACTAACAACATAAATAATATTTTAACACATAAATATAACGATAAATTACATATCATACCTACTTAAATGAAAATAAATTACATACAATAACTCTCTTAAACAAAAAAAATGATAATATAATGAATTTTCAAAAATATAAGAGAGATTTAACAACTTAAACAAAAAATGATAATATAATGAATTTTCAAAAATATAATAGATTTTAACAACTTAAACAAAAAAATGATAATATAATGAATTTTCAAAAATATAATAAACTTTAACAAATTAATCAAAATAATGATTGTACAATGAATTTTCAAAAATTAATATATTCTTGTTTAGTTAATAGAGTGTTAGTTAAAATGTATTAAAAACATTAATTAATAATTAAAAATATATTAATTATTTTATTTCAGATTTATCTATTTTTATTAAAAAATATTAACATATCTATTTTTATTAAAAAAATTTCAAACATTTTATATAATATGTTATCGTAAACGTAAATATTATTCATTTTAACTAACACTCTATTAACTAACAAACATAAATAACATTTTAACAATAAATTTTTATTCATTTTAACTAACAAGTCTATCAAAAATTTTATTCATTTTTATTAACAATAAATTATCATGATTGTCGAAAATATAATAAAATTTAACAATATAATCAAAAAATGATAATATAATGATTTTCAAAAAATAATCAACTTTAACAAATTAATAAAAACAAGGATTATACAATGAATTTTGAAAATTTAATATATTATTGTATTTTCTAACTATAATGATAATATAATGATTTTCAAAAAATGATAATATAATGATACATTAAATTTATTTTTAACTACTCTATCATTATATTTCGTATTTTCTAAATAGAAATTAAAATTTAATAAATATTTTATTTATTTTATTTCGTTTTATGTATTTTTTAAAAAAATTAATATATGATTTGATTAATCACTAATTTCGTACTTATATTATCATAAAAAATATTAGAAACAACTAATAACTTCAATAACTAACCGGTGGTCTTTGAGAAGACTCTGACTTGATGCTAAACCGGAGTCCTTCCAATAAACGAACAGTGGTCACCAAACTCAAACAACTCCTAAACAAACAACACAACAATTAGTAACTAATAGTTTATAACAAAGCATAAGCTAAAATAAAGTATAAACTAAAACAAACCTTTAAAAGTTTGAGAGAGGAGAAGAAAAAACTGAATTTGATAGAAGATTGAGTGAAGAAATGTTAAAGTTTAAGAGAGTGGAGAATTTGAGAATTTGATAGAAGTGGAAGAGAGAGTGAAGGATGAATGAATCGGAATAAATAAGGGGTGAATGAAAATAGCCGTTGGGTTGTTTTTGTGGTTCTGCCTCATTATTTTCATCCATCATTGCATCCATCTGGCTTTTCGTTTTCCTCCCTGTGAAGTTTCCTCCAGCGAGACCCTTCACTTCCTCTAACTTCCTACCAACCGAAACCAGAACTGTCCCTTCCTGTTCCTTTTTTCCTTCCACGACCGGCCTCCACGCCTTACGTCCCGCCGCCGGAACGTTCACAGGCTTCGCCGCTGGGCCTGTCTTACCCTCGGCCTTCACTGCTCGAGCAAAACGGGGGATGTTAACGTGGATTTTGTCCGCTCCAATTATTATATTATCAAGTTTCACCGCGAATCTGTGAGGATCTTGCACGTCAACAAATCGAGCAAAACCGAATCGTTTCCCCCACTTGTTCCTCTTTGACGGGATAACCACCTCCACCACCTTCCCATACAGCTTAAACGCCCTGAACATTTCTCCTGCTCCATGGTTATCTGGAAAGTCAGAAAAGAAAAACAAGGTCATTCCTTCCACTTTTCCATTCCAGCAACTTGCAATATCTGTTCTCCTTGTGTTGGCCGTAACCTTCTTCTTTCTTCCCACCACCAGCTTCCAGCCACCATCTGTTTCGTTTCTGTGCCTTTTTGGTTTATTGTTGCTGAACTTAATTGGAATAGGAGGTTTACTCATATGCTTGAGATGTTGTTTGTTGGAATCAGGTGTAGGAAGGAGATCGAGAATGAAAACCACAATAATGATTTCCAAATAATGACTTCTTGGGTTTATGGAATATCAAGTCTGTTTCTGGGGACATAACAAATGATGTTGAGTCTTCTCAGAGGCTTCTTGCAACCATGCGGAACATTTTGGGTATGTAAATTGTGTTAGGTGGGATAAGCATGGAAGGTATATTGCATCTAAGTGGGGTAACGCACATTGGGGCATTGGCTTGATCTTTTGTGCAGGTGGGTGTTATAGCTTGGTTAAATGGGAAACTCTTCATCAACATTGCCGACCTGGGGTAGCCAAGCGCCTATTTACTCATGAGCTAATTGGAGTAAATAAATATATTATCATAAGCTATTGGTAATAGATTATTATTGCTATTAAAACACAAAAAAAAAAAGTTCTATATCTGTTATTGAAGATAGGTGTTAAGATATCCATTTCCATTTGATTATATTCTTCTATCATTAATTGATGCGGCATACATACACAAAAGAAAGGTTGTTTGATGATGATTTTGGCAAAAATTCACTAAGAAAAACACAAAAAACTTAGGTAATTGGGACTTGATTAATGAATTTTACTCCACTATGTTTCACCATTGTGCCATTAGAAGGTCTCCTAGCATGTAGGGCTGTTCATGAGAACTAAAAAACTAAACTGCCGAACTGAACAAAAGTTTAGCTCTAAAGTTTATTAGTGCTATTAATATAGTTTAGTCTAAAGTTTATTAGTGTTATTATTATTATTATTATTAAATTCCATAATAATATGTGAAATAATTTGTTATTGTGTATCTCAATTTTATTAAAATATCAAACGTTAATAAAAAGTAATTTTCAAATTACATGACATTATTTTATGAAATACAATGGGGTTCCCACTTACTCCAACTAGCGTCTGTGCTTGCACCAGGCAATGGCAACAACATACAAGAATATGTTCGCGGTAGTGCCACCACCAACAGTTCAGAGGAACTCTCTCATCCCATACAAGTTAGGATCAAACAGCTCAATTTTAATATTAATACCAAAAATGCCAGCCACAACAACAAAGGCACTCACTACCAGAGTTGTTGTGGTCAACATGACTCCCATTTGAGGGAGATGGTTCTGCTTGTCATCCAGCATAATGTTCCAAGTTAATGTTTTCTCTCGTTGGCAGTTATAATAGCTTTGATATGTTCCAAGTTAACAACAATTGCTTTCTCTCGTTCTAAGATAGAAGACGGATGAGATAACATTGGATCGAGAACTCTAAGGTCATGTATCGGTAACCCGTTTGTCGCATGATCGTGTGTTTGTCGATATCTTCGACACGTGATTCCCCTGTTTCTGATACTACCATCCATTTCTTGATTCTCATTCTGATACCATTTCGTCGACACCCTCTCATCTGTAGAATTTTTGCTCTATTTTAAGCCTTTCTTTATTGTTAACTAACAGGGGTGTATTCTATTGATTTACAGGGTGCAAATATTACTCTGGTCCAACACTGTTGAACGCAAGCCCAGCCCAAGAGTGAAAGAAAACAGATAACACGTGAGAGAGAACAACGTTTGACGTTCACTCTCACTCTCTCTCTCTCTAACTGAGCCTTCGTCTTCCTCCTCTACTCCTTCCTTCGCTCTACTAGGGTTTCTTCTGAAACCCAGCAATTGAGCTCCAATCCACAAACAATTAACACTATTGTAAAGATCTGCTTCTCCTCTACAAAACCCCTCAAAGAGAACTTTGATTTGATCAATCTTGATCAAACCCTAATTTCTTGCTGGATGATTCTGAAGCCCAGACGATGGATTGAAGCTGAAACAGGTAAAAGCACTCTTCTCTTGCACTTTTCCTTGTTGATTCTGAACAACAACAACAAACCCTAATTTGTTGTTGATTTTCTCTTGCATGAACACCTGCAAGCACTGGAATGATCTGAATCTTCACCTCTTGAAGATTCTCACACAACCGAAAATACACAAAGGTAATCTCTTCTTCAACTCTCTTTGATTTCTCTCTTTCCTTAGTCTTTCCTTACTGTGTTTGAACAAACCCTAACTGGTTTGTTCCTTTCTTGCGAGGTCTCTCTCTCACAAAACAACACCAAGAACTTGAAGGGGACTTAGAGAAATTTAGAGCTCAGAAGAAGAAGAACAGAAAACTCAGAATATTAAAACTGTAAAAATGTAAATTCTTTATTTCTGTATTGTATATCTATATTTACAATTGTTTTTGTACATATATATACAAGTGCTAGAAACTAGGTATTTAGAATATAGGGCGGTTGTAACTAATTTTTAGTTACAACTGTCATAACTAAAACTCTTGGTGTTTGTAATTATCTCAACACCCTCCCATAATTCAAACACTTAGGTTGAGTAAAACATTAGAACAGAGCTAAGCTAATAGGAAAGGTAAAACCCAAGACAAGCCCTTGGTATAGCCTAAAAAAAATAACCTTTGGAACAAGCCTCCAAAGCTGACTTTTAGTAGAGTAATCATTCATTAGACTTGAATGAAATTACTCCTAATTCCCTCCTTAGCTTAGCAAACATATCTCCTTTGAGAGCTTTAGTGAAAATGTCTGCTACTTGGTCCTTGGTAGGACAATACTCAACCTGCAATTTTCCTTTTGATACTTGGTCCCTCAAGTAGTGGTACGTACCTAGTTTCAATATGTTTGGTTCTGCCATGAGCCACAAGATTTTTAGCAAGGCTCAGGGCAGACTTGTTGTCAATTAGGATAGTAGGTGGTTGATTTAACTCAACCAATAGCTCACTAAGCAGTGTTTCAAGCCAAGCAGCTTGGCATGCAAAGATCGCTAGTCGCCATACATACTCGCCTCACACGAGGACAGAGCAACAACTGTTTGTTTCTTTGAACTCCAGGATATAGGTGCCCCTAGGAACTTAAACAGAAACCCAGAGGTACTTTTCCTCTCAATTTTATCTCCACACCAGTCAGAATCTGTGTATCCTAGAAGCAAATGAAATTTGGTTTTCTTGGTTTCAGATTGGACTTCGGGTGTTGCGATGACGGTTGCAACGACTGTCAGGGGGTGGTGTTCTGTTTTTCTGAAAATTACAGAGTGAGATAAAAGAAAAATAAAAGTAATGACATGTAAAGTTAAACTAGAATTTGGTTAATGCCAACATGTAATTCTGTTAGCCACATCAGCGGATGGCTAACAAAAAGTTAACAGAATGGTATATTTAAAACCAAAATATTTTCCAGTGTTTATTTAAAAGAATATGTTTTGCAGGGACTTATTTGAAAAATAGATATATTTGTAGGGACGAAAAACATATTTAAGTCTTGTTTCTATTCTTTCTTCCTTGTTTTATGTTGGTTCGTGATAATTAATAATCGCTTTCCCTATTCTAATACTTAGCTTGGTTTCATTGCTAAATTACTTTGCTAATTCTTTACTTTCATTTGTGTTTGTTGTTTGTTTGTGATATGTTTTGGATTTCTATGTTTACTTTGTTTTCAGTGTTAAATCACAATAAAATGGGTGAATCTAATATGGCTTTTAGAATTGGTTAATCAGAGTGAGTGTAGGCAATTATCATTCAGTGAGTAATTTTCTACCAATAAAACTATCATAACTGTATATGTGTGTGTGCAAACTCTAGAACGAGGAGGAGCAATAAGATATTGTACTCGATCACCTACAAATTTACACACAATGAATATTTGAAGCTTTCATTTAATGATTCAAACGAAAGAAAGTAACTTAACAGATAATACTTGTTTTTGATGGGAGAACAATAACATACCTGCTTTGCTTTAAGAAGAAGAGGAGGAAATTTATGCTCTCTCTCTGTGTTTTTTCTTCTTCTATTTTATTTCTGAATTGTATCAATGTATCCACGACTCCACCTCGATCTATATATAGAGACTTAAATTTTGTTTTCTTGTTAATAATAATAATATTGCCAGCTAAGTGAACCCCAATGGTCCCTTTCAGATTTCCAAATTCATGATCCTGCTTGTCTGATTTTCTCTTTGACCACTCTTTATTTACTTATTTGGGTGTACTGTATATAGTCATGGTGCACTGCAGGGACGGTTATTTTTCTGGACCACATGGGTGCAGACTGCAGAGGGAGGGAGTGTATGCATGCAGCTGAAGCCACTTTTCTTTGTTCTTTAATATTTCAATTAGTATCCATTTTTTCTGAAGAAAGAAAATGCATGGTGATGGATAAACTATATATGTGGTGCTCAACAATATTAGGACAATTATTATGAGCTAAAACAAGATTAACTACTTAGGCCTGGCCTGGCCAACCAAATGTGAACTCCATATAAGTGAACGTACAACTTGGAAGATAATTGTACAAAATGACTAATGTGAGCAATTGCAAGGAAGAAGGTAAACATAGATAGATAGATACATGCATGAATATTGAAGAACATCATTTGTCACTTTAATGGTATCTCTCTCTAAATTATTTTTCACTATCCGAAGCAAAAGTTATATGAGGGCATCACATTTTTTCTCCACGATCGTCTATTTCATATATATTTGAAGCTTTCTTAGGATGCAACTGATGATTCATACATATAAATGATGTTTGGACTTTTAACTGTATTTCTGATAAGAGAAATGTGACATGCATTTTTTGTTTAGGAAAGTAATTAGAACTTTATTGCATTTATATGGCAATATTATTTCAGTACACTTTTGATATATTTTGTTGATTCAAATAACATTGATCTGTTGAGTAATTGACATGCTATAAGATAATTCACAGTCAACAATTGAAGATAATTCAATAAAACAAAACAGTCTTTCTCGTACAAAAACTGGTTGGTTTGAGCAGTGGCAGTGTGATACACTACATGGTTAAACAGGATGAAAACTCAAAATAGAGGACTCTCAAGTCTCAACTGCATTTGGTCTCTTTCTTTGAATTTATTTATTTTTATTTTACTTTTGTATTTTTGTATTTGAATTTGAGTTAATTAATTGTATGTTTTATATCAGTGTTTTAAAAACCGGCTCGGCCCGGCCGGTTGGACCGGGAACCGGAGTGGTCATCGAGGCGAGCCAAGGTACGGATCGGAAATGCAGTGACCCGGTAAGAACCGGCATGACTCGGCCGGTTTTGGTGAAAACCGGTGACCCGGTGGGTTTTGTAAAACCGGACCGGGTTTTGCGTATTTAAAAAAAACCAAAAACGCAAAAACGACGCCGTTTTAAGCAGTTAATTTATAAAAAAAAGTAAAAATGAAATTAGAAACCTCAGAGAAATGAGAAGAAATGTGTCTCTTTCTCAATTTCATTTCAATAACTGTGTATAAACAATTTGTAATTTTGTTTTGATCCAGGCCAAATGTGTAATTTTAGGAACCTCAGAGAAATGAGAAGAAATGAAATTAGGCAGGATGTGTAATTTTAGGAAATTATTTACAGGTACCGGACCGGGTTTTGGTCCTGCTGTCCGGTTCGAGTCATGCGGTTCAACTGTCGACCCTTCGGTCCGACCATTGACCCAGTGACCCGGGACCTTCACCGAGTCGGCCACCGTCCGAGTTTAAAAACATTGTTTTATATACATCATAATTATAATAATATGTAATATAAAAGAAGCAATCAAGATAAATTCTATATATTTTTAAGTTTTCACATGTTGTTGCTTATCTAAAAAAAAAAGTTTTCACATACTGTTATGCTTTATCTTCTAACATTTCTTGGCGCTCTAGCTCAAGAATCCGCTTAGCTAGACGGACTACAGTCATAGACAATCCACCTTAATGAACTTGGGCAGGGCCGATTCTGAGGTTTTGGGTGTCCTGAGCGAACAAATAAAATAACGCCTTTGTAACTATTTGAATATCATTCTTCTTGCATTTTTGTTAAAAATCATTAACGGTTTATTCACAATCGAGGTTTTTTTAAAAAAATTCAATAAAAATCAAAGTGAGACAATTTAATTATTTAGCGATGTAGTTAATAATATTCTATATCTCAGCAGACGTTAGGAAAATAGTTAGTCATCTTTAAAGAATTCAATATTTTATAACTTGATTTGAATTCAATTATTAAAAAAATTCTCTAATAACTTCCAATTATTCAAATAGAATTCTACCATAAAGATCATAAGAATTATCAGGTTTTAAGTAAGTTACAGACATAACCAAAATAGCAGTTCATAGAGGATAAGTGGAGAGAGTGCAAGGTTGAAGGGTGGATGGCACATGTGGTGAAAGAGAAACTCAAATATGTGAAGCAAAGATTGAAGGTTTGGAATAAGGAAGTGTATGGAGTCATAGATATTATCATTGAAAACATTGTTAAAGAAATGAACATGGTAGAATAGGAGGTGGATGGTGATGGGGTGTGGATGGGGAGAAGTTGAAAAACCTAAATGCTGAATTTTGGAGAGCAATACAACGAAAAGAAAGTATGTTGGATCAAGCAAGGGGACGGAAATACGAAATTCTTCCATAATGTAGTCAAATTTAGGCATAGGCGAAATCAGATAGAAACGTTGAAGGTGGTTGAAAGGTGGCTGAATGGGGTAGATGAAATTAAAGAGAAGGAGGTAAGGAGACATTTTAGCAATCAATTCAAAGAGGAAAGCTTTATTAGACCAAAACTGGATGGCATCCACTTCAAAAGCAAATCAGTTGATGAATCAGAGTTTCTAGTATCTCCGTTCTCGATGGAGGAGGTTGAGGAAGCAGTGTGGAGCTGTGAGGGTGACAAAGTCCGGGACCAGACGAGTTCAACTTCAAGTTGATTAAAACTTGTTTGAGTACAATTAAAGAGGAGATTTACGGGGTTTTGGTTCAGTTTCACAAGAATGACAGATTACCGAATTTGTTTACATCTTCTTTCGTTACTTTAACTGGTAAAACAAAGAACCCGAGAGGGCTAGGTGATTTTAGACTGATCTCATTGATTGGATGTTTGTACAAGATAATTGCAAAGTTACTTTCCTCTAGGCTCAAAAGCGTTCTTTCGGGACTTATTGCTACATCTCAAACCACCTTCATACAGGAGAGACAAATACTAGAAGGAGTACTTGTGACAAATGAAACTATCAATGTGGCAAAAAAGAAGAAACGACAGGCGCTTATGTTTAAGGTAGACTTTGAAAAAGCATACGGCTCGGTGAGCTGGAGCTATTTGGAGTACATGCTTCAAAGGATGGGGTTTAGTGATAAGTGGAGGATGTGGATGCAGGCACGATCTTTACAGGTTCAGTATCGGTATTGGTAAATGGTAGTCCAACTATGGAGTCTGATATGGAAAGGGGATTGAGACAAGGAGACACCTTAGCTCCCTTTTCTATACCTCATTGCAACAGAAGGTTTAGCAACATTAATCAAGAAGAGCATTCAAACCGGTTACTTCGAGGAATTTGTTGTGGCAGAAGGAGCATCTTATCCGATTCTTTAATATGCAGACTACACAATTATCATTTGTAAAAATACAAGGAAGAATTTACGGTGCTTAAAAGCGATCCTATAAGGGTGTTTGAGATGGTAACTGGATTGAGGTTTAACTTCCTTAAAAGTTGTGTAGTGGGATTGAATGTTGAGCAAGAGGAGCTTAGGGTTGCCTCATAGTTTTTGTATTGTAGGGTGGGTGAAGTTCCATTCAATTTCCTTGGAATACCGGTCGGTGCAAACCCGAGAATGAGTGCAACAAGGAAATCAGTGGTAAAGAAATTAAGAGACAGGTTGTCCATTTGGAGGAACAGACAATTGTAAATGGGAGGTTGAATCACGCTGATAAACTCAGTCTTCGCAAGTCTTCCGCTGTACTACTTTTCTTTCTTTAAGGCTCTAAAAAAAGGTTAAGCGAAATGGTACAAATACAAAGAAATTTCTTGTGGGGAGGAAATTGTAGCAATGATAGAAAGATATGTTGGGTTAGCAGGAAAAAAGTATGTCTAGCAAAGGAAAAGGGAGGGCTAGGAGTGAGGAATATGGAACTTTTTAATGTGAAGCCGTGGGAAAAAAAGGAGCATTAAAAGAAACGACGCGGCGTTAACTTGTTTTTAAGATTTGGAAAAATTAATACACGTCTTTGGTTTTGATTAGATAACAGAAAAACCAAGACATATGGAACTGTATATAAGTTCTGTCCTTTGCAGAATTGGGATCTAAATTAGCAGGTTCTTTGTGTGGTTGTGTTACTTCTAGTTCATGTTTGTAATGATTTGGGAAATAATTTCTTCTAGACAAAAGGCGAGTATTGACGTATGGCAAAACATGTTCATGTTCATGTTCATGATCCATGTGTGTGCAAAAGCATATTGCATCTACTCTAAGTCTCATATTAGGATGCATGGAGTGAATCAGAGACTTCAATGGTACCATTAAAAAAATTACACTTCAATGGTTCCATAAATAAAAAAAATCGCGCTTAAGGTGTACTCAGCAAATGCTTTGATACTATCTTAAAGAAAGTGAAAAATATGATTCAGTTATAAAAGGCAATAGCCATAAAAGCTGAGAAAAGCTATAAAACAGTACTTGATCAAGAAATAAAATGATTCAATAATGATTTGGAAGAGGATACAATACTGCCATATATAGAAGTACAAAGGTACACCATATATAGAAAAAATCCAGAATCACATAACAGAATTGCATTGTTCTAAATTAGTGAGAGTCCCAATATCTCTCTCAAATGTGCATTGTGCAGGAGAAATCAAGAATTCCATTTTCTCTCCAATAGTGAGTTGTCCATGAAATTTGCATCAGAAGGAGAAAATATCTTGCTCTTCACTCCATTTTTAACCCTAGTGGATATTCCTCATTCTCCTCAGCATTTCCTTTCAATTTTAACAACAACAGAGCCATTAGAACTTAGAAGCATGCTAGTAAAGAAAAGCATTTGAGACTAACAAAAAGATATCATATCAGCAGAGGCAGATCTTAGTGGGAGCCGGGGGGTGCCACGGTACCCCCCGGCTCCCATAAAGTTAATATATAAATATACTCAAAGTTAGAATATATAGAACCAAATGAAGACTAAACTATAAAAGTATTAGTAGCTGAGAGGTTAAGAGCATTATTGGCGTATTTAGTGTCCCCAGTTCAATTCTTGTGATGACCGCATCTCTTTTTTGCAGTTATTTGTATATTTTTCTCAAAAATTAATATAAAAAATTGCATAAACCAAGATTTGAACTCATGACATTAAAATTGACATAGATAACTTTGACCACTAAACCAAACAAACTATTATGAATACATAGTTAATTTTTGTTTATATATTTGTTACTATTTTGGCCCCTTCTAATTTTTTGGTCAAGATCCGCCACTGCATATCAGGTTGCTAACATATATTACAATAAGAAATCATGAGATAAACATTGAGAATGATGTATACCTTTTAAAGAAAGTTAGTGTTTTTTGGGTATGTTTTAAAAATGTAAATCACCATGGGAGTTTTAGAAAATCAACTGGGTTTAGAAAACATTGTATTAGAGGTAATACTTCCAATAGAACGAAAGCAAAATGTTAAAAAATAAAATTAAGCATAGTATTAGTGGCATATATATAAATGTTATTTCAAGTAGAGTATAACAGAGTTTTTTTTAGATAGGAAATTGTTAGTGGGAGTGGGGAAAATGTTAGTTTCCGGGACCTGAACCCCGGGACCTCCTTTTTGCACTCATATGGTGCACTCCTTCATGTCCCTTAGCTCGCCAACTGAACTACCTTCCTGGGACATAGTATCATACTACATGATACTAGAGGTTGTTCACAAAAGGAAAAAGATCATTATTATAATTGGAATAGAAACTAGATATTTTTGCAAATAGAAAGAGAGTGATACTTCAAAATGAAGCTGATAAAGCAAGACTTATATCCAAGAGTGGTTTCATTGATTCAACATATACTTGATTATAATTATTATATGCGCAATCAACAAGCATTTTTCATACAAGGTAAATAATTCTTATAACAACATTCATATACCTCTACAATGAAACAAGAACAAATTTAATTACCTGGTCCTCCCAATGGAAGAAGATTTTCTTTAAAAGATATTATCTTGATACAAGTTCCACTTGCTATAAAACTAAGCTCCTCAATCTTCTCAGTACCTAAATCATACCACACTATTCCACCATCGTTTTTTCTGAAGAATATATCGCCTTTGTTTGCTGCTCCAATAGGATGATCAATCCAAAGTAATGGCCCAACATTAAAGACATTGGTCCAAGATTCCTTGAAACCAATTTCACCCAAAATAAATATGTGAAAAGTGTCTGTCACGGTATGTTTTAGGATCAGAGCAATAGATCCATTTAGTACCACCAACTGCTTCAAGTCCATTATAAAATTAAAACTATCATCCATGTTTGAGGGTATGGGTGTTGTAAAGAACACCTCATTCCCCAAGTCAAATGACACCAAACATGTTTCATTATGTGCTTCACTTTTACCCCACCAATGACACATTCCATCAATGTACACTTCTTGGTCATCATAAGAAACAGGCATATCGATATCAAGCTTTTTCCAAGAGTTACTTCTAAGGCTATATATCTCCCATAGAGAGTCATAAAATACAAATTCTTCCCCTAACTCATATCCCCAAGGAATAATATCAAGGTAGGAATTATTTGTTGAGGCAAATTGTACACGTCGAATCACCTTATAGTCAGCTCTAATAAATTCATAACCAAACCTATTGCCATCAACAGCTTCTTCCCATAGCATCCCATCAACGTCACGATTAATTATTGGAAAAAATCTTATGTGTCGAATCACCTTATAGTCATCTCTAACAGGATCATAACCAAATCGAAGGGCATCACCCACAGCTTCCCAGTAAGGTACAAAATCTATGGGGCTCTGAGGAACGACCTTGACTTCCTTGGTGGCTAAGTTCCACAATACAATATTTTCTTCAGATCTAGATACAAGTAAAAGTATGCCATTACTACAACCTGAACCCCAAATATTAAAACCATGGTCACCCTCTAGAAATGGATCTGGCATATTTAATTTCACAATACTCTCAAACCTCTTACCAGAAAAAGAATACAATGCATAGTTGTCTTCTACATTACAACTTCCGCAACCACCACTAGTAGTTTGATGTAAGAGGATGGATGTACCATCATAATAAGAATAATCGTCAGATAAGAAATTTTTGCGGTACATTCTCATGAAATTAGGGTTTTCAAGTAAGATGGCCCAAGATTTCTGAACAGACCCAAATCGCCTCAAGGATTTTACAGGCAATTTAGAGAGAATGGATAAGGAAAGATCATTAGGGATATGAAGATGGGTGTTTACCTTTATCACCTGGTTTTTCGTAGATGAAATCACCACCTTAGATTTCTCCATCTCTCACCCTGACAAAGATTTTTGCTTGCAATTGAAACAATCAACAAACTGGAAATGAGATCAAGGGAGCGGGCAAAGAGAAACCTGACAGAGTTTTGGTTGCAATTGAAACAAACAACAAACTGGAAATGAGATCAAGGGAGAGGGCAGAGTGAAACCCACTCAACTGTGAAGTGTTCCAAGGGTGAAAAGACAAAATGTTCGGGACATTGAGTTTATATAAAAAAAATACCTATCTAATCTATTTGTTAAAGTAATTCAAATAATTAATTAATTCTGCAAAAGATTATTTCTTAACTTCGTTATGAAGTTATTCTAAAAGTTCTTTTTTCTCAACTATTTAAGATGATAAAATCTTTCAATATTCTTTTTTGTCCCATTTTTATTTAAAGTTAGACAGCTTAACTTAGTAACCTTAAGGATTTGGGTTTTGGTGTTGGTGCGAACTCTCTCAGTGTGAGTGCATTACAGTAATGCTCATAGCAGTACATTGTGACTCAGAAAATTGCACTGACCACTCGCCAGCCCCTCTTTCGGAATCTTTCAATGAAATCGACTACTGCCTCATCAACCTTCTAGCTTAAATTCATGATGTTAGCAGCAGTGACTTCAGGTTGACGCCAATGAAACCTATCATGGAATCGCATTTCCATGCCTACCCTGCTTGAATTGAATTTGGTGGAAGGGGGAATATCATGTAAAAGTTGTTCCTATCAAAGATAAAGGGAATATCTGCAACTTATGGAATAAATTTTGGTTTTCTTCCCCACAATCGACTGTGAATCGGCCAATGTGTGCCATGGCAGACTTCCATCTTCTCCGGAAACTAAAGTGTAGAGAGTAGATGTTGTCGTAGGTGGTGCTCCAACTTTAGTATTAGCAAGCAGTACTACAACCTCGGTGTTAGAAGGCAGTGCTGCATCACCAAAGAAAGCTGTAACAACAAAAATGCTAGCCAAAATGAGGCCAAGGCACTACAAGAAAAACTGAAAATCCAAGGCAAAACTTTCTGGCGGATTTTAATCCCCCAGAAACTTTCCGGCGGATTTTTGACATTTGTGGGGGAATTTTGACATTTTCGGCGGATTGTAAAGTTTCGGACAAAAAAAAAATCCGCCACAAAGGACAGGAAATCCGCCGCAACGGACACAGTGAAAATGGGTGGGAACTTTAAATTTTGAAATCCGCCGAAAAGGACATAAAATCCGCCACAACGGACACAACCTTTTTATCTGATTTCTTCCATTGTTTCTACAAATATTCTCTTATTCTCAACACTCTCAAATTTCTTCACTCATTCTCAACTCTTCTCTTAACTTCTCTCAAATTTCTTCACTCATTCTCAACTCTTCTCTTAACTTCTCTCAAATTTCTTCACTCATTCTCAACTCTTCTCTTAACTTCTCTCAAATTTATTCACTCATTCTCAACTCAACTCTTCTCTTAACTTCTCTCAAATTTCTTCACTCAAATTTCTCAACTCTTCTCTTAACTTATCTCAAATATCTTCACTCATTCTCAACTCTTCTCTTAACTCCTCTCAAATTTCTTCACTCATTCTCAAATTTCTTCACTCAAATTTCTCAACTCTTCTCTTAACTTCTCTCAAATTTATTCACTCATTCTCAACTCTTCTCTTAACTTCTCTCAAATTTCTTCACTCAAATTTCTCAACTCTTCTCTTAACTTCTCAACTCATTCTCAACTCCTCTCACTCAAAAAACGCGTTTGTGGAAATTTAATTTTTTTGAAAAAAACGCGCGCATTTTTGGCGGAATTTTTTTTTTTAAAAAAAACATTTTCGGCGGAATTGGTGTCGTTTGCGGAGGATTTGACTGTGCTTAAAAAAAATTGCGACGGAATTGGTGTCGTTTGCGGCGGATTTGACTGTGCTTAAAAAAAAATTGCGGCGGAATTGGTGTCATTTGCGGGGATTTGACTGTGCTTAAAAAAAAATTGCGGCGGAAAATCCGCCAAAAAGGACCTTAAATCCGCCGCAAATTTCTGCCAAAAAGTCCCCCACAAAAATCCGCCGCAAATGACCTTAAATCCGCCGGAAATTCCGCCGAAAATACGTTGCGACCAGCCTTTTACTGGCGGAAAAATCCACCGAAAATAGGCGTATTTGCGGCGGAATTGGGTGTTTTTTGGCGGAAAAATCCGCCAAAAAAACCTGTTTTTCTTGTAGTGAGGGTGCATAATTCTGTTGTAGAGAAACCTGATTTTGTTATGGTGAGAACAAATGATTGGATCCCCCTACACCGGAGTCTCTAGTGGCCAAAGATTCAATGCAAGAAGTTGTTTTGCAGAAGGTTGATGCTACAGCACCTGAGAGATACACCAAGGGAGATACCTACCACAATACTTAGTCTAGCTGAGGACTCTTAAACCAAACGCTACTGGGAGGCATCCCAGAGTTTTAGACTAATAAGTTTGTTTTTGATCCTATTTTTTATGTTGTAGGACTAGTGAATTGAATAGGTGAAGTGATATTTAGTTGTGAAGTGGTATCACCTGATACTGCAGCATCCACTGCAGCAACAGAAGAAGTTGAACAATAAAAAGGGCCCCCATACAAGACACCAAGAAGTAACTCTTTTCCAACAGTTGTGTATGATTTCAAAATTCTGTCACGTTAAATGTTTTTAATTTCAGTATTGTAGAGTCTAAAAGGTCTCTCCCATTAGAACTGCATGAGAAGTGGAGACACTGTTATGTCTTAAGTTGGGGGGAACCTTAAATGTGTTTAATGTTATATGTGAAATGTTAATGTTATGTGTTCAATGTCTTGTTTGTTGAATAAAAAGCATGATCAATTGCAATTCCGAGTTTTTCAGTAATACAATATTTTTCTTGTTGGGCTAAATTTAGTGATGATTAAGTGCGTGTGTAGAGTAGTGTTGCTTGAACAATGACTGGTTTTATTGCTGCTTCTACACTCAAACTCTAGGCTTAGATAAGAACTTTGTTAGCTTGGAATGATCTGATGCTAAAGCGAGTGTTAGTAAATCAAGATCATGCCAAGTTTTTACTAAAAATTGAGAGTAGCATAAGAAGCTAAATTTGAGGATGCACCGGTTATACTGAGACTAAGTATGAGAATTATAGGGAAGGTCAATGCAATAGGCTCACAACATGTTAGAAATGAATTGTAAAAGATCATGTATAAAAAGCTGCAATTGCCCAATGTATAATGTTGTAACTGTTCCAAATATATATAAAAAAAAAAAACAAAGAAGTACAAATAAAAGGAGTTCAGCAAAAAGGGCATTGCAGCTAATTTGTTCATCATGTCACCAATGCTATAGCTTCACTTGCTACAACATTGAGAAAATACCAATTCAATAGTAGTGCACTGCCCAAAATGTGAAATGCTTAATCAAGCCCAATAACTATTGTTTTTTCACAACAGTTATTTTCAGCTTGTGACCATATATATATGGGTTTTTTTTTGTACCCCCACCCTATCCCCATAAACCCCCACCCACACTGAAAATCCCAAAATGCCCTTCTGAAAACGTATTTTTTTTTTAAAATTTTTGACCAATCGTATATACACCTGGGGGGGGTGTATATACGACCCTTACATTTGGGCATCGTATATACACCCCCCAAGGCGTATATACGATTGGAAAACCCCCACCTTAATCGTATATACGCCTTGGGAGGTGTATATACGATGGACAAAAAATAGGGTCGTATATATACCCCCCTCAGGTGTATATACACCCCCATTGTATTTTTTAAAATTTTTTTAAGTCAAATAAAAATTATATAAGTCCTGAAAATAGGTTTTGTGTGTAGTTCGTTAAAATGTGACGATGTTATACGTCGAACGTATAATTTAGGCTAAAAAATCGGTTGTCGGGCAACATACTCCGATCGTAATGAAACCACAGCTATTATATCCGATAAAAATCAAGAATCAAGACTCCCCTAGAAGGGACTTCTTACGGGACTACGGCCTCAAAATCCCAAATTCCATCGTTTACTATTTTTTACGATTTTTTTTTAATTTTTCATAGTCTCCAAAAAATCTAAAAAAATTTGTATAGCCTTATTTTGGTTTTGTTAGATTTTTAGTGATATTTTTATAATTTTTTGGAGTAGTTTTGACTATTTAACGAATTTTTAGTAGTCTTTTAGTAATAAAAATTAAAACAAATTATTAAAAAAAATAAAAAAAACCCATCGTATATACCCCTTTGAGTACGTATATACGATTGGACAAAAAATAGCCATCGTATATACATACTCAAGGGGTATATACGATTTATTTATTTTTTTTAAAAAAAAAATTAAGTTTCAAAGGGCATTTTGGGGTTTTTGTTATTGGGTGGGGGTGGGAGGGGATGGGGTGGGGGTCCAAAAAAAAAACCCTATATATATGGGTGTTTGTTTTTCCCACACCCCCTCCTACTCTAAACACACCCCATAAGGGTGTGAAAAGACCAAAAGACCTATTTTTTTTCAAAAATTTTCACCTGTTCGAACACGGGGCTTCGAACATGTTCGAACGAGGCCGTTCGAGTGTGTTAAATATGGACGGACACCCCTTGGGCGTTTTTTAACATGTTCGAATAGGGTCATACGAACAGGTTCGATTGTGGTCATACGAACATGTTCGAATGCTGTTGTTCGAACAGGTGTTGCAGAATTCTTGCAGCATAGCAGGTATTGGACGCCTCAGATTCCACCGACAGTTTTAATCAACGGTTTACAATCAGTCAAATGTGTCAGATAAATGAGTGGATGTAAATCCCTTTGGAAAATGTGCCTGAACGGATAGAATTCAAACGACTCAGATTTGTGATCTAAAAATGAAATCAACGGCTGACATTTCATCACGCCTATTATAAAAGGTGGTTCACATCCTCAGACATTCTTCACCAAACCCTAATCTGCTTCTTCACCAAAACCTTCTCTCCTTCTTCCCAACCCAGCTGCTTCTTCACCAAAACCTTCTCTCCTTCTTCCCAACCCAGCTGAAATGGAATGGCAATTGTGCTCAACCCAGTACTCAAACGACAAATTCCTAACAGCCCTTTATCACAGTGGAACTGTCACCACCGACGAACATGGCGCTGTGTTTCGTTGTCCTAACCATGTGTTATGCAGGATGAATAAGGACATCACATTCGCCCAACTCAAGGAGAAGGCTGAGAGGAAGATTCGCCCAGAGGGAGCTTGGCGTAAAGACGTGGAGCGTATACGTTTCAGAAAGTTCAATTGTAGAGATGATGGGGTGCCCAAAGATTCGATCATGGAGATCCGAAGCGACGATGACGTCCACGCAATGATGGAACATCTAGCTAACGTTCCGATGGGGCGACAAATCTTAGAGCTGTATGTGAACAACATCACCTTCGCAGAATTGAAAGAAAAACTAACAGAAAATGTGAAGTTTGATGGTGTGGAGCAAGAAATTAAAAGTATTGAATGTCAATCCCCCTTCATCTGTAGCATGACCCCACGTAATCGTATTCAGATGTGGCAGAAGCCTATCAAGAAAGACAAAGACGTTCGTGAAATGTTTGAGAAACATGAAGAATTCCAAGGTTTTATTGAACCTTATCTTGAATTGTTAGTCGAAACAGAAGAATCTGTCCAATCCATCCGCCGTAGGTTGAATCTGCCCAATCTGTAGAACTAGGTTGTATTATGTTTTCCTGTCGTTTCGTTTTAAATTTACTATCCTTGTATTTTTGCAATTTGTGTTTTTCATTTCTGTTATTATCCAATATTAAATTCTGTTCGACTTTTTAATTTTACCGTAATTGTTACAGTAATGACAATAAATTTGCGCCAACGTAAAGGGAATTTCAAATTAAAAAACCAAATGTAACAAAGTAGTTAAATTATTCCAAAAATGTAAACATATATCCCCCTATGACATCTCCTACTGGGTGTTGCGCCCCCTCCTCCTCTCATACACATTCCCAAACCTCCTCCTAAACCCACGGAAGGGGTTGAGCAGCCTCTTGATGCGCTGAAACATGGTCCTCACTGGCTCTGGGACATGATCATCGATGGCCCCATCCATGTCATCAACCAAATCCAGCAGCTCTGGTAGCATCTGTCAACCAAATAACATAACATTATTATTTAAATAAATAGAAGATTAAATCAATGCAATAAACACAAAAGACACGTACCACACTGACATCAGGCTCATCTGCAAGCTGTATATAATGCTCAGGGAAGAGAAAGGGATGTGAGACCCTAGAGTACCATGGAAAGTAGCCCGGCACCGTGTTTGAGGAGTACGGCACACAAGGAGGGCCCCGCGCCACCAAGTGGTCCTCGAAGTGTGTCCACATCTCGTCACACTCGGATAGGGTACAGACGGCCCTAGTAGGAGGTCTTGGATCCTCCGGAATGTGCTGCACCTGCCCAAACTGTCTGAGCACTCGATCTGGCAAATGGCGCATCATGCAGCCACCACTCCGAATGAACCCTCTGAACCTGGCCAGCTCCTCAAAGGGTTTCACCTGCCTATGGGCTATGTAGGGGTCCCAGGTCACCTCCTCACGTTGTAGCCGGTCAAGGCATAATCTGATGGTTTGTGACTTGATGGCCCCAGGGCCATCATCGCACAACCATTTCTTCGCCCGTGGGCTACTCTCATCATACTCTGGGTGCTCCACCCAAGAGGAAAAGTTCACACTCTGGAAGTGCTCAAAGATCTAAGCCTGTAATGAACATATAATTGGTTGATTATTAATCTGAAAGTAACCCTAAAGCAAACTTAAAAGTAAAGAATATGTTTTATACCTGAAGTAAAGGAAGATGACCAGCAATCTTCTTGGTCTTCTTCCTTGTAGCATCCTTCAGCTGATCATAGAGATGGGCGGGGCCATGGCCCCAAAGAATAGTCTCCAACAGCCTCCAAATCAATCAGCATACCAAGGTAGCCAAGCTTAACCTTATTGCCTGACTTGTCGGCAAACAAGGTGCAACCCAAAAGATACAGCATGTAGGCCCTAGCAGCATGGTCCCACCGCCCCTCAGCTATGGCTGGGTGGTACACCCTATCCCTCAGCCATACAAGCCCAACAGATGACCCACGGCCCGGTCCGGCAACAGATGCATCCGATGTGGCACCCAAATAGTCAACCAGCAGCTGCTCTCCCTGCCATGAGTTCCAGTCTGGCATGTCATAGAACCGGCCAGTAATGGGGATGTGCAGCAGCTGGGATACATCATCAAGGCCTAGGAAATGGGCAAGACAGAACCATCTTCTGGTCCACCAGGAAATGGGAATGTCGCCCTAACAGCAGCGACCTCTCCCGAGGCTCAAAGATACTCCTCCTCACGAGGCTCAGCAGCCTCCTCCTCATGATGCCTGGAAGATGAAGGCCTAGAAGATGAAGGCCTAGCAGCAGATGAAGGCCTAGCAGACGAAGGCCTAGCAGATGAAGGGTCGGCCAACTCATAGGCGGAAATTGAGCATCACGCTCAATATCACGCCCAATATCCTCTGGAAGTGGGGAGGAGGAACATCAACCCTACCCCCTACCCACGCACGACCCTAGCTCGGGAGGGTTCACCGCTTCTTCCTCCTTTGCGGTTTGAAACCGTAGGAGGTGGCCGACCGGCTCGCTCGAGATGGTTCAATCGCATGACCACCTCTCGCTCCTCACCATATCTCGAAACAACAATCAACGAACCAATTAAATCAAATTAACAGAACCCAAACGAGAAAAGGTGAGAAAGTTTACTGTCAAACGACTGTTCGAACGGCTACATGCGAACCTGTTCGCACAACCCCGTTCGAACAATTCAGTTTCAGTTACAAATTGCAACGGTTCGAATGAGGTTTTTCGAACGGTGTTCGCACAACCTCATTCGAACACCTTCGTTTTCATGTGTTTGAGGGTGCTCGTTCGAACAATTCGCTGCAATGTGAAAAAAAAAAAATGAAATGAGCGAAGGAGGAGAGGCATACCTTGAAGAAAATGGAACGATTAGAGAGTGTGAGGGGAGGAGAAAATAACCCAGCAACTTTTGAGAGTGTTGGTGGAGAAGATTGAGTGAGAGATTGGGTGAGATTGAGTGAGTTGGGAGAAGGTGAGTGAGAGGGAAAGAGAGGTTAGGGTTCGAAGGGAGGGGAGGGGAATGAGAGACGAGGGAGAGTGAGAGAAGGGGTGTAACACCCTAAATAATTTAATTAAGCAATTGATTAGATTATTTAAAATGTTACACTGTTTTAAATTATAATAAAATATAAAATAGTGTTTATAATTCAGTAATCTATTTTAATTGAAGGGGATGGTGGAAGAAATGGAGAAGGGTGTAATTAGGGCCCAAAAGCGCATGGCCCAATGTTTATATATCCAAATTAGGTATCACTTCTCATTTGTGAGAAGGAAACGAAAAAGAAAAGAAAGGAGAAGAGAGGGAAGAGCTGCGCGGCGCATAGAGGGAGTAGAGGAGGAGATTTTGATCGTGAAAAGAGGAGGAAAACGCTTGGATTGTTGCTGGGTTTCGTAGGTGACTTACAAGGATCCTTTTTCTACGGTTAATTCGAGGTAAGGGGAGTCTCACTCTATAATAGAGGATATAATAGGTTGTATAGGAGTCATAGGGTCTCTATTTGGTGTTAATTAATTGATTGATTGAATTTGATTGAGTGAATTTGATGAAATTGCATGAGAAATCGATTTTAGGGCTTGGTGTTAGGGTTTATGTGCTTAATTTCGTGTGATTGTGCAATTTGATGTTTGAGATGTGAAATTGAAGGTGTTAAAATGATTATAGAGTGAATCTAAATGGTATATGTGGGTTAGGATTGAGAAGAATTGATAATTGGGGAATTTTGAGGCATGGGGCGCCAAAATGCTAGGAAATATGCGCCTGTGTCTCAGAAAGCAGGAGTGTTGGTGTTGTGTTCTTTGTGCGGGCGCCAATTTCCTAGAGAATGGCGCGCTGTGTCACTTTATGTGATGGCCCAGGTAAGTGTGTTTGCCGTCTGCAGGCGCGAATGTGGGTATTTTGGGGCCCGGGAGTGAAACTTGTATTTCGAACATATTTCCTCGTGCAAATTTTGTGTTCACCGCCAACTTTCATTTTTAAGTGTTTTGGCTCGAGTAGTTTTCTAGTTGCGGTGTTATTTTGAAAATGTCCTTGGGGCTTGTTGTGTGTGTGTTTTGGGGCCTTGGGAGTGAAACTTGTGTTTCAAACATATTTCCTCGTGCAAATTTTGTGTTCACTGCCCAAATTCAATTTAAAATGTTTTGGCTCGAGTGGTTTCTGAGTACAGTCTTATTTTAAAAATGTCTCGGTGGGGTGATTTTGTGTGTGTTTTGGGGCCCGGGAGTGAAACTTACTTTTCTAGGCATATTTCATGTGCCAAATTTTGTATTTACTCGCCCAAATTCATTTTTAAACATTTTGGCTCGGGTGGTTTTTGGTTTGAAAGTGTTGGGTGAGTTTGGTCGTGGGGCGCTAAATCAGAGTCTTTGCCCAGGCGCCTAGTCTGCTGCTCGTGTCTGAGGTTGTGTCTGAAATCGTGCGAGGAGTTTGTGTCTAGGTCTGTGTTTCCCGTGGGGCGCCAGTTGCTAGAAAAGTGGCGCCAGTGGTTGTGTTGCCACGGGGCGCCAAAATGCCGAGTTTACGGCGCTAGTCTTTGTGTTGCACCGAGCGCGCTGAATGTGGGGAAAATGGCGCCTAGTCTTTGCCAAGTGCCTAAGGGGGTCTTGTTTTGGTCCCTAGGTGACAGCTTGGTCCCTAGATGATTGTTTTGGTCCTAAATGGTGGTTTAGGTCCACAGGTGAGGTTGAGTACTCTAGAGGAGATTAGTCCTTGGGACTTAATGGTGTTGAGTTTATAATGAGGTGAATGAGCATGCCATGGGGGCATGGGCCGGAGGGCCAAGCCATGAGGGCTATAAAATGAGATTAACTACTGAGGTAAGAGTTAATGTGTGTATTGAGCTGTTGAAATTGTGTGTGTGTTGTACATGGAGTCTCATGCATACATTCTACTGCTGATCGTGAGAGCTTATAAAATAATTGTGAAGCTCGAGGCGTAGGAGGCAGAATGTGAAGCTTGAGGCGGCGGAGGGCCGTGAGTCATGAGGACTCCATTATTGATGAGAACGCCGGAGGGCAAATGGTACCACATGCATACTTACATTGCATACATTCTCATTAGTGCATGAATATTGTTGAGTGATGATTGGTGTGTTTGAGTATGCTGTAAACTATGATTATATATATTGATTATTATCACTTTTATTATATAGTTCGAGACTCGCCCTTTCTGTTGTTGTTTACCACAGGTAGTCATGAGTGAGGGCTTCCTACCTTCACTACTCCCGAGTCGGTCCGCTCGATACGTAGCACCTGGGGTTGGGGTTTAGATCATTATTGCTTGTTTTGCTCCTTGTTGAGCCTTATATGTATTTGTTTTGAGATTGCTGAGCATTACTTTGAGATGTAGTTTATTTCTGCTGCGTGACATGAGATTTTACCCCACGTGTTGTATGGTGTTATGTATCTATGCATGTTTCAACCCGATCGTTGAGTTTTTTTGAGAGAGAGCGTAACACTCCATTTAGTAAAAATGATTTATGTTATACTATTAGTGTCTTTGAATGACTATGGCTAAATTGTGGTTCGCCACTAAGGTCGTAATTTCTTTATTTGGTGTATTTACAAGGGCATCACCGAGAGCCTTGCAAAGGAGGTCAATACACATTGCAAGTAGTATCGATTACACAGTAATCCCATAGTCAACCGGTTCACTATTTTATAACACACTAAACCGAAAGATGACTAGAAATGATTTTTATATACTCTCGATTCTTGATTTAAATTACAGGGTAGAAATGGGTGTTACATTAGTGGTATCGAGAGCAAAAGTTCGGTCTGTCCGGCCAAGTGTGTCGATTCATATAGTGTGTATGACAACTAAGTGTCTTAAAATAGTTACGAATCGGTTGTTTATGCCGCAGATGTTAGGTTGATATGGCGTAAGGATCGATCTTGCTCTTCTTGAGGCCTTGCGAGCTATAAGCGCAGATCGTGGGTACCCAACGAGATCATCGAGACCGCAAACCGCAACGTTCGGAGAGAGAACCCCTACCTTCGGGGGAAGGTACAACCGGATGGTGCCTTGACTTGGTGAAGGAGATTGAGAGGATCTTGGGGTGATTGGTCGACCGATGAGCGAGAAAGTCGTGTCACAGTACTCATACTTTATCTGAAGAGGCTGATGACTGGTGGCTAGAGACCAGTGAGAGATTGGGTGCTGCTCAGGAGGAGATCACTTGGGCGGTGTTCCGAAGGGAATTCTTGAGAAAGTATTTTCCGGAGGACGTGAGAGGTAAGAAAGAGCTGGAATTCCTTGAACTGAGGCAGGGAAGTATGTCTGTTAGAGTAAGAGATCGTTCCCACGAGGATTGATAAGCTTTCAAAGTTCAAGTTTCAAAACACAAGAGAATCAAGTGACAAATCGACAATAAGAGTTGGTTTTAAAGCTAAAGATTTAAACAAAACAAGAAAATAAAAGTTGGTTGTGAATATGGATGAGAGATGAGTTGAGTTGTTGCATGCGAGATAAATCCTTCCTAGCGGGCGTCATAACGCTTTAGACGTTATGACGTTCAAATGTTAATCAATGCGCAGACGTGGCCACGTTTGAGCGCTTTGTTGCAAAAAGAGCTATGCTTTTCAAAGACAAGACGTCGAGTTTCAAGTACAAGAAATCCTATGTCTAGGTTCTAAATAGGCCCACTCTCGTATATTAAGTACCCACAAAGAATGTTCTATGAACTATTATCCATTCTATGTCTAGACTTAGATAAAGATGCCTAAATGTCTTTAGTGCATTGTTCATTCATATAAATCTTTGATTTCTTTTCATAGACCATGTCCAGTACTATGAATCTACCTATTTTAAGAGGCCAACCTCAAAACAAGTTTTGAAAATATTATTACGCAAAGATTTAAAGCGGGCAACGCTAACACTTCATAACATTAACTAGAAATTCATTAATAGCAAAACAACAACTCAACTACAAAGTGTTTAGCTCATCTTGAGCATCATTACGAGAATGAAAAGGATGTGAAATCATAATACCATACATAACGAAAAGAACTCAAGTGCAAAAGATACACCCAAGTAACTTCTTAGCATATGCACGCTGTATAGACGTTACAACGTCTGAACCTTACACTTATGCAGAAATAAAAACTAAGTTCAGAATAGTAGAATATAGAAGTCTGTTTCCAGATCTTCTTTACAAAACTAGTTCTAAGTTAATGGAGGGATGGTGGGGTGATGAAGATGAAGTGATTCTGAAGTTGGTGGAAGAGATGATCCTTGAGAGAGAGCTGAGCTGAGCTTTAAATAGCCTCCTTGCTTACGCATGCCGGCGTCATTTGCCCACCTACCATATCTGTTTCTTCTATTTTTCCCGACGACCTTTGTTGAGCTACGATTAACTTCGTATACGTCACTCATGGGCAACGAAAATCTTCTGACTTTTATATCTTTGACTTATCATTGCTTAGCGCGCCAAAATGAAGATCTTTTCACCCTTTTTCTGCTACACTTTAGTAGACGTGGTGAGGGACGTGGTAACGTTCAGCACTGAATTTCCTGCACAAGCACAAAAAGCATCAAAACGCTCTCAAGGGCACCAATTGGTGCCTAAATGCACAGATTCATCACTTCATCTATTTATTTACTAAAGACTCAGAAATTACATAAAACTTAATTAAATACTCCTTGTATTACTAGAAAACTTACATGACTTATTCTTTGAATGAGTATAAATAACTCATATAAATATGAGTTATCACACCCCCAAACTTAAGTCATTGCTTGTCCTCAAGCAATCAAGATAACAGCAAAACAAAACATGAAATCAACTACACTAGCAGGTTATGCTCTTACTAAATCAATAGATCAAAAATTCATTCTCAAGGGGCTAAATCCTCACACACTCACACACCACTTGCATGATTAAATTCCAGATTCATTAAAGCTCAAAGTGAGTGTGTGATCTCTGCATTTAAATCTTCCTCTAGCTAGTTCGAAACAGCTTTTGACTTATGAAAGAGTGGCTTCCCAAATAGTGACAGTAAAACATCTTTCAAAACAAAGAATAGGCTAACATTTTCACATAAGACATGGGGGTTCATTTTAAGCATGACAAAGGGTCTTAAGTGGGTGCTAGGACTAGATTAGTGCAACTAATTTATGGACTCACACACGCAAAAAAAGATCATAACCCCCTCATTCTTGAGCAACTCTCTTTATTTTGCTTCCCTTTGGGAGTTTTTTTTTTTTTTTTTTAAAACTTATTTTGGAGTGCTTCAGCATTTGTTTCAGGGTATTACAGGGAACATAGCACACATGTGGATTTTCCACTTATTTGTAACAACACACTCTTTTTGGTATTTTTGGGGATAGACGTTACAACGTTTATGGGTGGACGTTGCAACGTCTGAACACACAACACACACTGGCGGGACGTTATAACGTTACGGGTAGACGTTACAACGTTGCACTCACACTACACACGCACTTAACCATCCTACAGTCTTTGCACCCAGCCTTAGTACGACTTGATTTACCCCCAAACTTAGCTTCTACTGCTATTCTAGGTTTTTAATCAAGTTTTATTTTCACCAAAGTTCACCAAAACTAGCTTCAGCACAAAATATCCCCTAGCTAACTAGATTCTCTCTTAAAAACTGAGTTTGTGTAGGAGCAACAATCAATTCTTTTCATCTAATCATGCATGGGTTACTCACACACACATTTTCACTTATCCTTAGCCCAAAGAGAATTATTTTCATGCTTGACAGAGTAAGAACAGAAACTACTTTTGCATTTGATTTTATGTACAATCACAAACAGAGATTTAAAACATTGAGATCCCCACATCTTAAAGATGAGCGGTGTCCTCACTTTGCTCACGGATATAACAACATGTTTTTTTTTTTTTTTTTTTTTAGGGGTTTCTCACACTGAATGTAAAAGAAAAAAACTACCAAAATTATCATTAAAACTAAAAAAAAAAACTACAACTACTATTGAAGTTAAATGGGGGACTTACTTGTTTGATGCACCAGACCTTAGCCTTCCACTTTGTCTGGTGGGTACTCCTGCTTGACCTTCTCCTTTCTTCTTCTCCTTTTTCTCTTTCTTGACCTTCACTCCTCCTTGCTCAGTGGTGGTGGTTGTTGTTTCATCTGATTCCTTCTCTTTTGAAGTTGCTCCAACACTTCCACCAGCAGCACTTGATGCTTCTGCAATCCTCTTTTTGGCCTCCTCCCACATCCTCATTGCTAGATCAGCAGGGTTAACTTGCATTGGTTCACTGGGGATCACCTGGGCTTTTTCCACCTCTGGCTCTTTAGACGTCGCCACGTCTGATGATGATACTCCAGTTCCAGCAACTGCTCCCTGGGCTTGCTTCAACAAGTGCTCTGCTAGCTTCTGCGTGGCCTCCTCCATTGCTTGCTGTTTGACCTTTTCCAATGCAGCTTCACGTTCATTGATGACTTGCATTTCTGCAAGTTTGGCTGCAGCCTCTTTTTGAGCGTTACAACGCGTCTGCGAGCGGTTCTTCGGCAATAGCGGGAAGGTGCGCTTGAAAAGCGATGAGTGGCAACGAATGCACCACTAATGCTTGATGGCAGTGTCTGCGCAAAGACTTTGACTTTTTCTTTTTACAGGAAGCTTCTGCCTGAGTGTTGTGGTGGCTGCCACTTCATCTTTTTCTCCGCTCCCTTGAGCTTGATTTGACTCAGCAGCTATCTGTTGTCTCTTCTTCCTTCCAAATGGATTGTATGCCAGTGCAGTTTTGACTCTGGTCTTTTTGGGTGGGGAAATGGGTTGGGATTGTGGGTTGCTTTCTGTGATTGTTGGCTCAGACGTCGCCACGTCTGTTTTCTGGTGTGATGGTTGTTTTTGAGGTTCAGGTTGGGGTGGGGGTGGTTGTGGGATGGGTTGGTCCTGAGCTTTGGATTGTGGAGTATTTGGGGTGTTTTGGTCGTGTGTGGAGGGTTCTTGGGGTGAAGGTGGTGGTTGTGGGGATGGTGCTTTGGACTTTTCTTGGGCTGGCTCTTTGCTTGTTTGAATTTCTGGGGACTCACTTACAGTCTTCTCACTCGAACTCCCTTTTTCTTCTGGGCTCTCCTCTTCTTCCTCTTCACTAATCACTTCCATGCTTACTTTCTTGGATTCCTCTGCATCACATTCAGAAATATCATCTAAATCATCAGAATTAAAATCTTCTTCACTACTTACCTTCTTTTGTTTCTTTGCTGGGCTTTGCCTCTTTGGTGGGCTTCTTGCTCGCTTTGCTCTTTCCTTCTTCACAGCTCTTCTTTGGATTGTAGACAGGGGCACTTCATCATCTTCTTCTTCTAGCATCCAGTCTGGCAATGCAGGCTCTACAATTGCTTTCTTCCCCTTGGACACCTGGGCAAATACCTTCTTTTGCCACTCAAATTGCTCCTTAATAAATTTGGCCAGGGAATTCTGCCTTTCCTCCAGACGTTGTAACGTCTGAGCATCAGCAGAACTAGCAGCACCTGCAGACTTCACCCTAGGCTGAAATTTTGTTGAAAAGGGGCCTTGAGGTTGCTCCCTAAGCTCTGAAGCCTCTATCTCCACTCCTGCCTCCATGCACAGATCAGTTATCAAACAAGGGAAGTACAAGTAGCCGTCCTTCCTGTTCTTCCATTTGTTGAGCTCACGATTGATCAGCTTCCCAACCTCCACTTTGTCTCTGGACATGATTGCATCAATTACAATCATTCTCTCCTTGTCAACCCATGATGTGTGAGAGGTAGGGATTAAGCAGTGCCTTATGAAATGGAACCAAGTATTGGCTTCATCACAAAGGTATTTCTTCATTATCTTGAACTCGCTCCCATGCTCACCTTTTCTTTCCCAGACAGCACCTTCAACACATATCCTCTCCTTAATGGCATCCATCTCAGCCAATCCATAGTTCTTCTGTTTGGTCTCCACAGCTTTGCCATAGTATCCTAATCCAAAATAGTCATTAATGACCCTTACCCCAAACTTGACTTCCTCTCCTCTTACCTTTGAGACGATGGATGGCTCTCCTTCAGGCCTCTCCACGATTCCCTTGTAGAAATCATGAACCAGAGTAGCAATGTACTATTTTCTGTGCATAACAAATTTCTGCCAACCCAACGCTGCGACGGTTGCGAGAAAATTAGGATTGGGGTTTTCTTGACTGAAACCCCTTTCAGGAAGTAGGGCTTTCTTCTTAGATGGGTTTGGTGTTTCAGGGATGGGGGCTGAGGAGGAACTTAGGTCAACATGCTTTCCTTTCCCAGAGGATTTGGTGGCGGATTGCTTCGCTTTAGTCATGGTTTTTTTTTTGTGCAGAAAATGTTTGGAAGGAAATGGGGGATTTCTGGAAATTTTAGGTTTTCAGAAAAAGGGATGGGAGAATTTTGTTTCAGAGAGAAGGAAACTAGAAAGAGATTTCAGGAGGTGGAATGGTGGTGAGTGGTTAGATTTTTATGGGGAAGAGGTTATGGGGAGTTGAGAAATGGAAGAGTGGAGTAATGGAGAAAGTAACCGTTGATTAGACATGTTAAGTGAGGGGGATGACGTCGTGGTCAGTTACCACGTTCGTTTTGCGAGAGGAAATCATTTACGCCACGCGTCATCACTTACGCTCTTGACTTAATTTAAACCTGCCTTGATCGCCTGGCGTGCCCCACGTCTAGTAAATCTTGAGACGTTACGGCGTCTACCATCTTTCACTTTTCTTTCAACACTTATTCTGCCAAAACAAAAATTAAAAAGACACGAGAAAAATTAAAAATCCTTGGTTTGCCTCCCAGAGCGCTTGCTTTAAGAGTCTTGACCCGGACTTTTGTCTCTTTTATTCAAGAATTGTTGAAGGACATTTGAATCTTGTCCCTTTCCACATGTTCTCCATGATATTGTTTCACACGTTGGCCATTAACTTTGAATATGGTGTTTGTCTTTTCATCAAATAAATCCACAAAGCACCATGAGGATAGATCTTCATTAGTTTGAATGGACTCGACCACCTTGACTTCAACTTTACTGAAAACACTTTCACCTTGAATTAAATAGCAACACCTATTGTCCTTCTGCTAGCTCTCTCCTTTGAATTCTTTGATCGTGCCACTTCTTGGTCTTTTCTTTATACATTGCAGAGCTCTCATAGGCATGGTGTCTAAACTCTTCTAGCTCATTCAATTGTAACAATCTTGCCTCACCAAATTTGCATGATCCAAATTTATTTGCTTTATTGCCCAATAAGCTTTATGTTGGAGCTCAATTGGCAGGTGACAAGCCTTCCCATAGACTAGCTTGTACGGAGACATGCCCAATGGTGTTTTGTATGCTGTTCTGTAGGCCCAAAGTGCATCATCCAAATGTAATGACCACTCCTTTCTGTTGGGACCAACCATCTTCTCAAGTATTCTTTTGATCTCCCTGTTGGATATTTCAGCTTGGCCACTGGTTTGGGGGTGATAAGCTGTAGCAATTCTGTGTTTTACTCCATATTTAGCCAAGAGGTTCTCAATTAACTTATTGCAAAAATGAGAGCCTTCATCACTGATTATGGCTCTTGGAGTACCAAATCTTGTGAATATATTCTTTTTCAGGAACTTGCTAACAGATTTGGCTTCATTGTTTGGTAATGCCACTGCTTCAACCCATTTTGACACGTAATCCACACTACGGAATGTAGAGATTTCCATGGGACATAGGAAATGGTCCCATGAAGTCCATTCCCCATACATCAAACAACTCTACTTCCAGAATGTTTGTGAGTGGCATCTCTTGCTTGCTTGATATGTTTCCTGTTCTTTGGCACTTGTCACATCTCCTAACCAGCTCATGTGCATCTCTGAATAATGTTGGCCAATAGTAGCCTGATTGTAGGACCTTTGCAGCTGTTTTAGTACCTCCAAAATGTCCACCATAAGGTGCTGAATGACATTGTTGCAGCACATGGGGTTGCTCTTCCTCGCCTAGGCATCTTCTTAGTAACCGATCGGACACAATTTGTACAGATATGGTTCATCCTGAAATAGTGCTTTGTAGTGTGGAAGAACCTCTTCTTCTGGCGATAGTTGAATTCTACGAGCACAATTTTGCTAACAAGGAAGTTGACTATGTCGACATACCATGGAGCGATAGTATCGGAGCGTTATGACGTTTGACGAAAGTGTCATAGACGTGGCCACGTCTTCACCATGAGGCTACTAACAATAGTCTCTCATCGGAAATTTTTCTTGTATATCTTTTTCACTGCACTGCATCAACATTCTCAAGCCTAGAAAGATGATCGTGAACTTGGTTCTCCACCCCCTTTTTGTCACGAATTTCCAAGTCAAATTCTTGGAGGAGGAGAACCCATCTAATAAGTCTTGGCTTTGCATCTTTTTAGAAATTAAGTACTTAATGGCTGAATGATCGAGAAAAACAATAACTTTTGCACCAACTAAGTAAGATCTGAACTTATCAAATGCAAATACAACGACCAAAAGTTCTTTTTGATCCACAGTATAATTCAATTGGGCATCATCTAAGGTTTCTTGGCATAATAAATAGAATGAAAAAATTTTCCATACCTTTGCCCCATCTGACTCCCACGGCATAATCACTTGCATCACACATCAATTCAAATGGCTTGGACCAATCTGGAGTGACTATTACTGGAGCTGTTACTAAGGCAGTCTTCAGTTTGTTGAAAGCTTCATGACACTGCTCATCAAAATTGAAGACGTGGTCACGTTGCAACAACAGACACAAGGGCTTTGAAATCTTTGAGAAATCCTTGATGAATCTTCTGTAAAACCCTGCATGTCCTAAGAAACTTCTGACTCCTTTGATAGTTGTGGGTGGAGGTAGCTTGTCAATAACATCAATCTTTGCTCTGTCCACCTCTAAACCTTTCTTTGATATTCTGTGTCCTAACACTATTCCTTCTTGTACCATGAAATGGCATTTTTCCCAATTGAGCACTAGGTTGGTTTCTTCACACCTTATCAGAACTCCTTCCAAATTATCCGGCATCCTTTGTGCGAATCTCCATAGACGAGAAATCGTCCATAAAAACTTCCATGGAGTTCTCAATGAAATCGAGAAAATAAGGCCATCATGCACCTCTCGAAATGTTGCGGGGAGCATTACACAGCCCAAATGGCATCCTTACAAAGCAAAGGTACCATAGGGACAAGTGAATGTTGTCTTCTCTTGATCTTCGTGTGCTATGGCTATCTGGTTTGTAACATGAATAACCATCAAGGAAACAGTAGAAATCTTTCCTGCGAGCACATCTAGCATTTGATCAATGAATGGAAGAGGAAATGATCCTTCTTAGTTGCTTTGTTTAACTTTCTCTAAATCCATGCATATCCTCCAACTTTATTCTCGTCCTTGTTGGAATTAGCTCATCTTTTTCATTTTGTATTACAAAGAACCCCTCCTTTCTTGGGCACACACTGAATGGACTTACCGGGAGCTATCACCGATAGGGTAGATGATTCCTGCATCCAACCATTTGATGATTTCTTTCTTCACCACCTCCTTCATTATGGGGTTCAATCTCCTCTGCTTCTTCAATGCTATTCTTGGCATTCTCCTCCAAGACTATTCTATGCATGCAGATTGTGGGGTGATACCTTTGATGTCCGCCATTTGCCAACCAATTGCCTTTTATGTCTCTTGAGGGTAGTAATGAGATCATCTTCCCGCTCTTGAGTGAGCTTGGAAGAAATGATCACCGGTAGAGAATCATTTTCCCTAAAAGACATATTTTTAAATGATCGAGTAACACCTTTAGTTCCAAGGTGGGTGGCTCTTTAATGGAGGGCACATTCTTCTTCGATTTGACTCCTCTTGCCCTAAAGATTCATACCTCTTTGTCCATGACTTTGGTGCGGGGGCTCGGACGCGTGGCCACGTCGCAGCGAACGTTACAACGTCTGGAGGAACAACTTCTTCTCGCTAACAACTCTTGTATTTCATTATTCCTAGAAGCTTCTCCGGATGATTATTGTCCTTGTTGAACTGCACCGACCATATGATCAATGGCAACCACATAAGAACACTCCTCTGTATTTGGTTCTGGATACTTAAGTGCATTGAGGACGTTGAACTTGACTTCTTGGTCATTGACTCTCATGATTAATTCTCCTTTCTGCACATCAATGATTGTCCTTCCAGTAGCTAAGAATGGTCTCCCCAGAATGATGGGAACTTCTTTATCTGCATCAAAATCCAAAATAACAAAATCCACTGGAAACACAAACTTGTCAACTTTAATCAAAACATCTTCTAATATGCCTTCAGGATAAACTCTGCTTTTATCAGCTAAAGTTAAGCTTAAAGAAGTAGGCCTGGCAGTTCCTATACCAAGTTTGTCATAAATGGACTTGGGCATCAAGTTGATACTTGCTCCCAAGTCACATAATGCTTTGCCAATGTAAAAATCTCCAATGGAGCATGGTATAGTAAAGCTGCCAGGATCCTTGAGTTTTCTAGGGAGTTTATTCTGCATAATTAAGCTACATTCTTCAGTTAAAGCAACAGTTTCAAACTCCCCTAGCCTTCTTCTTTTGGTGATGATGTCTTTCAAGAACTTGGCATAATTTGGCATCTGCTGTAAAGCATCAACCAAAGGAAGGTTGATGTGTAATCGCTTTAACATTTCCATGAACTTCTTTGAATCGCTTATCTTCATGAGCCTTCTTCAATCTTTGAGGGTATGGTGGAGGAGGATACTCAGTGCGAGCCTAGGTACATCTTGATTCTGGTTCAAAATTAGACGTTGTAACGTCTGGAATATCCTTCACACCACTTGTGCTTGCTTCTTTTCCTTTCTTTTTCTCTTTCTCTGGTACTTCCTTTTGCTTCTCCTGTAATTCTTCTTCCACAGGCATAATTGGTTCAGGATATTCAGTACCACTTCTTAAAGAAATTGCATTTACCTGACCATTTACCCCATTATTACCATTAGGGGTTGATGATGATGGTGTTTCATTTGTAGAAGGAAGAGATCCATTACTGTCTTTGAGTGAGGGCTTTGAGCTATCTGTCCAATTTGATTTTCCAGAGTTTTGATTGAAGACTCATGGGTCTGCAAAGTAGTCTTACAATCACTTATGAAGCTTTTCATCATGGCCTCCAAGTTGCTATTGTTGTTGTTCTGCACATACTGCCTCTGTTGTTGTTGAGGAGGGAATCCTGGAGGTATTGCAGGAGCAGTATTGCTGGCATTCAATGCATTGTTGTTTCTCCAACTGAAATTTGGATGATTTCTCCAGTTTGAATTGTAGGAATTGGAATAGGGACCATTTCCTTTGTTCTGAGAGACAAAGTTTACAGATTGAGGGTTGTAGGGGCACTCCTCATACACATGCCCTTCCTCACAATAAACACACACTATTCCACCAGACTGGGTAGGTTCAACTGCTGCAACAGTCTGCTTCTCAGACGTGGCCACGTTTGAGGTACTCAAAGTTTTGATCATGTTGGTCAGGGTAGCCACTTGAGCAGAAAGAGCAGTGACTTCACTTATCTCATGAACACCTGCCTTCTTCCCAGGAGTAAATCTATCTGATGGCCAATGAGAGTTGTGGGTGGCTATTTCATCAATGAGCTTGCATGCCTCAGAAAAGGACATGTTGAGAATGACACCACCTGATGAAGCATCAAGTATCAATCTTGTGGGCTGATCTAGGCCATTATAAAACGTTTCCATTTGGATCACCACAGGAATGCCATGGTGAGGGCACATTCTTAGTAATTCCTTCCACCTCTCCCAAGCTTCAAATAATGATTCCCCTTCCCTTTGTTTGAAGGAAGTGATATCATTTCTTAGCTTAGCATTTTTGTTGGGAGGGAAGTATTTGGCAAGAAACTTCTCACTAGCTCATCCCAGTGTGAATGGAATTTGGCTCTAAGGAGTTTAGCCAATTTTTAGCCTTATCCTTGAGTGAGTATGGGAAGAGCTTCAATCTAAAGGCATCCTCTGAGACTCGGGAATGATAAAGTTCTTTGCACACATCCGTAAATTGTCTCGGTGAGAATATGGATCTTCTTGAGGAAACCTCCAAATTGACTGCGATCTGCAACATTTGGAACATCATTGGCTTGAACTCAAAGTGACCGATTATGAAGGGTTGGTCTAGCAATGCCTGTTTGTAGATGAGCGAGGGGTTAAGCACGGCATAGTCACGCATAGGCCTATCCTGTCATTGACCATATCTTGTGGTCTGCATTGATGAGTTCTTGCCTTTGGTAATGTTCATCATCAACAACTATTGTTTCTGTATGAGTTTGTGGCCCAAGACCTTGTCCTCTGACTCCTCTTGGTGTATGTCCACCTCTAGAACCGGTGTTATGCTCAGACATTGTTGGGTGTTGCTCTTGTTGTTGCTGCCTTCTTCTTAACCTTTGTTGTCTCCTCAGTTGCCTAAAAGTTCTTTCAGGTTCTGGATCAAACTCAGGTTCAGATTCACTACTTAGTTCGATTGAACTAGAGCTTGAGTCGGAACTAAGCATACGTCTGTTTATAACGTCTACCTGTTCAAACACAGAAGCAGCAAACAACACAGTAAAATCCTTTCAACTTGTGCTTTAATACTTTTGAACAATAAAAGTTTTACAATCCCCGGCAACGGCGCCAAAAACTTGTTCGTGTTTGTGTAATAGTATAGATTTTCGCAATTATAGTGCAAGTATACACATCGTACAAGTAATAAAGTGGATTAGAGTAAGAGATCGTTCCCACGAGGATTGATAAGCTTTCAAAGTTCAAGTTTCAAAACACAAGAGAATCAAGTGACAAATCGACAATAAGAGTTGGTTTTAAAGCTAAAGATTTAAACAAAACAAGAAAATAAAAGTTGGTTGTGAATATGGATGAGAGATGAGTTGAGTTGTTGCATGCAGATAAATCCTTCCTAGCCAGACGTCATAACGTTTAGACGTTATGACGTTCAAATGTTAATCTGTGCAGACGTGGCCACGTTTGAATTTGTTGCAAAAAGCTATGCTTTTCAGCACAAGACGTCAGAGTTTCAAGTACAAGAAATCCTATGTCTAGGTTCTAAATAGGCCCACTCCTGTATATTAAGTACCCACAGCAATGTTCTATGAACTATTATCCATTCTATGTCTAGACTTAGATAAAGATGCCTAAATGTCTTTAGTGCATTGTTCATTCATATAAATCTTTGATTTCTTTTCATAGACCATGTCCGTACTTCTATGAATCTACCTATTTTAAGAGGCCAACCTCAAAACAAGTTTTGAAAATATTATTACGCAAAGATTTAAAACGGGCAACGCTAACACTTCATAACATTAACTAGAAATTCATTAATAGCAAAACAACAACTCAACTACAAAGTGTTTAGCTCATGCTGAGCATCATTACAGAATGAAAAGGATGTGAAATCCTAATACCATACATAATGAGAAAAGAACTCAAGTGCAAAAGATACACCCAAGTAACTTCTTAGCATGTACGTTTGTATAGACATTACAACGTCCCGAACCTTACACTTATGCAGAAATAAAACTAAGTTCAGAATAGTAGAATATAGAAGTCTGTTTCCAGATCTTCTTTACAAAACTAGTTCTAAGTTAATGGAGGGATGGTGGGGTGATGAAGATGAAGTGATTCTGAAGTTGGTGGAAGAGATGATCCTTGAGAGAAGTGAAATGAGCTTTAAATAGCCTCCTTGCTTACGCATCTTGGCGTCATTTGCCCACCTACCATATCTGTTTCTTCTATTTTTCGACAATTGTTCGAGCTACGATTTACGTGCGTCGACTCATGGGGAACAGAAAATCTTCTGACTTTTATATCTTTGACTTATCATTGCTTAGCGCGCCAAAATGAAGATCTTTTCACCCTTTTTCTGCTACACTTTAGTAGACGTGGTGAGGGACGTGGTAACGTTCAGCACTGAATTTCCTGCACAAGCACAAAAAGCATCAAAAGCGCTCTCGAGGGCACCAATTGGTGCCTAAATGCACTGATTCATCACTTCATCTATTTATTTACTAAAGACTCAGAAATTACATAAAACTTAATTAAATACTCCTTGTATTACTAGAAAACTTACATGACTTATTCTTTGAATGAGTATAAATAACTCATATAAATATGAGTTATCGTGCATCGAAGATTAGAGTATTTCTTGATCCGGTAGATTCTTTGCGAGATTTATGAGGAAGACAATGATGCCCGCTCTAGGGTCATGAGAGACCGAGAGGGAAATTTCATAACGAGGGTAAGCCTTATGAGGCGTCTGCTGACAAGGGAAAGCAAAGGTATTCGGGTGGTAACAAGTACAATGGTGGAAACAAGTCTGCTGAGGGTAGGAGGTACCATGAGGGCAAGAAGCCAAGTGGGGGAGACGCCCCATCTGATATTGTGTGTTTCAAGTGTGACAAGCCAGGTCACAAGAGTTTTGACTGTAAGATGGAAGTGAAGAGATGTTTTAGGTGTGGAAAGAGTGGTCACATGGCATCCGAGTGTGATCGCAAGGAAGTCAGTATGTTTCAACCGTGGTGAAGCCGGGTCACATTAGCTTCAATTGCCCCAAGCCTAAGAAGGAAAGATCTCACCGGGAGGTGTTTGCATTGGCGAGTTCGGAGGGACCTAATGATATCCGAGGTACATGTTTCATCTCCGTACACCTTTAGTTGCTATTGTTGACACGGGTGCTACGCACTCTTTTATTGCATCTGTTTGTGCTGGAAAATTTAAATTTGGTATGGCTTCTTAGGAGAGGGGGAATGGTATTCGCAACTCAGCCTAAGGGTCCGTAACTACTTCTGCGATGTGTGCTAGGTGTCTCTGTCGGTCTTGGCGAGATTTTCTCGTTGATCCGATTTGTTTGCCTTTGGGTGGGTTAGATGTGATTAGGGCATGGGTGGTTAGTAGATAACCACGTGCACATCAAGCGCTCGATAAGTCTATTAGTTTTCTCCTTCCCGAAGAAGAAGAGTGCGCTCTGTGTCTGCGAGCAATTGCGCAGGTAATGAAAGAGGTGGTCGGTTGTTTGCTTTGATGGCGTCCATGTCTGCGAGAACAGAGTGTGGTGGAGGGTTACAGGTGGTGTGTGAGTTCCACTGAAGTGTTTCCGGATGAGATTCCTAGTGTGCCCCAGAGAGAAAGTTGAGTTCGGGATTGAGCTTGTGCACGTACTAGGCACGTGTCTATGGCACCGTCACGGGATGTCGGCTTCCGAGTTGGCTGAATTGAAGAAGCAGTTAGAGGAGCTTCTTGAGAAGAAGTTTGTGAGGCCTAGTGTATCACCGTGGGGAGCTCCAGTTTTATTGGTAAAGAAGAAGGATGGGAGTATGCGTGCGTGCGTGGACTACTGACGGTTGAATAAAGTGACTATCAAGAATAAGTATCCTCTCCCGAGGATAGATGATCCGATGGATCACCGGTGGGTGCTAAAGTGTTTAGCAAGATTGACTTGAGGTCCGTATCACCAGATTAAGGTGAAGGATGAGGATATCCGAGCGAAGATTCGAGAACAAGGTATGGGCATTATGAGTACTCTGTAATGCCGTTTGGTGTCACAAATGCACGGGGTGTTTATGGAGTACATGAACCGAATTTTCCATAGCTACTGGATCGGTTTGTGGTCGTTTTCATTGATGATATTCTCGTGTACTCAAAATCGAGGAAGAGCATGCGAGCACTTGAGGTTGGTGCTAGAGGTCTTGAAAGAGAGGAAGTTGTATGCCGAGTTGTCAAAGTGTGAGTTACAGTTTGCATGAGGTGAGCTTCTTGGGTCATATTATTTACGGTGATGGTATAGGCGTGGATCCAACCAAGGTTGATGCGATGTTGCGGTGGGAGAGCCCAAAGTCCGTGGATCGAGATCGGGGAGTTTCTTGGGGTTGGTGGTTATTACAGGAGGTTCATTGAAGGGTTCTCTAAGCTAGCCCTTCCATTGACTCGATTGACTGTAAGGGAAAGGCATTTGTGTGGGATGCAAAGTGTGAAGAGAGCTTCCAAGAGCTAAAGAGGAGGTTGACCACGTCTCCAGGTGTTAGTGTTGCTGTGCGGAGCAACCATTTGTTGTGTCTTGTGATGCTTCCAAGATGGGTTTGGGAGGTGTATTGATGCGAGGATGGGAAGGTGGTTGCTTATGCGTCCGACAGATTGAGGACCCATGAGAAGAACTATCCTACTCATGACTTAGAGTTGGGCTGCGATTGTGTTTGTGTTGAAAATGCGGAGGCACTATCTCTATGGTACTAGATTCGAAGTGTTCGGTGATCACAAGAGTCCGAAGTACTTGTTTGACCGAATGAGCCGAATTTGAGACAGGCGTTGGTTAGAGTCTGTTGAAGGACTATGATTTCGGCTTGAACTATCACCACGCAAAGCTAATGTCGTGGTGATGCTTTGAGTCGGAAAACTTTGCATATGTCGGCTATGATGGTGAGAGAAATTGGAATTGGTTGAGCAATTCCGTGACTTGAGCTTTGGTTTGTGAGGTGACACCCAGTGTCGATTGGGGATCTTGAGGATTGGGAGCGACTTCTTGGTTAGTATCGAGAGACGCCGTGAAGTTAGATGTGAAGTTGGTAGATTTCTTTGGTTCTTTGGTGAGCAAGTTTGTTGATGGGGATTACAGAGTTGGATTCCCGGGGTGTGTTGAGGTTCGAGAACAGAATTTGTGTTCGGATGATCTTGAGTTAAAGAAGATGATCTTTGGAGAGAGCCATAGGAGTAAGTTGAGCATTCATCCAGTGCTACCAAGATGTATCATGATCTGAAGAAACTATTTTGGTGGCTTTGGTATGAAGAGATGTTGCGCGCGGTTTGTATATGCATGTTTGACTTGCCGGAAGTCAAAGATTGAGCACCGAAGCTGCGGGGTTGATGCAACCTTTGGAGATTCCGGAATGGAAGTGGGACAAAGATTTCCATGGATTTTGTGACCGGATTGCCAAATCATCGTGAGAGAGTCGACCTTATTTGGGTGATTGTGGATAGGTTGACCAAGTCTGCTCACTTTATTCCTATCAACATCACCTTTCCCGTGCCAAAGTTGGCTAGAATTTACATTCGGTGATTGTGAAGCTTCATGGGGTCCCGAAGAGTATTGTGTCGGATAGAGACCCGCGGTTTACATCGAGTTTTGGGGTAGCTTGCGGGAGGCTTTGGGGTCCAAGTGAGGTTGAGTTCACTTTATCATCCTCGGGTGATGGTCGGCAGAGAGAACCATCCAGTCTTTGGAGGATCTTTTGAGAGCTTGTGTGCTAGAGCGAGGAGGTGCGTGGGATACACATCTTCCACCGATTGAGTTCACTTATAATAACAGGTATCATTCGAGCATTGGGATGGCTCCTTTTGAGGCCTTTGTATGGACGGAGGTGCGAGAACTCCTTTGTGTTGGCATGAGTCCTCGTGAGAGTGTTGTTCTTGGACCGAGTTGGTTAGGAGACTACGGAGAAGGTGAAAATGATCGGGAGAAGAGTCCCGCAGCCGTGAGAAAAGTTATCATGATAAGAGGAGGAAGGACTTGGAGTTTCAGGTTTGGTGAGCACGCGTGTTCTTGAGGTCACGCCTATGACCGTGTTGGGCGTGCTCAAGGCAAAGAAGTTGACTCCAAGGTTTATTGGACCGTGCGGATCACCGAGAGGTTGGAAAGGTTGCTTATAGGGTGGCCTTGCCGCCCAATCTTTCGAACTTGCACGATGTTTTTCACGTGTCACGCGCTTGGAAGTATATTCCGCATCCGTCTCATGTGATTCACATGGATGATGTGGAGAGTGCGTGAGAACCTCACCGTGGAGACTATGCCGGTGAGGATTGATGATAGAAAGTGAAGGTGTTGAGAGGGAAAGACATTGCCTTAGTCAAGGTAGTGTGGTTGGGAGGCTGGCGGTGAGAGTATGACTTGGGAGGCTGGAAAGCAAGATGCGGGAGTCCTATCCGAGTTATTTGACTCAGTGCAATTTCGAGGACGAAATTTCCTAAGTGGGGAGAGTTGTAACACCCTAAATAATTTAATTAAGCAATTGATTAGATTATTTAAAATGTTACTTATTTTAAATTATAATAAAATATAAAATAGTGTTTATAATTGATAATCTATTTTAATTGAAGGGGATGGTGGAAGAAATGGAGAAGGGGTGTAATTAGGGCCCAAAAGCGCATGGCCCAATGTTTATATATCCAAATTAGGTATCACTTCTCATTTGTGAGAAGGAAACAAAAAGAAAAGAAAGGAGAAGAGAGGAAGAGACAAGGCGCATATGAGAGTAGTAGAGGAGAGATTTTGATCGTGAAAAGAGGAGGAAAACGCTTGGATTGTTCTTTGGGTTTCGTAGGTGACTTACAAGGATCCTTTTTCTACTAAGTTAATTCGAGGTGAGAGGAGTCTCACTCTATAATAGAGGATATAATAGGTTGTATAGAGTCATAGGGTCTCTATTTGGTGTTAATTAATTGATTGATTGAATTTGATTGAGTGAATTTGATGAAATTGCATGAGAAATCGATTTTAGGGCTTGGTGTTAGGGTTTATGTGCTTAATTTCGTGTGATTGTGCAATTTGATGTTTGAGATGTGAAATTGAAGGTGTTAAAATGATTATAGAGTGAATCTAAATGATATATGTGGGTTAGGATTGAGAAGAATTGATAATTGGGGAATTTTGAGGCATGGGCGCCAAAATGCTAGGAAATATGCGCCTGCACATGTCTTTGTGCGAGGAGTGTTGGTGTTGTGTTCTTTGTGCAGGCGCCAATTTCCTAGAGAAATGGCGCTGTGTCACCGTGAGTGATGGCCCGGTAAGTGTGTTTCTTTGTCAGGCGCGCCAGAATGTGGGTATTTTGGGGCCCGGGGAGTGAAACTTGTATTTCTGAACATATTTCCTAGTGCCAAATTTTGTGTTCACCTGCCAACTTTCATTTTTAAGTGTTTTGGCTCGAGTAGTTTTCTAGTTGCGGTGTTATTTTGAAAATGTCCTGGTGGGGGCTTGTTGTGTGTGTGTTTTGGGGCTGGGAGTGAAACTTGTGTTTACGAACATATTTCCTCGTGCAAATTTTGTGTTCACTGCCCCAAATTCAATTTAAAATGTTTTGGCTCGAGTGGTTTCTGAGTACAGTCTTATTTTAAAAATGTCTCGGTGGGGGTGATTTTGTGTGTGTTTTGGGGCCGGGGAGTGAAACTTACTTTTCTAGGCATATTTCATCATGCCAAATTTTGTATTTACTCGCCCAAATTCATTTTTAAACATTTTGGCTCGGGTGGTTTTTGGTTTGAAAGTGTTGGGTGAGCTGGGTCGTGTGGGCGCTAAATGTGTTTGCCAGGCGCGCTAGTCTCTGCCGCACGTGTGTCGAGGTTGTGTCTCAAATCGTATGCGAGTTTGTGTCTAGAGTCATGTTGCCCGGGGCGCCAGATTGCTAGAAAAGTGGCGCCAATGGTCAGTGTTGCCACGGGCGCGCAAAATCTTTGAGTTTTGGCGCTAGTCTTTGTGTTGCACCGAGCGCGCGAATGTGGGGAAAATGGCGCCTAGTCTTTGCCAAGTGCCTAAGAAGTCTTTGTTTTGGTCCCTAGGTGACATTTGGTCCTGAGATGATTGTTTTGGTCCTAAATGGTGGTTTAGGTCCACAGGTGAGGTTGAGTACTCTAGAGGAGATTAGTCCTTGGGACTTAATGGTGTTGAGAGTTTATAATGAGGTGAATGAGCATGCCATGGGGGCATGGGCCGAGGCCCAAGCCATGAGGGCTATAAAATGAGATTAACTACGAGGTAAGAGTTAATGTGTGTATTGAAATTTGTTGAAATTGTGTGTGTGTTGTACATGGAGTCTCATGCATACATTCGTTTCATGATCGTAGAGCTTATAAAATAATTGTGAAGCTTGAGGCGCGCGGGAGGCTGAATTGTGAAGCTTGAGGGGCGGGAGGCCGAGTCATGAGGACTCCATTATTGATGAGAACGCCGAGGCAAATGGTACCACATGCATACTTACATTGCATACATTCTCATTAGTGCATGAATATTGTTGAGTGATGATTGGTGTGTTTGAGTATGCTATAAACTATGATTATATATATTGCTTATTATCACTTTTATTATATAGTTCGAGACTCACCCTTTCTGTTGTTGTTTACCACAGGTAGTCATGAGTGAGGGCTTCCTACCTTCACTACTCCCGAGTCGATGCGCTCACGATCACGTAGCACCTAGGGGTTGGGGTTTAGACTGTTATTGCTTGTTTTGCTCCTTGTTGAGCCTTATATGTATTTGTTTTGAGATTGCTGAGCATTACTTTGAGATGTAGTTTATTTCTGCTGCGTGACATGAGATTTTACCCCACGTGTTGTATGGTGTTATGTATCTATGCATGTTTCTGAACTGACTGTTGAGTTTTTTTGAGAGAGGAGCGTAACACTCCATTTAGTAAAAATGATTTATGTTATACTATTAGTGTGCTGAATGACTATGGCTAAATTGTGGTTCGCCACTAAGGTCAGAATTTCTTTCGCTGGTGTATTTACAAGGGCATCACTGAGAGCCTTGCAAAGGAGGTCAATACCTGTTGCAAGTAGTATCAGTTACTTGAGTAATCCCATAGTCAACCAGTTCACTATTTTATAACACACTAAACCGAAAGATGACTAGAAATGATTTTTATATACTCTGATTCTTGATTTAAATTACCGGGTAGAAATGGGGTGTTACAAGGGGGGGAGGGGTGTGGGTTATTTTCTTTTTTTGAATTGGGGGTAATTTTGGAATTATAAGTTTGATGGGGTGTGAATAAGTAGGGGGGTGTGGGGAAAGCACTCCCCTATATATGTTGCCATTGAACTTAGCCCAATTCACTATTTTCATATCCCCGTGATCATCTACCTACTACTTCATTACCTCATTTACTTGATACCACGTGCTAATTACTTCTGAAAACCTCTTACCCTTAACTATGTCTTTTATATCAAAATAATTCCACCTATCTGTGTCACATTCCCAATTAGACAGTTGTCCCTCATAGGTGCTACACACAAACTAACCACAGTGGTGTATATCAATATAAAAAACATCGATTTTAACATGTAAATTTACCAAAATACCCTATACAGGTTAATATTGTTTGACAAAAAGACATTCAACACCTCATCTCAAAAGAATAATGCAGTTTGGGAAAAAGACAAGTCCTAATAACTAGCTACCCCACATTACCCCCACACGAAAATTGTGTATTTTCATTGAAAACAAAACTCGAACCCACAAAAACCATTCAAGTTAGATAGATAGACATCAAGACCCCACCAATACCCCACATATCACAACATTCGGCATTATTAAAAACCCTAAACCAAACAAACCTTTTATCACTTTGTGATTGAAAACTCAGTTTTCATTATTTCTCTCAATGAATGAATGATACATTTACAAAAGGGTTTTATATGAGAGTAGATCAAGCTATCTTACTAACTGAAATGTTGTTGATCTGTTGCACAATCCAACAGATTCAAAACAGAAAAACTAGTTACTAGAAGTTACAACTAATTGAACTAGATAAACCCTAATTACAAGATAGGAATAAAAGATGCAGACTTGCTTTACTCTTTGACTAAATGGTGTTAGCTTCATCTTCAGCGTGTGTAGTATCCTTGCTGTCTAGTTGGGCTGCTGACTTGGATGCTGAGTTGTCAATTATCTTTGACCTTATTGTTGTTGACTTGGTAGTCTCTAATAAACCCTAATAAACAACTAATCTTCAATACAACTTTAAAAAAAAACGTGAATAAACAATAATTCGGCTTACCTTTGGCGATTCACTCTAGTTCCATTCAACGAAATAAAGCTTCTTCGATTTGTTCTCTCCTTCCCTTCGTCACCTTGTCACCTTGTCACCTTCTCTCTTTAGTCTTGTTTTCCTTTCTTGAAATTTCTAAGTCAATGAGTGAAATGAAACCCTAAACCTTGACCCCCTGCAATGGTTATCAAATTAAGCAGCAATTCATACACAGCAAAAGTGGAACAACAAATACTGATCCATTGATATTGAGGTCAATTTACAGTACAATTTATGAGAAAGAAGAAGAGGTTCAGGTAGATGGAGAAAGAATGAGAGAGAGAGAGAGAGAGAGATTATTCACAATTTTCAAAATCCCCTCAACTCTTGACAAAAAAAAAATCCCCTCAACTATTCTACTCTCCTATATATATATATATATATATATATATATATATATATCACTGAGCCTGCTTCTCTTAAAACCGCTTCTCTCTCTCCTTCGTTGCACTTGGCTATCAAGTTTGTTAGTAACTAACTCATTGTTATTTTGGTGACTCATTTCTTCTAATAATTTCCCATTTTGCCCATTGCCAAATGACATTCATTACACCCCCACTGCTAATAGCTTTTGTGGCATGTCTAATCAGTAGTTATTTTTCCCTTTATTCAAACCTTCAACACTTTATGTCTTGCAAGTTTAAGTTTTTAGCAATGTTTTTGTTTTAAACTTTTCTTTTTCATCACACTATTTTTCCCATTATTTTTGAAGAACACTAGTTTGTTGTTGGTTTCTGTAAATTTTTTTTTTTCAAATTGTTTTATGGGAAAAAATATCTAGTCCAACGATGGCTTGAAGTTGTTTTTTTTTGCAATTGTAACTTCGCGCTAGAATCATCAATTAGACGTTGCCATTTAACGGTAATGATATTTGAACAAAAAATACGAGACAAATATAGACAAACCATGTGGTGTTACTGATATGTGCACCATTACAAGTCAGCATACGATGTTTCAAAATTACCTCAACAAGGTATGCTAGATAATATCAAATCTGGAATCTTTCATACAGTTTCCATACCAAAAAAAAAAAACTCCAAAATAACCAGACCTAACTAAGCAACTCAAAAAACTTGCATCCCCAGCTAAATTCAATCTCTCACAGCACATTTACATTGGAACCTTGGTTTTCCACAGACCTGTAAATTGAAGATCAGTCATCAATATCATGATATACACACAATAAAGGAAAATTATCAATCATGAGCAAAAGAACTTGACAAAGATGTTTGTACATAAGAGAAAATCTATCAACGACTTTGACTGTGACGCAAACAGTGTAATCAAGAAATGCAAGTATCACAAATCCATAACCTGCGGGGCTGAAAATTGCAATAACTAACCTTGCTTCTTCCAACTTTTTGATCACATCAACCATAGCATGTACAGTCATTTTCTTAACCTGTTACCATAGAAGCAACAATCAGGAAAAACAATACATAAAATCGTAAATCGTAGTAAGAAACTATTGACAGGACAACAGGGCACAGCAACATAGATACTGAAATAGGTTGACGATCAAAACTTCAAACATTCAACAAGGATTTAATCTAAAAATCGAAATAGAAACAGTTAACATTAGAACCTTGGTAATTACATAAAAACAATAATAAACCTTTCCAAAACCAATAATAAATGTTTCTGCCTTAACTAGAGCTTTATATGATTATTCAGAAAGAGTAACAAACTCGCAACTGAAGTATAAATTAATCAAGTCGAAGAATAACTTATTTATCTTCCGCGTTAATTTTTCTGTAATTAATGGTAGATTACAATTATGACCTTGTGGTCTAGAATCTAGATTGTAAGAAATGTTCAATTCAAATAAGTGTAAACAATATGTTAGGTTCAATTCAAAACATAGAGCAGCCTTTGGATTTGGACAAACATAGTATTCCAGTGCAAACAAAAATCCAAATCCAGTGGAAAGAAAGTAATGACAAATTGGAATGCACTATCTCAAATCACTAGATACGAATATAAACAATAGAATCAAATCAAGGAAAGTAGTCTTGGCATACCTCCAATTTGTCCTCGGTGGATCTGTGATTTATAGGAAGTTTGCGGAATTCCTCTGTCAAACGGAAGCACTCACCAACATTTTCAGGAGAGACAAAATCAAGTGCAACCTTGAGGCATGACTGTAAAGGGATGATGCATATCATTGACATTTACACAAATTTCAACCTTCAGTTAACGTTTCATTAAAAACAAACATGTGTTCGAAGCATTAACTTAAACGAATCAGTAGTGTTCACTAGCCAAATAAAAACTAGGAAGGGGATATACTGAAGGTAGAAGGACAAGATACTATAATAGAATCTCACAATCGACATATCTATAGTAACAGTAACAATAACAATAACAATAACAATAACAATAACAATAATAACAATAATAATTACAAAAATAATAGTGAAATTCGAATTTGTATTTTTTTGGTCGAGAAATGATAATCTTATATCTCATTCATCTGAGGTTATACAAGGATGAATATACACAGAGTTGATTATAATCCAATCTGCTATAAATCAGGAATCTAAAATACAACAAAGAATAAGACAAGAAAATAATCATCTGAATTGAATTCAGATCTTAATCTAACTTGATTACAAGTTTAAAATTTCATCAAAATTACCCTTATGAGAGAGTATCAGCTAGCTTTTATCTACTATTCTACTATAAATATATAGCATCACCCCACCACCAAAATTACTATATTATCCCTTTCACTTTTTTTCTCCAACTCACTTTTATCAATAGTGAGTTCCACTCTTATATCCTCTTTTAATTTTTATTTCACTTTAAAGCCTACTATTCTCTTTCATCTCTCTCACTCTTTTCATTTTAAAAAATAAATTTTTTGATAAAAACAGTAATTACATAAAATTAATTAAACTAATATTAAATTACGTAGAATTTACTACTATTGTCAAAAATATGATACCGCTTGCAAAAGTTCCAAAATTATTATTTTTTTTAAAAATCAATAATTAAATTTCATCCACTTTTTCCGTGAGCCACACGGGATCAGCAACAACAATGTCAACGAAAGCGCCAATAGATGCGCCAACGGGAGCAGCATGAGTGGAAACTGGAGCACCAAAACACAACAAAAGTTGCATGCTGCCTGCCGCACTAACGAGCGCAATCAATTTTTTTTAAAAAAAAAACTTTATTTTTAAATTTATCTACTATAAATATATACAATCAACCCACCACCAAAATTACTATATTATCCCTTTCACTTTTTTCTCGCACTCACTTTTATCATTAGTGGGTTCCCCCTCTTATATCATCTTTTAAATTTTTTATTTCACTTTAAAACCTACTATTCTCTTTCATCTCTCTCACTTTTTTTAGTTTTCTTTACTATAAACATAATAAAATACTCACTACAAAAAAAAATTTAGAAAATTAATTTTTTGTTAAAAACAGTAATTACATAAAATTAAATAAATTAATATTAAATTATCTAAAATCTACTATTTACTATAATCTACTCAAACTAATAAACCCAATTAATTTAAACACTATCATTTGTCAAAAAAAGCGATACCGCGTGCAAAAATTCTAAAACAATTTTTTCTAAAAAAATCAATAGATAAATTTCATCCACTTTTTTCATGAGCCACAGGGGACTAGCAACGAAAGTGCCAATAGGAGCGCCAACGAGAGCAGCAGGAGTGCAAACGGGAGCATCAAAACGCAACAAAAGTTGTGTGTCGCCTGCCGCACTAACGAGCGCAGTCAATTTTTTTTTAACAAAAATAACTTTATTTTTAAATTTATTTCTTCTACAAAAAATTAGTAATTAAATACACTTAATAAAATTAATATTAAATCATTTAAAATTATTATTTACTTTAATTTACTCTTAATTACTAAACTCAATTAATTTAATCACTACCGATAGTCAAAATAAGCGATACCGCTAGCAAAAATTCCAAAATTGTTTTTTCTAAAAAAATCAATAATTAAATCCATCCACTTTTTTCATGAGCCGCAACGAGAGCAGCAACGACAACATCAACGGGAGTATATCTATCTATCTACTATAAATATATACCATCAACCCACCACCAAAATTACTATATTATCCCTTTCACTTTTTTCACTCACTCACTTTTATCATTAGTGGGTCCCAGTCTTATATCATCTTTTAATTTTTTATATTTCACCTTAAAACCTATTCTTCTCTTTCATCTCTCTCACTTTTTTAAGTTTTCTTTACTTGAGTCAAAAAAAAACCATAATCAAATATTCACTACCCAATTTTTTTAGAAAATTAATTTTTTGTTAAAAACAGTAATTACATAAAATTAATTAAATTAATATTAAATTATGTAGAATCTACTATTTACTATAATCTACTCAAACTACTAAACCGAATTAATTTAACCATTACCGTTTGTCAAAAAAAAGCAATACCGCTTGCAAAAATTCTAAAATAATTTTTTCTAAAAAAATCAATAGTTGAATTTCATCCACTTTTTTCGTGAGCCACAGGGGACTAGCAACAACAATGTCAACGAAAGTGCATATAGGAGCGACAACGGAAGCAGCAAGAGTGCAAACGGGAGCACCAAAACGCAACAAAAGTTGTGTGCCACCTGTCGCACTAACGAGCGCAGTCAATTTTTTTTTAAAAAAAAAACACTTTATTTTTAAATTTATTTCTTCTACAAAATCAGTAATTAAATAAAATTAATATTAAATCATTTAAAATTTATTATTTACTATAATCTAATCTTAACTACTAAACTCAATTAATTTAATCACTACCGATAATCAAAATAAGCGATACCGCTAGCAAAAATTCCAAAATTGTTTTTCCTAAAAAAATCAATAATTAAATCCATCTACTTTTTTCGTGAGCCGCATGGGAGCAGCAACGAGAGTGCCAATGGAAGCGCTAACAGAAGCGCCAGTAGGAGCGTCAACGTTAGCAGCAACCAGAGCACCAACAGAAGCACCAACGGGAAGCGCTAATATTATTGAAAGATGACACTGACTTTTTTTAAAAACTTTTTGCAACGCAACTATTTTAATAAATTTTAAATATCGTCTTCTGTAGAGTTTTCCCTATTTCTTTTATTATATTTTGCAACTTTTAACGTGTTAATAATTTCATAGATAATTATAATAAATACACGGGTAAAATATTAATATATCACTTTTCTCTATCAATAAGTTTTATTTAATCTCTACTTGAAAAATTTGAAATTTAATAAAATTATGTTTTCTAATATCTACGGGAAATATTACATATTGCTAGTAAATGTTCACGAGATAGTGTTCGGACAAACTCAATTACAATTTGAAACATTTTGTTTATCTACTTTAAATTAGTTTTGATTTTCACAGAGTAATGTTTAGACTAATTAAATTATATCTACATCTATTAATAAAAATAACGCGAAAACACCCGTGCGTATGCACAGGTATACTGCTAATTTCTTCTAAAAAATCAGTGATTAAATAAACTTAGTATAATTAATATCAAATCATGTAAAATTTATTATTTACTTTAATCTACTCTAAACTACTAAACTCAATTAATTTAATCACTGCCAGTAGTCAAATTAAGTGATACCGTTAGCAAAAATTCCAAAGTTATTTTTCCTAAAAAAATCAATAATTGAATCCATCCACTTTTTTCATGAGCCGCACGGGAGCATCAACGACAGCGTCAACGGGAGCGCCAATCGAAGCGCTAACCAAAGCGCCAACAGTCGCGCCAACGGAAGAGCCAACGGGAGCGCCAACGAGAGCAGCAACGAAATCACCATTGGGAGCGCCACTATCAAAGAAAGATACAACCATTATTACATCTCATTTTCTTTTTTCCTTATTTTTACTCTATTATTAATATTATAAGATGATATCAACATTTTTTTAAAACTTTTTGTAGCACAACTATTTTAATAAATTGGAAATATCTTTTGTGGAGTTTTTCCTTTTTCTTTTATTTTATTTTGCAACATTTAACGTGTTAGTAATTTCATAGATAATTATAATAAAAACAGTATCACCCGTGCGTATGCACGGGTAAAATATTAGTATGTTCAAAGAGTGGATTTTTGGCTGGCTTCTACTGTGTGTCATTTGATGACACTGATATTGTCTATTGATTCTTTATGCTTGGTTCAATACTTACGGCAGTCCAATTATCACAATATAGCTTTAGGTGTAGATTTAGACAAATAACTTCACAGAATTCATACACATCTAGGCAAACAAAGAAAACTTTGGTGTGCATTTGAAGTTTACCTTCAGATTTCTGACTTGATGAGGACAGCCAGCTGGAATGAAAACAGCATCTCCTAGCTTTTGAATGAAAGTCCAGGGCTCAATTCCTACAAGTCAATGTTTAACTATCAACAAAATTGGCACAATTTTATACACCAAACCAGCCCAATCCCCAAACAAACAGGAAAACTTATGAACATCACTAACCAAACTCCTCCTTGAGCTTCTTCTTATGCTCCATTGTAAGATAAAAGGTCTGGTCATGGATGGGGTGAATAACCTACATTACCAAAGGATATGCCATTCAAGATATATGCATGATTAGTGAGCGACCATCACACTAACTAGTCATCTATACATACAGAAGCCATCGATTGCCACATCAACTTTGAAATTGTAAAAACGGAAGATATACAACATATTTAATCAATCGATGACTTTTTTCTCTTGAACTGGTAAGGATGTCAATAATGCATTTCCCTTCTCTATTGTCATTGTACAGAAGCATCTATTGTCGTAATGAAAGGTCCAAAAACTAATCAGCCAGTTAGACTATATATACATTTCAATAATGCAGATAATATCAACATAATCCCTTATTAGTGATGTGGTGCACACTTGTTTAGGTAGAGATTCAAATGTCTATTTGATATAAAAAAAATATTGGAACACAAGAAAATGAGATAGTACGAATTTTATCATTATCAAAACCCCCCACATAAAACAAATATAGGGATAATTAAAACAAGTATAACCAGCAGTAGAACTGACAGGTAACAATGGGCATCCAGATAGATAATGGAAAATCATCTCAACTAATTTACCTGCTTTAGAGGGTAGCAATGGACATGCCTAAACTCTCTGAAATGCTTTCTTAGATATTCTTGTAATTTATGTACATCTTCTCTCCGAAAAATATCCCAGAGAGCACCGTCTAAGGAATCACCTCCAACCAACAAACTATTTTCTTTTTTCACTGCAACTTTTACATCTTTTGTGAGCAGCTCCGACCCAGAAGACGAACCATCATCAATATCACCATACAGTTCCCTCTTGTCTTGCTCAAGGTGCTTTTGCGTCAAATTCTCAATGGCAGTCATGCTCTCAGGATCCAATTTCACTTCCGCGATATGAGTCAATACATTTACCTTAAAAGCCAGATTTAAAAAAAATGATATCACGCAAAGCACTGTCAAATACAAAGAAATGACAAATATTGATAAGGAAAATCAACTTTCTAATCCAAAGGCTTTCATATTCAACTCCTAAAAAATACTATTCTGATGGTGCCACTAATCATAAAAGATTACCTTCTCAAATTGTCATTTACCAAAACACGCAGGAATATAATACATCAAATATATAATCAAACGAGACTTTGTGTAGACAGTGCAATGAACAAAAATTTTTGACATGAACTGGAAAGAAGCTGCACTACAATCAGCTTATAAAAAAATGAACAGATAAATGCAATAGCTGACAAAGAAAAAAGTTATATACACCCTACAAACATTTCATGATGAGATTTAATTCACAGACAACAAAATTTCAAGTGATTCCGAAGGAATTCTAGAATGAGGACAGAAAAGACAAAATAGAACTGAATCATACTGCATCAGACATGTCACAATGGAGCTTAGTCACAGAATCACCACGCCCAAGCTCCTGAGCAAATCCATAAGCAATATATGTTTTTGGTCCCATGTCTGGTTTTAGACAATTTTCTGGCAACTTCACAGCAAGGTTAAGAGAACCTCCTAAAGGATCCGTATATTCTTTAAACGGCAACGAAGATATGAACTCGGCACAATGACGAGGTAAACGTTCCTCAAATAAAGTAGAAGGGGGCCAATCTTTCAATTTTAACACCTGGGGCCAACCAAGCCAATCCTTGCGACCTTCCGTGTACCCAGTAAAGAATTGGTGGATATTGATATCTCCCTGCACTCATTCAAAATATCAAATAAAAAAAAATGCAGACAATAACCAATAACAGAATAGACTACCAAGAAAAAGCACTAAAAAATTCAGTAAAAAAAACTAGATATAGTTTACCCTAGTCAGTCTGGCATTTAAACGGGAGAAAAATGGATACAACTAGGGAAGAATATTTTCAACAAGAAAACATAAAATCAGTAGACTTTATGGTCCAAGCCTGCATCATCTACATCATGAGCATGCATAACAAAGAGGTAAATATACAATCAGGAGAACAGAACGAAGAGGATGCAATGGCAACAAGAAAAGAATCGTGGTAGACTAAGCCAAAACAGCAAAAACAAACAGGGGCACCAGAAAGCAAGAAGGTTAGATAATGATGAAGGATAAGATGACAAGATATTGGGAGAGATATCAGATAGTGTTAGAATATGGGATAAGGAGGGGTTAGTAACAAGATAGAGTGGACAATCCAAGTTACACATCGGCCATGCCCACACAATTACCGAAGCAAGTAATACAGTCTACATTTGGTTTGTTGAATCAAACTAGTTCCCATAAATAAATTATTGATTTTAAATAGAAATTAGTTTAACTTAGATTCCAAGTAGACTAGTCACAAATTACATCATTCACATAGTCGGCAGCTCGAAGTCATTGCATCATCGAACAGCTAAAATTTGAAGTTTGCTTTTATAGCTGATTTGCCAAACTTAAAATTGGAGCCGAGAGATGAACTGTGGACTGTGTGGAATTAGTGATAGCAGAAATCTGAATTCAAATAAGTTTGGTGAGAATTTCAACAGAAATCCCTCCTAGCTCAAAATTGAGAACTCATACAAACCTCACACCAATCTAAGCAATCCATGGCCTTCACATCCAAATGTATACCATGCTTGGTACTAAATTTCTGACGAAATGCACGCCACATGACAAATGGTTCCCAACTTAAACCAGATTTACAGTCAAGCACACTGCTGACAATTACAGGCTCCCCTTTGCTCCAATGCCATTGAAAATGACTTAAATCCTTGTGATGTAGATCTACAGCCCTAGGACAGTATAAATAGTTGTCACTGGAGTCTTCACGAGATGCTGCCTTCCTCGTGTTATTGCATTTATCATTTGTTTTCCTAGCAAGCTTCGAACATGAACAGAAGTTATCAAGAGACTCCTCTGCATCTTGAAGCTTGTATGCTTCGGCTAGTTCCTCTGCCTTACATACTAACTCGGAGATGTGATTTGGAGGATGTATGCTTCTGAGTTCAAGAAAACCATGGTCACATTCATTATTGGCCTTTGGACAGGGAATATTGCCATCACTATCTGCATGCCAACCAGATCTTGACCATTCACGAATCTCAGGCTCGGCAACCGCAGGCTGTGCAATCTCTTCAGTTTTTTTCTTTTTATCTCCCCCATGCATATAATCAAGACCTCGGAAAATAAAATCCCACTCAATTGGATCCGCACAACCGGGAAGCTGCCCACCTCGAAGCTCACGGCAACATAGCAGACAAAGGTCAAAAGAGCATTTTGTACAGCTTCTATGGTAGTCAAATATTGATGTTTTACAGTTGTCACTGCAAAAGAGGGTGAAAGTCAGCAACTATATAACATAAGGATAACTGAGAGACAAAAATAAATCACAGAAGTACCAACCAGTACACCTGCTCATCTTGAGGGCAATCGGCCACTTCTATTTTTAGCTTTGAGAGTGAGAGCCCTGTTATGCATGTCCCAAAAGAAGATTAAAAGTTAAAAAATAGAAAACATATGGAACTAGAAATGAACTCTGACTGATGCATGAGATGAGATACAAACGTAAACTATACTCCAACAGCACATACAAATATTAGTACAAAGTAGGGTATCACAATTAGGTAAGAAATCTATATTTAAAATAAATAAAATAAAAAAGATAGATATATTTTTTAATTCTAAAATACAGAATCCAAACAGGAAACACTTATAAAGCAACACACATCAATAAGAGGGAAGATAAAAAGCTGGAATAAATGAGTTGCAACAGCCACACTGTTCAAAGGACAACAGTTTATCAAAGCTTATAAAACAGACAATAGCATTCACCGTGAAAAGATATTCATCATTCATGACACAACTTAAAAAATACTCTCTTTTTAGTAGCATGACATGATGAGTACCAGAAGACAAATACAGTGATCAAAGTCGAACCTAGCTCAGCCTAAACATCATTTTCATCTAATCACAAAACAACATTGATCCATACATCAAAAAACTCAAAGGAAACTCTTTGATGAAAAGATACCTCGTGTCTTAGCCTCTATCTCCTTCTCAGTCCTTTGTTCCTCATCCGATTGTTTTAAATATGGAAGAACTGCTTTCAGCACATACTTAGAGTGCTCAATGTCCTTATATCCATTGGTTTGCTTTGCCTTTCCCTTAATTTCCTATAGTAAACCAGATCATCCTACTTAAAATACAGAAGAAGAAAAAATCACAGGAACAGTTTAAAGGGGTTGAACTAACATTGATAAGATTATGAGACCGCAAGCATAATTTGCAATTGCAATAACCACAGCACACAGGACATGCCTCAGCAATCTGATCCTCTTCCAAGTGAGGATACCTTTCCAAGACAACAAAAATATGCATTGGTCAGGATTTCATCATCTAAATCCCTAGCCTGTAATATTTACAATAACTCTACCTCCTTATGATTCTAACCCAGAACAGAACAAGAAACATTAAATAACAAGAAAAGCAAAGGAAGTTATACCATTTAGTTAAACATGGTATGCAAAATCTTTTCCTTTTACAACGTTTGCACCTGACAACCCTTCCTTTATCACTTCTCTGACATTGATGGCACATTAAGGACTCCTCTTCAATCCACTGTTGAAACAAAAACAGTAACACTCAACAAACATTAATTAATGACAAACACAAACATATATGCCTAGAAAATGAATCATTAACCATGTATGTCATGTTAGGTTACCTTAGGATCATGCTTATTGATTTTTGGCACCTTCTGTTCAATGTAATTAGGTTTCCTGTCTCCATGAGTCCTTAAACCATAACCTTTAGTTTCTTCTTTAATAGGAATTTCAGACTTACAACGTGTCTTCCTTTTTCTACCAGGTTCCACCATGCTCTTGTTAACCCCACCATTACCATTTTCCCTTTCTTCAGAAGTAGAAATGACCTTACTTTTCCTGCCACGTGTCTCCTTCTTTTTCACGTTCATCACTGTCACTAACAAGTTATTTTCTTTCTCAACGTTACTCTTTCTGTTGCGTGTACTCTTTTTCACAGCAACAGCAGGAGAAGCTTCTGATTCTGCTTCCGCTTCCGCTTCTGCTTCTGCTTTCAACTCCGCTTTACTCTTTCTGCCGCGTTTCTTTCCCACATAAACATTTAGACCGGAAAGAGAATCTCCTGCTGCTGCCACGTCATCAGCGTCTTTCTCATTCTCAAAAGTTTTCACTAAGGCAGCTTTACTTTTTCTGCCGCGTTTCTTTTTCTTTCGCCCGCGTTTCTTTGGCGCCGAACCTTCACCATCCTTAAACGGCACCGTTTCATCGCCTCCATTCACAGCTTGTGCCCCATCATCGTTACCTTTAACTGAACATTCGTTGTTCTTCAACGACACCGTTTCGGCGTCAATATCCATGGCTTGTTGCGTTTCCTTTGTAACCGTTTTGTTGTGTTCCTTCGCCATTGAAAGTTCAAATGGAGAGAATGGAGCTTTTGATGTTAGTGTATTTGCTGTTTATTACCCACTAGTAGACTAGTAGAAGATGAAAATGGTGAACCCTAGAGTAGAGGGATTTGAGATTTTGCTTTTTCACTGACGCGGGAAGTGAAGTGAAGTGAAGTGACTCGACAGGCTACCATCTTTTTGTAGTAATAGTGTTTTCGGGAAAATAAATAAACAATAAACAACGGTTGGGGAAAGGGAGGGAGGAGGAGACTTTTCAAATTTCACCTCTCACGTTTTATTTAGATGGTATCTAGGAAATTACTATAAGCCCCTTTTCTTTTTATTTTCCCATATTTGGACACCTTTTTTTTTTTTGTTGATAAAAAGTTTAGGTGAGTTGGGTCCGGCTCACACCAGTCGGGGAGAGGCGCCAGGGCTCTTTTAAACGCTATTTCTGAGAGTGCTTTTCACAGATCACCCACAAAAGAGGTTCTCACATCGGTAGCGGGAGTTGAACCCACGACCTTGTGAGCCAACTCCTTACCAACTGAGTCAACCTTCCTTGACCCTTTTTATTTATTTAAGAAGACTAGATTATAGTAGATGAGATTTTGGTAAGTGTTTCACATAGGTAGTTTATAGTGTTATTTTTTCTCTCATTTTTATCTTTAATGGTTTAGTTAAATTCCTCATTTATTCTATAATAAATAAATATTCTCTTTCATATTTAAACATTAATTATAAATGTCTAGTTATGTTATTTTATCTTTATAAGCTAGTTCAACAGATAGTTTTACTAAATAATTTAAATTCAATCCGCTAGCTTATCTACTATCTGCTACTTTTTGTCGTGACTCCTTTTGACAATGTCAATCTGATAGCTATAGCATTTTTTAATAGCTTATTGCTGATAGCTTATACGGATAAACTACTTGTAAGTTTGACAGAACTAACTTATAGCGTTTTTTGAAACGCTACTTGAAGTAGCATTTGAGCAGCTTATAGTGATTCACATTTTCTCTCATTTTTACTCTTGTTACTTTAATTAAATTTCTCATTTATCCTCTTTTAAAAGAATATTATCTCTCTCTTTAAAGCATTAAGTACAAATACTCATTTATGTTATTTTATATTTTTAAGCTATTTCAACCGCTAATTTTACCAAACACTTTAAATTTCATTCGCTAGCTTATCTGCTATAAGTTCATCCGCTATAAGCTAGCTTATCCGTTATTCTCTAGCGTATCCGCTACTTTTTGCCAAACAGAACCATAGTGTTTTTTTGAAAACGCTACTCGAAGTAGCGTTTGAGTTTAGAACGTTTCATTTTTTTTCTCATTTATACATTTGTTACTTTAATTAAATTCTTCATTTATTGCCTATTAAATGAATGTTTTCTCTCATGTTTAAACATTAATTATTTACAAATGTCTATTTATGTCATTTTATATTTATAAGTTAATTCAACTGCTAACACACTTTAAATTAAATCCACTAGTTTATCCGATATCCACTACTTTTTGCAAACAGAGTCTGGATAATCAGTTTCGTCTCTAATAAAAAGTACAACGCCCAATATGATCTTCTAGAATAATTAATATCAAAATTACGGTACTTCTAGGGTGAGGAATCAACTAATCTCTCACAGATAAACCACTAAAGTTGTCCGTAGGATGTAGAATAAAACTTAATCAACGGTTGAGATTTAATACTCGTCGATTCAATCTTCACCACTCATAGCATTTTACACAATATCATACAGTCAATTTTAGTGGTACACTAGTGAGGGATTTAATTGATCTATCACCTTAGAAGCACCCTAAAATTAGTCTATGATAATTACAAATATGGGAATTGTTAGTCCCTCTCGATCAATTTATGTCGGTTGTTTGAGAGTTGATACGGCCAATAGGTTCACTTACGTGGCAACATTAGTGAGTCAAATTTTATAGACTCATTTAAGCTCATAACATTCTTAATTTTGGGCCAAATTGGTCTTCCGCCCTAACACATATTTACCCTTATCTTCTCCATTTAAACTCATCCCATTTTTTCACCTACAATATATTTCTAGTAGAGCAAAATACTTCCACCAGCTTCAATTTCAGACGTTTTTGCACAAATTTCATGATGAGCAACATTGGGTCCTCTTCATCCAAGTGGGGGCCCCATTTGTGCAACTTCTCAATTATTTCCCGATGTTCAAGCTATATGGAACGAGCCACCAAGTGAAAATCGCATAACATGGACTGGTCAAGGTAGGCATGCCAACAGGCGCGGGGAGTGGCGGGTTTTGCATCCCCCGCCCCGCCCCGTCCCTGGTCAAAGCCGATATTCCTCGTTAAACTCAGGGCGTTACAACGGTTGTCTTCCTGCAACAATGCCTATGACTAGGCATGGCAATGAAGACACAAATTAACATGATGAGAAATGTTTTGCTGGATCCTACTCTAAGATTACTGAGATTTGAAGCCATGAGAACACCTGATTCTATAATTCTCGTGTACTGGTGCAGCAGCAGTTTCATCTTCCTTGAAGCAAATAACACAACATGATTCATGTGTCGGGTTCACCACGCCTCTCTTTATAAACTTGTCTCTGGTGGGAAGCCTATTGATGATGAGTCTCTGTTGCGTGTGTTCTAGTCGCAATATCAGTGCAAGTATACACGTCGTACAAGTAATAAAGTGGATAAAAGTAAGAGATCGTTCCCACGAGGATTGGTTTTACTTTCAAAGTTCAAGTCTTCAAAACACAAGTGAAACAAGTAATAAATCGGCACTAAAAGTTGGTATTAAGACTAAGAACATAAATAAAACAAGTAAACAAGAAGTGGTCGTGAATATGGATGAGAATGAGTTGGATTGTTGCATGCAAGTAAATCTCCTCTAGTCGAACGTTATAACATTTACACGTTATCACGTACAAATGTTATGCTGTATAGACGTTATAACGTTTGAACGCTGTTGCAAAAGAACTGTGCTTTTCAGTCACAAAACGTCAGAGCTTCAAGTACTAGAAATCCTATGTCTAGGTTCTAAGTAGGCCTACTCCTGTATTTTAAGTACCCACAGCAATGTCCTATGAACTATTATCCATTCTATGTCTAGACTTAGATAAAAATGCCTAAATGTCTTTAGTGCACCTTTTCATTCATATAAATCGTTGAGTTCTTTTCATAGATCATGTCTGTACCTATGAATCTACTTATTTTAAGTGGTCAATCTCAAAACAAGTTTGGAAATATTAACATGCAAAGATTTAAAACGCATAAACATCAATACTTCATAGCATTAAACTAGAGGTTCATTACATGCAAAACAACAACCCAACTACAAATGTTTAGCTCATGCTGAGCGTCTTTACAGAAAGATAAGGAAGTGAAATCCAAATAACATACATAGAGAAAAGGAAACTAAACGCAGAAGATACGCCTAAGTAGCCTTCCTTCCTGCACGCTGTAAAGACGTTGCAACGTCTGAGCTTCACAGTAGTGGTTGCGAATGGAAATGAAAAATGGAGTTTGAGAAGAGTTCAGATGAAGAAGTCTGTGTCCAGAACTTCTTTAAGAAAACTTTCTCTGAAATGGAGGAAGGTAGATGATGAATGGAAGGACTGGTATGATGCAGGTGTGTCCCTAGAGAGAGAGATAAGTCTTGTATAAATAGCAAAAAAAAAAAAGTGGTCACATGCTTGCTGATGTCATTCCCCACCTTCCAAGCTTGCTTGTAAATAAAATATTTCTGAAATGACACCATCATCACATACGGTCGTCGCCGCCAAGCACGTCGTGGGAGAGAAGATCTTCTGCACTTCTAGATATTTGACCATCATTTCTTGTGCGCCACAAATGAGATATTTCTTTCTTGCTTTGCTGCCCTTCTTCAGACGTGATGAGGGACGTTGCCACACATTCGGGCCTTCGCACAAACACAAAAAGCATCAAAACGCTCACAAAGGCACCAATTGGTGCCAAAATGCATAGAACTTGTAATTTAGCCCCTTTCTAACTAAAAAGCAATAAACTAACAGAAACTTAATAGAAACAACCTACTATTGCCAGAGAACTTGCATGATTTATCTTTGAATGAGTATAAATAACTCATATAAATATGAGTTATCACACCCCCAAACTTAAACTATTGCTTGTCCTCAAGCAATCAAAACAAAGCATATGAAAAGATGCATGAAATTAAATACACCAGCAGTTTACACCCTACTCAACCATTTGATCAAAAATTATTCTCAATGGGCTAATTTCTTCAGACTTACACTACACACTCACGCACCAATGCACATTTACATTCTAGATTCATTACTGCCCAAAGTGAGTGTGTGATCTCTGTATCAATTCCATTCCTAGCTAGGTTCAGAAGCTACCCTAGCCTATGAAAGAGTGGTTTCCATTTGGTGAGAGTAAAACATCTTTCAAAACAGAGAGTAGGCTAACATTTCCACATAAGACATGAAGGTTATTTTAAGCACGACAAAGGGTCTTAATTGGGTGCTAGGACTAGATTAGTGCAAAATACTTTTCTGACTCACACAACGCAAAACACACATAGGACTGCAACCCCCTCATTACTGAACAACTTTCATTTGATTCACTTCACTTTTGGTTTGGAGTTTTGGACTTTTGAAGTTTTTGTGATTTTCTCCTTTTTGAACCTCTGGATTTGGCAATTTTGGATTGAGACATTTGGAGTACCCAACATTTGTTTCGGGAAATTGCAACAAACACACAGAACATGTGGATTTTCCACTTATTTGAAACAACACACACTTTTTGGTCTTTTTGGAGTAGACGTTATAACGTTTATAGATGAGACGTTATAATGTTTGAAAACACAGAACACAACACACAAACACACACGGCATACACGTTATAACGTTACGGGTAGACGTTACAACGCTGCACTCACACTACACATGCACTAATCATCCTACAGTCTTTGCACCCAACCTTAGTACAACCTGATATACCCCCAAACTTAGCTTCTACTGCTACTCTAAGTTTTTAATCAAGTTTTACAATCACCATAGTCAACCAAAACTAGCTTTAGCATCAAATAGTCCCTAGCTAACTAGGTTTTCCTCAAAACAGAGTTTGTGTGGAAGCAGGAATCAATTCTGTTCATCTAAGCATGCATCAGCTACTCACACATATTCACACACAGTCATCACTAGATTTAGCCCAAAGAGAAACAATTTTTTGATGATTAATAGAGTAGGAAAGTAAACTGATTTTGCATTTGATTTTATGCATACACAAAACATAAAAACATAGGACATAAGGATGATCCTCCCCCCCCCCACACACACACAAAGATGAGCAGTGTCCTCACTGCTCACTGATTTTCAAAAATGGGAGAGGAACACTCAAACACAACACAAGCAAACAAACTATCGACTACTACCTATCCAACGTTGAAACAGACGTTGTCACGTTGGGACGCTTATTTATTCGCATCTTGAAATTAAAAACTACAACTATTCTCTTTGCTAAAAAGGGCTAAACTACTTGTTCGTAACACCGACCTAAGCCTTCCACTCGCTCGGTGGGGATGCCTGGTTGAGCAGTCTTCTTTTTCTTTTCCTTCTTCTTCCTCTCTCCTCCCCGCTCTATAGTGGTTGTGGTTTCATCGAGCCTACCACTCTGAACTAGCACCAGCAAAGAATCGAAACTTCGCCTTGGGACATCTTTGCACTTTGCTCTCGGCAATTCTTTTCTTTGCTTCCTCCCATGCTTTTATTGCCGACTCTGCAGATCACCTTCTTTGTGGTTCTTTGGGGTCCACTGGGCATTTTCAACCTCTGGTTCATGAGACGTTGTAACGTCTGTGGATGCATCACCAACAGCAACCGCTTTGTCCTGGGCTTGCTTGAGAAGATGTTTTGCCAGCCTTTGAGTAGCCTCCTCCAGTGCTTGTTCCTTTGCTTTTTCTACTAAAAGATCATGCGCTTTCATTGCTGCACTTCGCGCAAGCTTTGCTGCAAATTCTCTTTCACCGACGTTGTAACATCTGCGCAGCTTTCTTCTTCAAAAACAACAAAGCGGGAGCATTCTCCTCGAACCACTAGCGGCAACAAATGTTGCAATCGGTAGCGATGGTCGGCTTGCCTTTAGCGACTTTCTTTCGATTTCTTCCTTACCGCAACTTTTGCCTTTTGGTCAGAAATGCGCATCGCCAGTTGTTCTTCTTCTTCACCAGCTCTGGTTTCTTTACTTGCATCAGCTAATTCATGCCTTTTCTTCTTCCCAAATGGATTCTGGGTGGGTACACTCTTGACTCTTGGCTTTTTGGGTGGGGACATGAGTTGTGGGTCTGGGTTACTTCCAACATCAGTTGCTTCAGACGTTGCCACGTCTCCACCAGGTACTTCTTGAATGGATGGTTGTTGTGATGGTTCTTTTTCTGGTTCAGGTTGAGTGGGGGATGGTTGTGAAATGGGTTGGTCTTGTGGTTTAGATTGTGGTGTTTTGGGGATATTTTGGTCATGGGTGGATGGTTCTTTAGGTGAGGGTTGGGGTTGTTTGGCTTTTGGTGATGGTGGTTTGGGCTTGGCTGCTTTGGATTGTTTCTTGGATGGTTCTTTGACTGTTTGGGTTGGTGGAGAGTCAGCCTCACTATCCGTCTTATCACTGGAGCTCCCTCTCTCTTCAGAATGTGTTTCTTCCTCTTCATCACTTAGGATTTCCATGCTCACCTTCTTTGATTCATCTGCATCATTCTCACTAATGTCATCCAGATCAGCTGATTTGAGCTCTTCTTCCTCACTACACCTTCTTATGTTTTTTCTTTGCTGGGCTCTTTCTCTTTGTGGCTGGGCTTCTTGTTCTCTTAACTCTTTCCTTCTTCACTGCCTTGAGGTGCATTGTTGATAAGGGTATATTGTCTTCATCTTCCTCTTGCATCCAATCTGGAAGTACAGGTTCTTCACTCACCATCTTACCTTTTGTTATATGCGCATTCACCTTCTTTTGCCACTCAAACTTCTCCTTGACAAACTTGGCTAGGCTGTTTTGCTGCTCCACCAGACGTTGTAACGTCTGTGCATCAACTGACGTGGTAGCGCCTGCAGCTCTCTGTCTAGCTTTGAACTTTGTAGAGAATGGCCCTTGGGGTTCCTCCCTTAGCTCAGCGGCTTCAATCTCCACTCCAGCCTCCATGCAAAGATCGGTGATTAAGCAGGGAAAGTATAGGTATCCATCGTTCCTGTTCTGCCATTTGTTCATCTCCCTATTGATGAGCTTGCCCACCTCAATCTTGTCTCTTGACATAATAGCATCAATAGCAATCAGCCTCTCCTTATCAACCCAGAGAGTGTGAGATGTGGGTATCAAGCAGTGCCTAATGAAATGAAACCAAGTGTTGGCCTCATCACAAAGGTACCTTTTTAAAATTTTGAATTCATTCCCATGGTCGCCACTTCACTCCAAACAGCTCCTTCAACACAGATTCTTTCTTTGATTGCAGTCATCTCCGCCACTCCGTAAGTCTTTTGCTTCGTTTCAACTGCCTTGCCATAGTAACCCAGCTGTTGTGCGAAAAGTAGTTGTGCAAGTGTACACAATTGCAACAAGTAATATATTGATAAGTAGAGTTCGTCTCCACAGGGATTGGTATTAATTTTAGAGTTTAAAAAGAAATTACACTTAGTGGAACAAGTAGCAAATAATTAAGTAGTAACGTTTGATTGAACAGATTGTTTAAAGTAACAAGTTAAAAAGTAATTTAAGATAAGAGAGAAGTAAGTTGGATTGCTTTCACTAAGTAACTTCCCAGAAATAAGACGCTATAACGTCACACGTTATAGCGTTAAGCGCTGTTGCAAATGTTTTGTGCCTTTCAGTCACTAGCGCCAGGGTTTCATTACAAGATGCCTATGTCTAGGTTCTAAATAAGTTCACCCATGTATATTCAAGATCCCACAGCTTAAGCTTTATGAACTATTGCAATTCTATGTCTAGAGGAAGCAAAAATTGGTTAAATGTCTTTAACCAACCTTATCGTTCATATTAATCCTTGAGTTCTTTCTATGGTTCATGTCTGAATCCACAGAAGTACTTATTTTACGTGGCCAAATATAAAACAAGTTTGGAAGAATTATAACACAAGGATTAAAACACAAAACGTGAAAAGTTATATACGTAATATTAAAGGTTCATTACAGGTTCTAGCAACCCAACTCAAGGAGTTTAGCTCATGTTGAGCATCATCAAAATAACACAAACAAACATACTTGCATTACCGTAGGTAAGAAGGAAAACACAAGTGCAAAAGATACAATCTTGGTGTCTCCTAATCATCCACGTAGTGATGATACAGCAGCAGCTTTACACCGTGAGAAAAATGGCAGAAAATTACAAAGAAGAAAATAAAATCCCAAAAGCTTAAAGTGTGTCAATGGAGAAAAACTATGTCAAGTGTTGTCTCTCTACCAATACTCTCTCTCTACTCTCGGTCTCCCTCAAGGAAAAAAGGAAGAAGGAAGATGATCTAGCCCCCTAGCATGTGGTGCATGTCTTCTCAAAAGTCAATAAAGTTGATGTTTGCTTTTTCACCAACTCCACTATTCTTCACTCATGCGATGCCAAGTGTCCACACATATCCAATAAAATCCGGGCATGTCAACAAGCACAGTGGACACAGGATACAGAGTCTGGATTAATGAGCTTGGCGCCAAAAATGCACTTTTACTTTAGATGCTCAGCTGATCTACCTTCTTGACGCTATAGCGCCAAACACTGCACTACTCACAAAATACATCAAAACATTCACAAGGGCACCAAATGTGCCAATTTCATAGCAAAACAGTGTTTAGCCCTTCCTTTCCTAATACTAACAGAAATGCAATACTTACTATACTATTATTACTTGAGAACTTACTTAATTTAATGATTAAAGGTCTAAATAACTCATATAAATATGAGTTATCACCAGCCCAAAGTAGTAATTTATGACCCTTACACTAAATTTAACTTCTTCACCGCGAACTTTGGAGATGTTTGAAGGCTCTCCATCGTTTCTTTCAACGATTCCCTGGTAGAAGTCATGCACCAGAGTTGCAATATACTCCTTTCTGTGAACTACAAATTTTTGCCATCCCAACGCTGCCACGGTTGAGAGAAAATCAGGATTTGGGTTTTCTAAGCTGAAGCCCCTTTCAAGTAGCAAGGCTTTCTTCTTTGAAGGAATGGGGATTTCTGGAATTGGGGCTGAAGAAGAACTTAGGTCAACATTCTTTCCTCTGCCAGATGATTTTACAGCAGCTTGCTTGGTTTTTGTCATGGCGATTGAATGGGTTTTTGGAAGAAAATGGAAGATTTGAGATTTTGGGGAAGGGATAAGATTACTATTTCAGAGAGAGAAGGGTTTAGAGAGTGTTTGAAGGTGGTTTGATGATTATAACTGGTTTGTATTTATTGGGAAGGGGTTATGGGAAGTTGAGAAGTGGTGGTGGAGTGAAGTAATGGGAAAAGTAACCGTTGACGTGACAAGTTGGGGAGGAGAAGTGACGTTGTGGTCAGTTACCACGCGAGGGATGCAGGTTGAAATGATTGTGGCCACGTCATCACTTAAGTCTTGAATAATTTTTTAATTCAGCTTGACCCATTTTCTTTTCTTTTTCATTTAAAACTTCACCCGAGCAAAGAAAGCGTGACAACGTCCTGACACCTGAGAGATGTTATAACGTCTACCACACTTCAATAACTTGAGTCTTGAATCTCTCCTACCTTCAGCTTCCATTCCTGCACAAAACAAAAATTAAAAGACACAAAATTGTTGGTTAGTTAAAACCATTGGGTTGCCTCCCAAGAGCGCTTGCTTTAAGAGTCTTCAGCCAGACTATCCCCTTTTGAATTCAGGGGTTGTTGAGAGCCACTGTGGTCTTGTCCCTGACCACATGTTCTCCATGGTATTGCTTCACTCTTTGGCCATTGACTTTGAAAGTGGAATTAGTCTTCTCATCAAACAGGTCCATAGCACCATGAGGATAGACTTTTACCAGTTTGAAGGGTCCTGACCATATTGATTTTAGCTTCCCAGGGAACAACTTCAACCTTGAATTGAACAGCAAAACTGGTTGTCCCTCTACTAGCTCTCTTCTTTGAATTTTCTGATCGTGCCACTTCTTGGTTTTCTCCTTATAGATTGCTGAATTCTCATAGGCAGTGTGCCTGAATTCTTCTAGCTCATTTAATTGAAGGAGTCTTGCTTCTCCAGCCTTTGAATGATCTAAGTTCAGTTGTTTCAATGCCCAGTGAGCTTTGTGCTGGAGTTCAATAGGCAGATGACAAGCTTTTCCAAAGACTAGCTTGTATGGTGACATGCCCAATGGTGTATTAAATGTTGTCCTGTACGCCCACAGCGCATCATCTAGGTGCAGGGACCATTCTTTCCTGTTTGGTCCAACCATCTTCTCAAGTATCCTTTTAATTTCTCTGTTAGAAATTTTTGACCACTTGTCTGAGGGTGATAAGCTGTAGCAATCTTGTGCTTCACTCCATATTTAGCCAATAGGTTCTCAATTAGCTTGTTACAGAAGTGGGAACCTTCATCACTAATTATAGCTCTTGGAGTACCAAACCTTGTGAAGATGTTTTGCTTAAGGAATTTGCTGACTGATTTAGCTTCATTATTGGGCAATGCTACAGCTTCTACCCATTTTGATACATAGTCCACAACTACCAAAATGTATAAGTTTCCATGAGACATAGGAAATGGCCCCATGAAGTCCATTCCCCAAACATCAAACAGTTCCACTTCAAGAATATTTGTCAATGGCATTTCTTGCTTGTTGGAGATGTTTCCAGTTCTTTGGCATTTATCACAGTTCTTCACCAATTCATGAGCATCTTTGAAGATTGTTGGCCAATAATGCCCTGATTGTAACACCTTTGCAGCAGTTTTGGTTCCTCCAAAATGTCATCCATAGGGTGATGCATCACATTGTTGTAACACATGAAGTTGTTCCTCTTCAGCAAGACATCTTCTAAGCAACTGATCTTGGCACATCTTATACAGATAGGGCTCATCCCAAAAATAGTGCTTCACGGTGTGGAAGAACTTCTTTTTTTGCTGATGGTTGAAATCCACAGGCACAATCTTGCTAAATAGGAAGTTAACTATATCAGCATATCAGGGTGCAGTAGCATCAGACGTTATAACGTTTGAAGAAATTGCCATAGACGTGGTAACGCCTCTTGGCTACTCTCTCTCATCGTCGGTGTAGTTTTTCATCAGGGAAATTTTCCTTTATCTCTTCTTCACTGTACCTGCATCAACATTCTCAAGTCTAGAAAGGTGATCAACAACTTGGTTCTCCACCCTTTTTTATCACGAATTTCCAAGTCAAATTCTTGAAGGAGGAGAACCCATCTAATGAGTCTTGGCTTTGCATCTTTTTTAGCAATCAAATACTTGATGGCTGAGTGATCAGTAAAAACAATAACTTTTGCACCCACCAAGTATGATCTAAATTTGTCAAAAGCAAACACAACAGCCAGTAACTCTTTCTCAGTCACAGTATAATTTAATTGGGCATCATCTAAGGTTCTACTAGCATAATAGATAGAGTGAAAATTTTTGCCATACCTTTGACCCAATACAGCTCCCACAGCGTAGTCACTTGCATCACACATTAATTCAAATGGTTTGGACCAGTCAGGAGTGACTATCACAGGAGCAGTTACAAGAGCAGTCTTCAATTTCTGAAAGGCTTCATGACATTGCTCATCAAAGTTGAAGACGTTATCACGTTGCAGTAGCAGACAAAAAGGTTTGGAAATTTTTAAGAAATTTTTGATAAATCTTCTGTAGAAACCAGCATGACCTAAGAAACTTATAACACCTTTGACAGTGGTAGGTGGAGGTAATTTGTCAATAACATCAAATTTTGCTTTATTAACCTCCAATCCTTTCTTTGAAATCCGATGCCCCAAAACAATTCCTTATTGAACCATAAAATGGCATTTCTCCCAGTTGAGCACTAAGTTGGTCTCTTCACATCTTACTAGAACTCCTTCTAAGTTATCCAAGCATGCCTTGTATGAGTCTCCATAGACTGAAAAGTCATCCATAAAAACTTCCATGGATTTTTCAATAAAATCAGAGAATAAATTCATCATACACCTCTGGAATGTTGCAGGAGCATTACACAGCCCAAATGGCATCCTTCTGAAGGCAAAGGTACCATAAGGACAAGTGAATGTGGTCTTCTCTTGGTCTTCAGGCGCAATAGCTATCTGGTTATAGCCTGAGTAACCATCAAGGAAACAATAGAATTCTTTGCCTGCAAGTCTATCTAACATCTGGTCAATGAATGGCAGAGGAAAATGGTCCTTCTAGGTTGCTTTGTTCAGCTTCCTGTAGTCCATACATATCCTCCATCCAGTCACTGTCCTTGTTGGAATCAATTCATTTTTGTCATTGGTCACCACAGTAACTCCACCCTTCTTTGGTACACATTGAACTGGGCTCACCCATGAGCTGTCACTGATTGGGTAGATGATTCATGCGTCTAACCATTTGATGATTTCCTTCTTGACCACCTCCTTCATTATTGGGTTCAATCGCCTTTGCCCTTCAATGTTGTTCTTTGCATTCTCTTCCAAGACAATTCTGTGCATACAAATTGTGGGACTGATACCCTTGATATCTGCCATTTGCCAACCAATAGCTTTCTTATGTCTTTTCAAGGTGGTAATGAGATCATTTTCCTGCTCTTGTGAAAGATTTGAAGAAATGATCACAGGTAAAGAATCATTTTCCCCTAAAAAGACATACTTCAGGTGATCAGGTAACACCTTCAGCTCCAGTGTGGGTGGTTCTTTAATAGAAGGAACTTTCTTCTTGAGATTTGAGTCTTCTTGCCCCAAAATTCATACTTCTTTGTCCACGCCTTGGGTACAGGGGAGTCAGACGTGACAACGTCTGCAGTTGACGTTGTAACGTTTTGAGGAACAACTTCTTCTGCTAATAACTCTTGTATCTCATCATTGCCCAGAATCTTCTCCAAGTGGTCATTATCTTTATTGAATTGTTTTTGAACCACATGGTCAAGGGCAACCACAAAGGAACATTCCTCTGTGTTAGGCTCTGGATACTTGAGTGCGTTGAGGATGTTGAACTTGACTTCTTGGTCATTGACCCTCATGATCAATTCTCCTTTCTGCACATCAATGAGTTTTCTTCCAGTGGCTAGAAATGGTCGCCCCAAGATGATAGGAACTTCTTTATCTGCATCAAAATCCAAAATAACAAAGTCCACTGGAAAAACAAATTTGTCAACTTTAACCAAAACATCTTCTAATATGCCTCGTGATAAACTCTACTTTTATCGGCTAAGGTAAGACTTAAAGAAGTAGGTCCGCGGTTCCTATACCAAGTTTATCATAAATGGACTTGGGCATCAAGTTAATACTTGCCCCCAAGTCACATAAAGCTTTGCAAATGTAAAAATCTCCAATGGAGCATGGTATAGTAAAACTGCCAGGATCCTTCAGTTTTCTAGGGAGTTTATTCTGCATAATTAAGCTACATTCTTCAGTTAAAGCAACAGTGTCAAACTCCCCTAGCCTTCTTCTTTTGGTGATGATGTCCTTTAGGAACTTAGCATAGTTTGGCATCTGCTGTAGAGCTTCAACCAAAGGAAGGTTTATGTGTAGCTGCTTGAGCATCTCCATGAACTTGCTAAATTGCTTGTCTTCATGAGCTTTCTTTAGTCTTTGTAGGGTGGAGGAGGATATTCAGGTACAAGCTTGGGTACAGTCTTGATTCCTGGTTCAAAACTAGACGTTGTAACGTCTGGCTTAGACATCACAATATCTGGAATATTCTTCTCTTTTTCTCCACTTTTGTTTTTCTCTTTCCCTTTCTCTTTTTCCTTCTCTGGCACCTCGTTTTCCTCAGGCATAGATGGTTCAGGATACTCAGTGCCACTTCTCAATGAGATAGCATTTACCTGTGCATTCACCACATCTTTACCATTTGACTTAGATGATGATGGTGTTTCAGTTGTAGATGGGAGAGATCCATTCTGCCTTTGAGTAAGAGCTGAGGCTATCTGCCCAATTTGGTTCTACAAAGTTTTGATTGAAGACTCATGGGTTTGCAAGGTTGTCTTACAATCACTTATGAAAGTTTTCATCAAGGCTTCCAAATTGTTGTTGTTGTTATTCTGCACATACTGTCTTTGTTGTTGTTGAGGGGGGAATCTTGGGGGTATTGCAGGAGCAGTATTGCTAGCATTCAAAGCATTGTTGCTTCTCCAACCAAAGTTTGGGTGATTTCTCCAATTTGAGTTGTAAGAGTTGGAGTAAGGACTGTTACCTTTGTTATGGTATACAAAGTTTACAGACTGAGGGTTATAGGGACACTCTTCGTAAATATTCCCTTCTTCACAATAGACACACACTACTCCCCCAGATGGTGTTGGTTCAACAGTTGCAGCAGTCTGTCTTTCAGACGTTACAACGTTTGAGCTAGACGTTGCCACGTTTGGAGTACTCATGTTTTTAATCATGTTGGTCAGGGAAGCAACCTGAGCAGAAAGAGCAGTTACTTCACTTATCTAATGGACACCAACCTTCTTTCCAGGAGTGAATCTTTCAGAAGGCCAATGGGCATTATGGGTGGCTATGTCTTCAATAAGCTTGCATGCCTCAGAGAAGGACATGTTCAATATGACACCGCCTGATGAAACATCAAGTATAAGTCCGGTAGGTGATCTAGACCATTGTAAAAGTCTCCATTTGAATAACCACGGAATGCCATGGTGTGGGCACATTCTCGATAATTCCTTCCATCTTTCCCAAGCATCAAACAATGATTCCCCTTCCCTTTGTTTGAAGGAAGTGATATCATTTCTCAACTTGGCATTTTTGTTGTGAGGGAAGTATTTTCCAAGAAATTTTTCAGCTAGCTCATCCCAAGTGTGAATTGAATTTGGCTCCAAGGAGTTCAACCAATTTTTGGCCTTATCCTTGAGAGAATATGGGAATAGCTTCAATCTGAAAGCATCTTCTGAGACTCTAGGGATGATAAAGTTGCTACACACATCCAAAAATTGCCCTGCAGTTTGCAGCATTTGGAACATCATTGGCTTGAATTCAAAGTGACCAGTATGAATGGGTGGTCTTGCAATGCTTGTTTGTAAATGGGAAGGATTGAGCACGACATAATCACGCATAGGCCTGTCTCTGTCATTGACCATGTCTTGTGGCCCTGCATTGATGAGTTGCTATCTCTGCAAGTGTTCATCATCAACATATGTCTCTGTATGGGTCTGTGGTCCATGGCCACGTCCTCTACCTCCAGCATCAGAGTGCCTTCCTCCTCTTGGAGTAGGTCCACCTCTAGAGCTTCTACCACCGGTACCATGTTCAGACATGATTGGCGGCTGATGTTGCTGTTGTTGTTGCTGCCTTCTTAACCTTTGTTGTCTCCTTAGTTTCCTGAAGGTTCTTTCAGGTTCTGGATAGAATTCAGGCGCAGTTTCACTCCCTGGTTCAGTTGAACTAGAGCTTGAACTGGAACTAAGCATACGCTGTAATGTTTACCTGTTCACACACAGAAACAACGAACAACGCAGTAAAATTCTTTCACCTAGTGTTTTAATACTTTTGAACAATAAAAGTTAAATTCAATCCCCGACAACAGCGCCAAAAACTTGTTGCGTGTGTTCTAGTCGCAATATCAGTGCAAGTATACACGTCGTACAAGTAATAAAGTGGATAAAAGTAAGAGACCCACGAGGATTGGTTTTACTTTCAAAGTTCAAGTCTTCAAAACACAAGTGAAACAAGTAATAAATCGACACTAAAAGTTGGTATTAAGACTAAGAACATAAATAAAACAAGTAAACAAGAAGTGGTCGTGAATATGGATGAGAATGAGTTGGATTGCTGCATGCAAGTAAATCTCCTCTAGTCGGACGTTATAACGTTTACACGTTATCACGTACAAATGCTATGTTGTATAGACGTTATAACGTTTGATCGCTGTTGCAAAAGAACTGTGTTTTTCAGTCACAAAACGTCAGAGCTTCAAGTACTAGAAATGTCCTATGAACTATTATTCATTCTATGTCTAGACTTAGATAAAAATGCCTAAATGTCTTTAGTGCACCTTTTCATTCATATAAATCGTTGAGTCTTTTCATAGACCATGTCTGTACCTATGAATCTACTTATTTTAAGTGGTCAATCTCAAAACAAGTTTGGAAATATTAACATGCAAAGATTTAAAACGCATAAACATCAATACTTCATAGCATTAAACTAGAGGTTCATTACATGCAAAACAACAACTCAACTACAAATGTTTAGCTCATGCTGAGCGTCTTTACAGAAAGATAAGGAAGTGAAATCCAAATACCATACATAGAGAAAAGGAAACTAAACGCAGAAGATACGCCTAAGTAGCCTTCCTTCCTGCACGCTGTAAAGACGTTGCAACGTCTGAGCTTCACAGTAGTGGTTGCGAATGGAAATGAAAAATGGGTTTGAGAAGAGTTCAGATGAAGAAGTCTGTGTCCAGAACTTCTTTAAGAAAACTTTCTCTGAAATGGAGGAAGGTAGATGATGAATGGAAGGACTGGTATGATGCAGGTGTGTCCCTAGAGAGAGAGATAAGTCTTGTATAAATAGCAAAAAAAAGTGGTCACATGCTTGCTGATGTCATTCCCCACCTTCCAAGCTTGCTTGTAAATAAAACATTTCTGAAATGACATTTGCATCTTGCATAGCAGGTCACCAAGCGTCGTACGAGGAGAGAGAAGATCTTCTGCACTTCTAGATATTTGACCATCATTTCTTGTGCGCCACAAATATGATATTTCTTTCTTGCTTTGCTGCCCTTCTTCAGACGTGATGAGGGACGTTGCCACGTTCAGTTTACTGCACAAACACAAGAAGCATCAAAACGCTCACAAAGGCACCAATTGGTGCCAAAATGCATAGAACTTGTAGTTTAGCCCCTTTCTAACTAAAAAGCAATAAACTAACAGAAACTTAATAGAAACAACCTACTATTGCCAGAGAACTTGCATGATTTATCTTTGAATGAGTATAAATAACTCATATAAATATGAGTTATCAGTCTCCATGCCAAAATAGTTGCTAAGTTATCCTCATTTCCTCTTCCATATATTTTGCCTTACCTGCATAAAATATAGTCAACTGTGTATAACAAGATCTAACTTAGAAATTTTTATTGTTATCAGCCTTCCACATCCACTAATCATCTGCCATTGATTGCAATTTGATGTCACGAAGAATGTCTTTCAAGTCTTCAAGCTTCATAGTAGCTGACCGTGAGTTCCTCTCCCAGGACCACTTTCCATCAGACCATTTCCCAAATTTCTCAACTGCCTCATCTTTAATTGTCATCGTATCAAATAGTTCCGAAAATAGGTTGTTGAAAGATTCAGCTCTACACTAGGCATCCATCCAAAATCGAGTTTTATCCCCTCTACACAATTGAACCTTTGTTACTTTATCAAACCAATTAGGATCTTTTGTATATTCTCCACCCAACATGACTATATCATACCACTAAATGGAAGATTTTTGTAGTGCATTGTTTGTGAATAGGCCATCTCTCCACCCTTTCAGTTCTCCATATCTAAGCAGACCCTTCACCCTTCAATAATCTCCATCTCCACTTACTTAGGAGAGCAATATTTAAAGCTTCTGAATTTTTAATGTCCAAACCTCCTTTATCTTTTGGGAGGCAAATTTTATCCCATTTGATCCATGCCATTCTCATGTGCTCACCATCACCTCCCTAAAGGAATTTTGTCTGAAGTTTTATCATGTCTGCTAGAACCTTTTTTGGTACTTTAAAAAAGGAAAAAAAAGTAAAGAGGGAGGCTCGATAGTGCCGAATTGATTAAGGTCACTCTTCCCCCTATTGACAGTTGTTTGCTCTGCCACAAGGATAGCTTCTTCCTCATTGAGTTCAAAACTGGTTCCAAGTGTGTGCTCTTGGGTTTGCTCCAATCGAAATACCCAAGAATTTAATGCAACAAGCCAACAAGACCGAAGCTCCAGTCAATAGTCTATCTTTAATATTTCCACCAAAAATATTGCTCTAGGCAAAACTTACCTTCAAGCCGGAAGCCATCTCAAAACTCCTTAATATGGCTTTTAGGAACCATATGTTGGACTCTTTGCCTCACAAAAGATCATCGTATCGTCCGCTAATTGGAGGAGGGAAATTGTAATAGTATTTTTAATTAAAAAGCCCCTGAAACATTTGTTTTCCTCAGCTTTCCTAATAAGACCAGCAAGCCCTTCAGCAACAGCTATAAACAAAAATGGGGTGAGATGATCACCTTGCTTCAGCCCCGTTGTGTAGTAATTTCGCTTGTTGGACTACCATTGATTAAAATTGAGATAGAATTTGAAGTATAACAGTCGCACATCCACCTTCTCGATATCGGGCTGAAACCCATTCTTAGCAACATATAATCAATAAACGACCATCTAACAGAGTCGTAGGCCTTTATAAAGTCTACCTTTAATGCCATGCACTTTTTTCTTTGTTCTCCTTGCAAGGTCCAATATCTCATTGACAATAACCACACCATCTGATATGACTTTTCCGAGCACTTTCTTGAATCTATCCGCCAAGGTCTTGGCGAGGATTTTATAAAGACTTCCAATCAAAGTAATTGGGCGAAATTCGTTCAGCTCTTGGGGACATGTAACCTTTGGAATCAGAGTCACAAAAGATGCTCCAATAGCCTTTGGTATAGTACCTATTTCAACAAATTCATGAATGAAATTCATTATATCACTCTCCACCAAATCCCAGCAGCTTTTATAGAAATTTAGGTTGAATCCATCCGGTCCGGGGCTTTTATTTCCATCATTTTCCCACACAATCTCCTTAACCTCTTCCACTAATATAGAGGCTGTTAATATTCAGTTTTCCTCATCTGATATCCTCTTGAAGTCAATGTCTTCTAAAATCGGTCTACTGTAGTTATCTTCTCTGAACTTGTCTTCAAAGAATTCTTTTGTTATCGCTTTGATTCCTTCCACATCTTTCACCCATATGTCTCCTTTCTTTAGCTTGGTAATCTGATTTCTTATTTTGTTGCAATTCATGAATGTATGAAAATAACGCGCATTTATGTCACCTTCCGCTATCCACTTGACTCTAGATTTTGAACAATTAGGCTCTCTTTAAATTTCAACTGCTGCCAAAATTCTGCTTGAATTGCCTTTATCTGCTCCCATATATTGCCCCGCCGTTTGCAGCAATTTCCTCTATTGCATTCAGGTCATTAACCAAATTGTCAATATTAAGATCAAGGATCCAAAACACTTCTTTATTCCAAGTCTTCAATTGCACCTTCAACAATCTCAACTTTTCTTTGATTATGTAAGACTTTGTTCCTGTTACATGAAAATATTTCCAGGATGCTTCCACAAAGCTTCTAAATCCTTGGGATCCAGCCAACACTTATTAAACTTGAACGTTTTAGGTCCCCAATTGGTGTTTGCCCCCAAAAGCCAAACCAAATAGTGATCTGAAATGTCACGATCCCCGATCCATTAGGCATTCACCTTCCATCTAGATATGAGGTTCTCACTCAACAGTATTCTATCCAATCTACTCATGCCCATTCCGTCTGGGATGAACCACGTGAATTGTTTTCCAAGTACCAGTAGATCTACCAATTCCATTGTATCAATGACTTGAGAAAATTAAATCCTTTCGGCCCTATTGATGTTTAGAGATGACCCTCTTCTCTCCTTCCTTGATAATACAACATTGAAATCACCACATACACACCAATCACCATTCTGAGTTTCGGTCTTCATGCTAATAAGATCATTCCATAGAGTCCTCTTTCCTTCAATATTACATGGTGAGTATGACCAGAAATACAATCAGTTCATTTTGTTTAACACACAGCCCAACAAACTATCCCCAGCAAATGAATTCCTATCAGCGACCCTTTCGTTTGTAGTCTCCTATCCACTTCTATCAACCACTGGGATTTCCTTTCTAAACAAGGCTTGAGGCCTTGGATTGTACACATATCATGATTATATTATTCAATTTTTTTGCAAAAAACTCTGGATCCTTAACCTCATCAAAGCGACGAGCTCGAATCTTCTTCCAAGCTTGTCCCTTTTACGTGTAATCACCATTTCCATAGCTTTTCCATATAGGGCACAAATGCAATACATTTCCTTAGCTATGTAGTCTTCTGCAAACTGCGAGAAGAAGTAGGTCACTTACTCTTCCTTTCTCCTACCGTAAACACCACCTATCAGATCAATCGTTGAACGTTGCCTTGTTGTGTTTTCATTTGGTGTTCTCCGTTTTCTTGAGACTAATGCCCGTCCATCTTCTTTGTCCCTTCGCTCCATTGTGATAATATATATATATATATATATATATATATATATATATATATATATATATATATATATATATATATATATATATATATATATATATATAATCTAATATCTATTTATCTAATCTAATATCTATCTAATATCTATTTAATAAAATACACAACTTACAAAATGACAATTATAGACATCTTCATTTTTTTGACACATTATCACTTATTTATCAGTTTTTTAATTCCATTTTCTCTTCCTTTCCACTCTTTCTCTTTCAATCTCACATTTCCCAATATTTCTCACTCTTACTTTTTCTTCTTACACTCTATTTCATCTTTTTTTTTCTTTTTACTTTACTTTTTATTTTTCTCATAAACAATTATTATTTTTCTCCTATCACTCTACTTTTATTTTTTTAAGCAAAAATCTAAAAAATAAGAAAATTTAATGACTATTTAAACTACTGATCAATATTTAAAACAAAGATTTCTTATTGATAATCTACTATCTCTATTTTACTATCTACTATAATATACTAATCAACTAATCTAATATCTATTTATCTAATCTAATATCTATTTATTAAAATACACAACTTACAAAATGACAATTATAGACATCTTCATTTTTTGACACATCATCACTTATTTATCATTTTTTAATTTCATTTTCTCTTCCTTTCCCACTCTCTCTCTCTCTTTCAATCTCACATTTCTCAATATTTCTCAATTTTACTTTTTCTTCTTACACTCTCTTTCATCATCTTTTTCTTTTTACTTTACTTTTATTTTTCTCATAAGTAATTATTATCTTTCTCCTGTCACTCTACTTTTATTTTTTTAACCAAAAATCTAAAAAATAAGAAAATTTAATGACTGTTTAAACTACTGATTAATATTTAAAACAAATATTTCTTATTGATAATCTACAATCTCTATTTTACTATCTACTGTAATATACTAATCAACTAATCTAATATCTATTTATCTAATATCTATCAATTGAAACTACGACATAACTGCACTGATATATAAAAACACGGGATAACTGTAGTGATATATAAAAATACACAGGATCAATATTTGTCATTGATAATTATAATTTTTGAAGACTACTACAAATAAATTTACTATGTAAATAATTAAGAAGACTTAATGACTAATCTAAACTACTAATTAATATAAAACAAATGTTTCTTATTGGTAATTTACTATCTAACTTTTCTTATTTACTATAATCTACTAATCAACTAAAATAATCTATTGGAATTACAAGCTAACTGCACTGATATATAAAAAAACACGGGATAACTACAGTGAAAGTTATAATTTTTGAAGACTACTATAAACCTACTATGTAAAAAAAACAAGAAGGCTTAATGACTATTTAAACTACTAATTAATATAAAACAATATTTCTTATTGATAATTTACTATCTAATTTTTACTATCTACTAATCAACTAAAATAATCAATTGAAACTACGAGATAATTGCACTGAGATATAAGAAAACACGGGGTAACTGCAGTGATATATGAAAACACGCGAGATTAATATTTGCCTTTGATAATCATAATTTTTTTAAGGCTTAATGACTATTTAAACTGATTAATGTTTAAAGCTCACGTCACAAGTATTTGTCACTAATACCTAAAAATGACAAATAATTGTCACTGATATATAAAAAAACACGAAATAAATATTTCTTATGGATAATCTATTATCTATCTTTTACTATCTACTATAATCTACTAATCAACTCAAATAATCAATTGAAACAATGAGATGACTGCATTGATACATAAAAAAAAACATGGGATAACTGCACTGATATATAATAAAACACGAGATAACTGCATTCTTATATAAAAATACACGAGATTAATATTTGCCATTGATAATTATAAATTTTAAGGCTTAATCACTATTTAAACTGATTAATATTTAAAACACACGTGACAAATATTTATCACTAATAACTAAAAAGGACAAATATTTGTCACTAGTATATAAAAAAACATGAAATAAATATTTCTTATTGATAATCTATTATCTGCCTTTTACTATCTACTATAATCTATTAATCAACTCAAATAATCAATTGAAACTATGAGATGACTGCATTGATACATAAAAAAAACACAGGATAACTGCACTGATATATAAGAAAACAAGAGATAACTGCATTAATATATAAAAATACACGGGATTAATATTTGTCATTGATAATTATAAATTTTTAAGGCCTAATGACTATTTAAACTGATTAATATTTAAAACACACGTGACAAATATTTGTCACTAATACCTAAAAAACACAAATAATTGTCACTGATATATAAAAAAACACAAAATAAATATTTCTTATTGATAATCTACTATCTATCTTTTACTATCTACTTTTTTTTGACAAAATCTTTTACAATCTACTATAATCTACTAATCAACTCAAATATCCAATTGAAACTATGAGATAACTGCACTGATACATAAAAAACAAACACGGGATAACTGCACTGTTATATAAAAAATACGGGGATAACTGCAATGACATATATAAAACATCGGATAGCTGCACTGATATATAAAAAAATACAAGATAACGACACTGATATATAAAAAACACTATACTAACATATTAAAAACACAGGATATATGCAAAATTATTTTAAAATCATACTTTTACATTTCTAGATTTTAATACTTATCTATTTTTTATGTGAAAGTCATTTTTTATCTATTTTAAATTTGTCTTTATTTTCACAGGATAATATTCAGACTATTTAATACTTTTTAAGTTCCTTTATAAAAAGAACATGATAAAGACCTGTGTGTATTCACAGTATCCTACTAGTATATATATATATATATATATATATATATATATATATATATATATATATATATATATATATATATATATCCAAGAACTATTAAACCAACATAGTTGACTTGGCCACTTTTGGTGGGGAATTTTTTTTCCCACCATTTATCAATATACCCCTCATTTTGTACCCCATTGTCTACCAATATACCCCACTCTATATTTTTGGACCGACATACCCCCACTCTATATTTTGTACCCCACCATTTACCAATATACCCCTCATTTTGTACCTCACTGTTTACCAATATACCCCCACTCTATATTTTTGGACCGACATTTTCCTGACATTTTTTTTTTTGTCCAACACTTTTTTTATTATGAAAATGTACCCCTCATTTTGTACCCCACTGTTTACCAATATACCCCCACTCTATATTTTTGGACCGACATACCCCTGACAAAAATTGAACCAATCTGATTTATATCTATATATTAATACAAGATCGTTGACAATAGCCACTTTTAGTCTCTATATATTAATACAAGATCGTTGACAATAGCCACTTTTGGTGGGAAATTTTTTTTTCACCATTTACCAATATACCCCTACTCTATATTTTTGGACCGATATATCCTTGGCTAAATTTTTTTTTGTCCAACACTCTTTTTTTTTTAATTATCAAAATGTACCCCTCATTTTATATCCCACTGTTTACCAATATACCCTCACTCTATATTCCCTAACTATTAATACAAAGTCGCATCTTTTGCCCATTTGGGGGATTTTTTTATAAGTGTCTTTATGTATTTTTTTTTTATAAGTCCCTTTGTGTGTGTTACTTAGTCATGTATGTGTTATAGTATGATACACTTTACACTGGCTACTTTATTAATCAATTTGGGGAGGCATTTTTTGATAACATTAGTTGTATTAGTTGTAAATAATGCAAACTTTATGTCCATTATTAATCTAGCAAAAATTAAGGTCCCACTCTTTGGTTTTTTTTCCAGAACTCATTTTTTTAAGCTTCTGGGAGGGAATCGTTTCTAAATAAATACGATGCGAAATTTGCTGGAATTCGTATCTATCTCCTGGAAGGTAAATACGACGAGCTCTAAAATATTTCTGATCAAATCGTATGTAAGTGAAAAATGGTAAATATAACATAACCGTTGGTTAGTTGATATGTACAAGGAAATTTCAAACTATACTATAACACATACAAAGAAATTTCAAAACCATACTATAACACATACATGACTAAGTAACCACACAAAGGGACTTATAAAAAAAAGGTGCATAAAGGGACTTAGAGTTCGTCCCACCAACGACTATTGTTGCCTCTTCGTCTTATATATATGTGTTATACCCCCCTTATAAAATGTTAATGTTTTTTCGAAACTACATCTGTAGGCCTGTTATTGTTGCATTTTCGTCTTATATATATGTGTTGCGTATTTTTATACCCCCCTTATAAAATGTTGATGTTTTTTCGAAACTACATCTGTAGGTCTGTTAATCATCTCCCCATGCATCGCACGGGTAATCGTTCTAGTATATATATATAACAATAACTTGTCCTTTTACATTAGGAAAATAGGGAAAAACATATAGCATATTAAAAAGAAGAATGCTAAAGAACCACAATTAATGGACGACACTATAAAGCTACTATTAACCCCTTTATAATACATACTCTTCAACTCATGGTGTAAAACTGTTTATATTGCTCTTAATGGGGTTACTAGTAACCTATACATTAATTTTTTTTTTATAACTACTAGTATGCCATACTCTTCAATTATTCATTGTCAAAAAGGTTGTCAAAGCTGAAACAATTTGACAATGAATAATTGAAGAGTATGCCATACTCTTCAATTAACAGTATTTGTTGTCAAAATATGTTGGAGAAATTTGACACATGAAAATAACCAAAACTATAGAAAGGAGAAATATGAAGAAGATAAGAACATGAACAAATATGAAAGATGAGAGTATTTCTATTCACTTCAAGTGTCCCCATACACATATGAGATAGCCCTATTTATAGGGTATGGATAGGCAAGTGAATAGTCTATCATCAAAAGCCACTACACAAGGGAGTAATGAGAGGGAAGGAGAAAGCTAATGGACATCCACTAATATAAATATTCATAACACTCCCCCTTGGATGTCCATTGAGGATATGCCTCATTAAAAACCTTACTAGAAAAAACCCAGTGGGATAAAAATCTAGTGAAGGAAAATAGTACAATATCCTGTCAGTGGGAACTGCCTCGTTAAAAACCTTTCCAGGAAAACCCTGTGGGACAAAACCATGGAAAAGGGAAAAAGAGTGCAGCTTTTCTCCCCCTGATTGAATCATCACTAAAGAATATGAATTTCAATATTTGGAGTTTCTCCTTGAGTGCATATGGAACAATCTACTCCATTGTCACTTGTGATTGTATCCTCTTTTAATGGAACTTTGCGATCAGTATTATCTTCAAAACATCTTCCTTGAACTGTTGGCATTTGGACATGAAATGAAGAAGCAAGAACCATAGATTGTTTTATAGATCAAAAAGATATTTCAGTGTCACCATATGTAGATAATAGCTGACTTGTAATATGACTTGATCTAGATCAGAAAAATACTGTATATCTGCATGGTTAATTTGTGTAATACATAATATGATTTATTCATTAGGATAGTTAAAAATGAATTATGCATCCCACTTTATTCTAAGGCATTTGTCTTTGTAATGAACTATATTACTACTAACTATCACATAATATTGTCATTATCAAGGGATATAACATTTTGTAATATCCATGCATGCTTTCATAGTCTTCGGGACTAAGATATTTTATATATTCTTACAACTCATGTACTCAATATAAATAATTTTTGCAGATCAATATGACACTTTATTTTTCAAAAGAATATATTTAAAGATATTTCCTATTATCTTAAATCCTGCTGGGATTTTCCATGTAGAGGTCACCTACAGGTTCAACCTCAAAATCCATCATATATAATTTGATGTCATTCACATAGAGCTCTTTCTTTGAGTAATCATCTCGCGAATCCAAAAAGTTTGCATTGCAATATTAAATCCTTCAGGGATCTTTAATAATTATGACTATCAAATGAGTCATACAAATAAGTTGAAGCAATATTCATCTGGTAAAATTTGAGTTCTTCATGCACTACAAGGCTAATTAAGTCTTCGAAAAGTACTCGTGATCCACCCTTGAGCAACATGTCGAGCTTTGTATCTCACAATTTCACCATTCTCATTCTGCTTCAATTTCATCTTTCAATTTTGGCCAATTCACATTGTCTACAATCTTTAGTAGACTTTGATTCATGATCCTCACTAATATTTATCACATTTAGCGCTATATTATATGCAAAAATATCGTCAACGTTGACTTCGTTTGGTTCCATTGTATTTCATTCGTGACATAATTCATTGAGTTCTCTTTAATTTTCATAACTTTTCAGGTACCTGATCAGTTCTTCCAGAACTGTAATGTTAATTATGTCTGAATACTCTTTTAGAATTTCTATATCCTCGTTTGGACCTTTTTATTTTTAGCTCCTTTTGTTGTTCGAGGATTTTTATCTTTGGAACCGATTGGTCTACCATGCTTGGTAGCGGTTGAGACACATTTGCAATATTAGATTGTCCAGCAGGGACATCCATTCTATTGGAGCATTAGCAGCTGATATATATGATTTTGGTCACGCCTTTTGGATCAGTGAATGCATTTGGTAGATAATTTGCTAAGTTTTGCAAATGGATTATCTTTTGAACTTCTAGTTCACATTGTTTAGTTTGAGGATCGATAAAAAAAATGAGATAATGCTAATCCATTCTAACTGATCTCTTTTCTTACAGCTGCTTATTCTCTCCCCCTAATGTTGGGAAATCTAATTCTTCAAATGATAATAATCAAACTGGATTATAAACAAGTCTCCAATTGTTGGCTCAATATACTATTATACATGGAGACTTATATCCAGTATATATTTCCGAAATTCTTTTCGGACTCATCATAGTGCATTGCACATCCAAATATTCTAAGATGGGAAATATTATGTTCATGACCAAACCAAATGTAAAGGGGAAGAGTTGTGATAACTCGTTGGCTTGATGCGAATCAAGTTTACAGCATGTAAAATTGCATGTTCCCAAGTAGAAATTGGAACTTCTTATCTCATAAGTATTAGTCATGTAATTAACTTTAGACGTCTAAAGAATGGTTCTTCAGGACCATTTTATGAATGAATGTAGGACATGTGATATCCAATATCAATTCTAATAGACATACAATACTTATCATATGCTTTCAAGGTATTTCATATAATGACCTCTTACTCAAATTAGTTGAGCAAACAATCTCACAAACTTCCGGTTGTGAGTTGACGACAAATATATACAATATATATGTGGCCATCTAGTTGATGCACCAATTAAAATCACAAATATCTAAATAGTCCATGTGATTAGTGTACTTGTTTACAAGTATCACCTTATATCAGTTCTAGAAATATGAGGGATTTATTATTCTCAAATTGCCAATTTCCTTTGGGAATTAGTGAACACAAAAATTAGTAGATTGAAGAAACTACTGGCTCTTCAATATAAGTTCACATTATTCGCATCATAATATACTCGAGATGGCCCAACCGATCTTGCCAACAACTAAATTATTATGATATGTAAACTTCTGGTTTACATAACATTCGCTTCAATTGCACATATATAAGTGTAGTACAAATCAGAGGAAAAAGTAGACAATTTTTCCACTACACTTATTTTATCAAAATATGTCTCGCTATATAAAAATATTCAATATCTCCTTCATCTCTCGTTTCAATATGATTTCTATTTATATGCAAATCTTTGAAACTTAATAAATTTCAACGAGACTTAGGGGAATATAATGCATTCTCAATCTGTAAATTTCTTCCCCCGAATAGCGAGTATATTAGCTCTTCCAGAGCCTTCAATTATATTTGAAGAGCCATATATAGTACTAACTTCGGTTTAAGCTTCACTAAATAGGAGAAATATTTTTTTATCTTCTAAAATAATATGGATAGTTCCACTATGAGCGAAAAATATTTCTTCATTATCGATGCTAGTGTCAATACTCATTCTATCCTAAAATAAAATAAATATGATAAAAGATTGGCATTAGAAAATTAAGTCTCTACAATATTATATGCCTACAAAAATCAAATTTTAGGAGTGCATAAAAATACAATTTCTCGAAGAAAAAAATATCGTGAGAAAACTATATTTGCTACTCAAAATAAGGAAAATAAAGAAGCATTGAAAGTCTCTCTTATTCCCTTTTTTCATGCAACTTTTTTATTTGGAATTCCAAGCAAAAGAAATAAGAAAAATTACATTTTTCCATAGGATACTAAACCACTATTAGGAATAACAAAGGTCACAATCACAAATGATACAAATGGCACTTAAATAGGATAATGATAACATTTACCACATCAATGGTCATCACTACAACTTTTCTTGTACCAAAATTATAATGTGAGTCATTCACTTCTAGGAATGAACTTCAATTCATTGAGTGGTTTGTGAGTATTCTTTACAATCACCATATCACAAAATCTTGATTCATAATATCTTTTTGAAAATATTTCCTCATTTTTCTAATTCATGAGAATATTTGAGACATAAATTACATGTCTTTTCCTTTACTTCAAAATATACTAAGATCAAGTAGATCTTATAGATTTTAATCATAGTCCAAATGTATAGTTCTTCAGAAACTTGACCACAAATCTCCATAATAGATGGCCAAAGAAAAATGTATTTTGTGCAATCCACCAAGGATGCTTAAATTACCAATTCATTAGTTCTTCAGGAACTATACCGCAAAATTTCTTCAATGATAATCAAGAAAAACATACTATGAGCAATCCTTCAAGGATGCTTGAATATTTTCTTTTTTTTGAGTTCTTCAAGAACTATCAGAAATCCTTAGAAACAGTGATAAAGAAAATAATTCTTTGTGTAATCCTAGTTCTTCAAGAACTATACCACAATACTTATTCATGATGATCAATAAGAACCATATAATGAGCAATCCTTCAGGGATGTTTTGATATTAAAAAAATATTAAATTCTTTAGGAACTGTATCACAAACGAACATGGAAATAACGAACATGAAAATAATTATTTGTGCAATCCTTCAGGGATGCTTGGATAATAGATTTATTGTTCTTAGGAACTATATATCAAAATTTCATAAACAATGATAAATAAATTGAAAATGAGATAAAACATAAACAAGATCACAAATTAATAATAGGGAGAAGAAGAATATGAAGAAGAAGAAGAAGATGAAGAAGAAAATTATTCTTATAATAGAACCTGGAGATGATTCCGCCATCAATCATACGGTAGAGCTTCGTGCTGATAACGTGTTATGAAAATAACCAAAACTATAGAAAGGAGAAATATGAAGAAGATAAGAACATGAACAAATATGAAAGATGAGAGTATTTCTATTCACTTCAAGTGTCCCCATACACATATGAGATAGCCCTATTTATAGGGTATGGATAGGCAAGTGAATAGTCTATCATCAAAAGCCACTACACAAGGGAGTAATGAGAGAGAAGGAGAAAGCTAATGGACATCCACTAATATAAATATTCATAACAGACACTGAATAATTGAAGAGTATGTCATACTCTTTCACAGAACCTTTTTTGCACAGATAAATTATTTTCGATTATTACTATTATTACTTCATTGCAAGTCAATACAAAATGTAAAATAGTTTTTATTGTTTAAGCTTCCTAGATGTACATTGTGCACTACTTTTCTTGAAATCTCACTTCTTGTATATGCAAACTTGTCCAATTAAGTACATGTTTCATAGAGGAAATCTACATGTTCAAGTCCATGTTTTTTCACTGTACTTTTAATTTTTTGTTACTTCTCATTGCGAAATCAATAACGCACAAAAATGCATTTCTTCATTGCACTTCTAATAATTTGAAGTAGCTTATTTGTTTTGATCAAGAGTTGAAAAATACTATTATGTGTGAGTCATTACATACAATACAGGGAAGAAAATGTGGAAAAAGAGTATAGTTTAGGTAACTACATAGAGTATGTAGTTACCATCACTAAAAGGGTAACATGGTCAAATAGAAATTAACAAAATCACAATCTTACAAATTCAATATATTTTTTATTTCCTACTTATTATGCATTAAATATGGAATCAATTTAAATAAAAACGTGCTGAAAGAGTGGCCCAAAAATAGGAGATTGATTAAAATAAACGGGGAGCAATTAAAACGTTCAACAGAAGAGGAAAGGAACGTGAAGAACGAACGAACGGGAACGCGAAGAACTGGTTCCAGCGAAAGGGGAAAGAAGAGGAAACCATCACAATCGCTACAACAATCAACGTAAGAATAAAACCATCACCGCATGGTTGAAGATTTACGCGAATTCGATCGGGAAGAACGAAGAAGAACGAAGAAGAACGAAGGGCGGCGCTCGAGAAGAAGGAAGGACGCCACTCATAAACCCAAAAACCCAAACGAAGAAGAACGAACGAAGACGAAGCGAAGAACACAACGATTACACGATAAATGCAGTAGTAGGATTCTAAATTTCTGGTTTATCTTGGGTTTTGATTTCATAAACCAAAGTACATTTCATTATGATTTCACAAATCACAAAAGGGACATTAGGTTATGATTTAATCATGGTTATGTGTTTGTTTGATTTTCTCGATTTTACACTTTTCACACTAAACTTGACATTGATGCATGTGATTTTTGATTTTCTCGATGTTGTGATTTTCTCGAAGCCATAACCTATACTTGAATTGTTTACTGTTTCTGATTCCATTGGTTAGTCCATGGGTAGCCAAGAATGGACCATATTTTGGTTAGACAGAGATTATCCAACAACAATAATGGTTATGGCTAGATAGTCAATAGCCAACTTATATCCTTGGCTAGATAGACTTTAACAATGGTTATTGCTAGATAGTGAATTGTTTAGTGTTTCTGTTTCCATTGTTTAGTCCAAGGTTGGCCAAGAATGAGCCATATTTTGGTTAGACAGAGATTATTCAACTTTAATCATGGTTATGGCTCGATAGTGAATAGCGAACCTATATCCTTATTATGATTTAATCATGGTTATGTGCTTTTTTGATTTTCTGATTTTTTGGTTTCACAATAAACTTGACATTCATACATGTGCTTTTTTGATTTGCGGATTTTGTGATTTTCTGAAGTTGGACCCTATACTTACCGTGTTATTTACTGTTTCTGTTTCCATTCATGGTTATGGCTAGATAGTGAATAGCCAATCTAGACCGAGATTATCCAACATTAATCATGGAAATGGCTAGTAAGTGAATAGCCAACCTATATCGTTGTTATGGCTAGATAGATAATAGCCAATTTTTAACCTTGTTACGGCTAGACCATGAATAACCACCGTTGTTAAAATTAATTATACTCTATAGTATAATATATAGCATCTGTACCACCGACACTTCAAGTTGAAGTCTTTCGAGAAATGACACTTCAATTACTAGCAAGTGTCAATGTTTTGTGTCTCTATCTGTGTTGGTGCTTTATAACATAACATTAATTGAATCGGCATTTTTATTTTGTGGTGTATGTGGCTGTATTTTCAGATTTCTAAGGTCACATCAGAAGAATGGAAAAACATGACAGAAGAAGAAAAGAAGCCTTATGAAGAGATTGCAAAGAAGAACAAAGAGAAATATGTCAAAGAAATGGAGGCATATAAACAGAAAAAAGTTGAAGAAGCTGCCAATCTGATGAAAGAAGAGGAAGAGAATATGAAACTTCAGAAACAAGAAGCCTTGCAACTGCTCAAGAAAAAGGAGAAAACTGAAAATATTATCAAGGTTTTTCTTCTTTCTTGTTTTTTCAAACTAGTATTTGGCTTTGGCTTTTTCTCATTGTGGTTAATGTTATGCAGAAAACAAAATTGAATGGTAAGAAGAAGAAAGAAAAGAAGGATTGTGATCCAAACAAACCTAAGAGGCCTGCATCTTCTTACATTCTATTCAGCAAAGAAGTGAGGAAGAGTTTACAAGAGGAACGTCCAGGGATCAATAACAATTCCCTTAATGCACTTATTTCTTTGAAAAGAACTGAGTGAAGAAGAAAGACAGGTTTGGAATGGTAAAGCATCTGAAGCCATGGATGCATATAAGAAGGAATTTGAGGAATACAATAAATCTGTTGCTGCAAGTCTCTTGGAGCAGAAGGATGAAGAATAATGGGGAAAAAGCTTTGGCATGTTCAAATTTGTGTTGAACTTGTGCTTACTTAGCAGTACTTTGTTGTAGTATCATCTTTTGATTTTATAGATGTCCAAATTGAAGTTCCATCAGAATTTAAATTTAGAATGAAGAATTTGATTTTCTAGATGTCTCGTGATTTTAATGGGTCTAAGCCTGTTTAAAGTTTTATACCAAAAATATAGTTAGATGTTTAAAAGATAATTGAATACAATATTTTATTAGAATTTTTAAATAAAACATAACATTCTCCACTTATTTTGTTTAATAATTTTGGAGAGCAACAAATCATCTTTTTTTTTTCCAACAAGGACGGAGAGCAACAGATCATACTAATTTACGATTGAATATATTGGTTCAAGTTTTTTTTTTTCTATCAAAAATATTGGTATTACATAAACTTAACAAACGCATAGTGATCACGTTTTAAATTATAATAAAGTGACATAGTTCTGATTTTTTTTTACAAGAACAAACTTATCCTTTCATTAATAATAATGTGTTGTTCAATACAAATTGGTATTTGGAAAGTCCTGCATGAATAAGGGAACTGAATATTTTTGCACAAATCAATTGTAACGGTTACAATCATAAAAATCAATCCCGAAAAATCATGCATGAATAAGGGAACCGAACCTTTATTCTAAATAAATATTAAGTAAATAATATAATTGAATATATAATAGTACATAAATACCCCTTTCAATATCACTCATTAGATCCCATTTGGAACCTAAAACAACGATCTAACGGTTACACACAATTTAGTGACCATCACTAAACACTTGGTTTAGTGATGTAATCCAAAGCCGTGGAAAAAATATTAAACAAATGTAAGAGATTTGAAGTCTTTGAACATCGACAACCTCAACACATTTGTGAGAATGGCTACATGAGAGAACAACGACACAAACGCGAGAACTGTGGCACAACCGCAACCAAAACCTTAATTTGTGACATTAGCAACTGCAAGGTGACACTAGCTTTACAAGACGTGTACCAACCTAGGTTAATTAATGCACTACGCACACTAAACTCTAACATATCTTGCCATGTGAATCATACACAACAATCCAAGAAGGTATTTCACGTGGTATCTTTTTCATGTCTCTACTTTGGAACCAAAATCACTGCCAGGCTACCACTGGCGCCACTATCCATTTTCTCACAACTACTTTAATTACTCAAGGATTAGAGCATGATTTTCTGCCCTCCATCGGCATAAAGTGAACCCTCAAGGTTGACGAAACTACTAACTGCCAAACTAACCAAAGACTACGCATACCTCCACCAGCCACCACAAGCTCCAACAACCTACTCAAATTTTTGTAGATATGCCTATTGATAACTCTATTTTATATAGAGTATTTCATATGTTTAAACTTAGTAAATTGCTCTCTTTCAAGTAAAGATAAGGAGTTTATATAGTATATTTTATGTGATATATGATAACTTGAGTGATTGACATGGTTATAGTTGTTATTAGGCCATTTTGGATATATTGTGGTATGTTTGATATTTTTGCTCAGTGCAGTCTACTTGGTGAATGAGCAGCTAGCTACTTGCACATCCACTTGCATTGCTGATCTCACGCTTGGTCCCCTAAAGTAGAACCACTTTATATAGTAGGCGCCTACCATTCACACATAGCCATAGGGATAGCTTTGAAGAGTCATCAACATAGGGACACATGTTCATACATCATTGGACCTCCCTATATACTTGGTCAAAGATCTCAACTTGGGGATCAACCTCTGAAAAGCAACTACAGCTCAATCCTCTCAAGATTACTTCAACATGAAGGAAGGAAACACCTCTCTTGAAGACTATAAAAGGACCTCACATCTTCATTTGGAAATATATCACAATCCATAAGTTAGATCAAAATTTCAATATACATAGTTAGTTTCTATTTTATAAGAGGGAAATGAAGGAATTAACAAATCCTCCTTACTTCGATTTCATAGTATTTGTATAGTGCTAAGGAGTAATGCTAGTGCATTGCTAGGAGAAGTCATACAAAGGGCTTCAACTTGTGTAACTTCTATCTTGTTGTTTCTCTTTTGTGATTTCAATTATATAAACATGTTTCATTCAGTTTATATTTACCTTGCAATGTCGGAATGTTCTAATCTTTTAATGAGCTTTTAAGTAAGTATGATGCATGTATGTAATGTTTGTACTTTAGTTCTTGCTTGCTAATATTTTCAACACTTATTTTGAGATTGATCACTTAGAATAAGTAGATTTGTAAGAGCAGACATGACTTACAATTAAGAACTCAAGAACTAATATGAGTAACTGTTTTACATAAAGGAAACTTTGTGAAAACCATGCTAAGACCTAGACATAGGATAGTATAGTCCATAGGGTGAAACTGTGGGTACTTAAGATACAAGAGTGAACTTATTTAAGCATGCCTAGACATAGGAAGTTTGTAATGAAACTCTGAAGAAAGTGACTGAAAGGCACATAGCTAATGCAACAACATTCAGTGCACCTGCATCACATACTGCATCAAGCACTTAAAAGTAAATTACTTGATGAAGACATTCCAACTAACTTATCTCATTTGCACTACAAATACTTGCACTTTAGTTTTTACTAACTTGATTGTGATCACACCAACTCCACTTTATATTGTTATTTGGTTACCTTACACTTTATTACTTTGTATTGAATTTTAAAAGAGAGTTTTTCAATCTCTGTGGGTTCGATCTTTTATACTACTTGTTTTGAGCTGTGTATACTTGCACATGCTTTTTTCCAACACCACCTATTTATTGCTTGTGTGTCTTCTCTTACCTTCACCACCGTTTAGTTCATCAAAATTCAAAGAGTCTAACCCACCATGCATGCAAAGAACCCAAAAAATAATTGGTGAGTTTTTTTGAAGAAGAGACCTTCCATTTGAAATTCATTTTCCTAGTATAGCTGCTCCAAAAGTTTCAACTTTTGAGTCCCACTTTTTCGGGGTATTCTATGCATTTCTTTGACTATGTTACTATTTACGCATTTTCTTGCTCTTTGATCTACTTTATTTTGTATTGTTGGGAGTTGCTTTGTTCTATTCCTTTGTTTTGCTAAGTGTTGTTCTGACATGAATAATCAATATTATTCAATCACTATTTAAGGGTATGGTCGTTGTTTCCATCAAGTTATGCACATTCAGTGTGCAACACCCAACATTTCCCATTTGTTGAGATGGAACAGAGGAGTTGAATGAAAATGATTCATGATTCTCATTGTATGAATTGTAGATGCAAGACTGAAGAATATATGTACATTATAGTGAACAACTACTGATACAAGCTTATGAGCTCTAACTGATTGTCAACAATCTAACTGAATTAAAACTGTAAACTAACTAATTGAACTAATTAGTTAAGTTTAACTGAAGTAAGCTAACCGAGGTTAAATACAATGGTTAAAATACAATAGTTAACTTATTAACTCTAATACTCCCCCTCAAG